>JAGFMW010000019.1:0-452197 GCA_021030935.1 Astrothelium subdiscretum
AAATCTATAATATAAAAAAACTATAAACAATTACTAATTATTTATTTTATTACCGAAACAAAATATATTGTTTTGAATTTCTATTACCGCAAAATTCTATTTATATAAATATTACTCAATAAACTCGAATATTTAATAAATAAATTGATAATAATTTATAAAAACAATTTATTAGCAATTGATTTAATATTTAACCACAAAATCAACAACAAAACAAAATATATTAATATTTGTTAATATACTATATATAAATAAATAAAAAAAAATATAATTAAAATAAAATATATTAATATTAAAAATCAATTTACTAACAATTTTATTAAAATTTTGAATTTGAAAATTTTTAATAAATTTAAAAATTTAGTCGATATAGTTAGTATTAGCAATTAACTAAAATATATTTATATTAAATCAAAAAAAACAATTAAATTAACACTATTTAATTTTAACTATTTTAAATATTTTAAATTCGCATAAATACAATATTCTATTTATTTACTCAAACAACAATAATATTTTATCACAATATTTTAATATTTTGATATTGATATAAAAATATTTTTTTTTTATAACGATTTTTATAGTATTATTAATTTATTATTTTTTTTTGTTTTGATAAAATAAAAAATATCAAAATTTAAAAAAATATAACAAAAAAAATAAACAATGTTTGAAGTCTAAATTATAGCGAATTTATCAAAATCCAAATTATCTATTTAATTAGATATAATAATTACTCGAATAAACTAGTTAATTATTTGATATAACGCTACTTTGATAATTCTGCTAAAATTATTCTAGCAAACGCTTAAGCTAGATGTTTTGCTACCGTCTCAACTATCAATTATAAAGCTTCTAATTAGTAAGAACGATAGATTTAAATAGCTGCTTTATTTTCTATATTGCTAGATTCTACAGATAATTCTATCGAGTTCATTTCTCAGCTTTCTATCAAATACAATTGTCAACACGTTCTCCCTAGGGTGCCACACAAATGGCCTCTGGCTCTAGATCTCCTCAAACGCCAATATGACGCTCTTTTTAGCAGCCACACCTTTGAAATGCTAAATGAGGTCTTCGACATCGCGCCCACAGCTACCGTCGGTCTTTTTGGGGTGAAAGGCTATCTCACTACTGACCCAGAGAACGTCAATGCTATTCTCTCCACACGCTTTGATGACTACAGTCTTGGCTCTCGTCGTCTAGCGACCTCACCACTTCTTGGTGAAGGAATCTTTGGTCAAGATGGGCCGGCTTGGAAGCAATCTAGAGAGATAATCCGCCGACATATGTCTCGTGTGCAACAACAAAACCTCCGCGTCTTTACACCTTACGTCTCAGACTTAGTATCGAGCCTCAGGCAGGCAGCTGCTAAAACAGGAGGCGTGGACATGAAACCTCTTTTCTTCGAGTACACGTTGAATACCACCACAGAACTCCTCTTTGGCGAACCACATAGCACCCTCTCCGCAAAAGAGCGCGACGCAGTCCGGGCAAACTTTGACGATGCTGCGTTTGGCATCGGTATTAGGCTTAGACTGGCCGATTTAGCGTGGCTGTATAACCCTGCCAAATTTCGGACTGCTTGTAAGAGTGTAAGAAATTGGGCAAGCTTCTTTGCTACCAAGGCTTTGAGATATAAGGACGATGTCGGAGAGGAGGAGGCTTTTAAAAAGTACTCCTTCATCGTTGATTTGTGGCAAGAGATGCAAGACGAAGACCTTGTTCGAGATCAGCTGTTGCACGTTCTTGTCGCTGGTCGAGATTCAACTGCTTCACTGCTGAGTTGGACATTGTAAGCAAAGAGTTTTGCCTAAAAGAGTATACTTGCACTGATATGTATCCTTTCGCCCAGCTTTCACCTTGTGCGAAATCGAGACATCTTGGAAAGGTTGCAGGAAGAGGTTTCTTCCGTCCCCACAGAAGGGGATATTACTCGCGAACAAATCCAAAGACTCCCATTCCTTCGATGTTGCCTCAACGAAAGTATGCTATTGTCCGTTCGAAGCTTTGTTGAAACCAGGCTGTCTTTTTATCATTCAGGATCACTGACTGGCTAGTAGCTCTTAGACTCTATCCGACACTGCCCCTGAACATCCGTTTTACAAATAAAAGTACCGTTCTACCACGCGGTGGTGGGCCTAATGGCGAATCCCCTGTCCTTCTTCCAAAAGGTACAGGAATAGTGTGGTCCATCTACCATCTCCATCGTTTGGAATCGATTTATGGTTCTGACTCCAGAGTATATCGGCCTCAAAGATGGGAAAGCGGAGATTTGCTCAAGACAGCCCGTCCTGGCGCGGGCTTTGTAGATTTTCACGGAGGACCTAGACAGTGCCTAGGAAGTATTACATATTGAATGCCGATTGTAATATCGACCTTGAAGCTAACGATGCACAGAAAATTTCGCTCTCATGGAAGCAAGCTATGCAGTCATTAGGATTTTGCACGCATTCCCAGCTATCAGACTGCCGCCCGGTGTTCCCAACGAGCCTATCGGAACTGAGGATCATATTTATACTATAGGACTAGAACCTGCTGATGGAGTGAAAGTCCTGCTAGATTAGCGATGCGTGTCAGTTCAACAATAGTCGGCGGAGATACGAGTCAATTGTAAAACTCGAAACTCCCAGCATGATTGAACCTTGCAAACATGAGAAGCAGCTGTCAAAGCAGGTGGCTTTTCGGATTAGCTGTCCAGATTTATCGATGTTAATCGATGCTCTCAACAATTGTTCCATGACGAGCAATTAGGCACCTATCGGGGAAGTAATGCAGCATCGACTCAGCCTCACGAAAACCGGGCCAAGGCCGACATATTCTCATTCGCTGTATTTCCTTTACTCATATCATCGACGTGTCTTGCTCTTTCAAATTGAGACTATCATCCCTACGCTTCAATACTAGCAGGGCAATCCATCATTTCTGCACAGTCGAATGCTTCACTGATGGCTACCAGTCCAGCAAGCTTCTCACATCCTCCGCTTCCTAAGAACGCTGATGCGATTCGTATCATCAATATTGAACCTGGCGACTTTTGCGATCCGCTTGTATGCACCATCAGGACAGCGACTTTCAGGGAAAAGCCTAATTACGCCGCGTTATCGTACACATGGGGAGATCCTTACCCAGACAACGCCAAGCTCCCAACGTCTCACCATGGAACAAATGAGTATGATTCAGTAGCTACTCGTCCAAGGGATCTGCTTGGCCTATCGAGCTTTCCATCAAGCGATTTCGAGCCAGAGATTGACGATCAGCAATCAAACACTCTCACTCTCAATGGCTTTCCATTTCAAGTGGGTCATAATGTGTACCTGGCACTGTTGCACTTACGGTCGGCCACCAAATCACTCCTTCATTTACATGCGCGCTGCAAAAGTGATTGTTTGGCTCGGCACCAAAGACTACAAGGAACCAGTCCGATCCATTTGCGTGCATGGCGATTGACTGGGAAGCCGGACAGACGCAACACTTTGCAGCATCTCTGGGTGATGGAAAGAAGATGCGTTCCTCAGCCGAAGTTGATCTAAGCACCTACGTGCGCATTGCGGAGAGCTCTTATTGGACTCGACTATGGGTTGTGCAGGAGACGTGTCTTGCTCGACATTTGATACTTGCCTACAGCGCTAACATCTGGCGATATGAAGACTTTCAGCAAGAATTACCAAGGATACACAGGGTCAAGGCAATGTCGCGGCTACTCGAAGCGAGAGACTTGAGATACTCTTCCATGATGACGCTTGAGGCTCTCATCGAGCGTTTCGCAAAAAGTTCATGTGGTAATTCGAGAGATAAAGTATATGGCTTATTGGGTTTAGCAAATGATATCCGTCCATTCTCGGCGGAGAACAGTTCGGCGGATCCAACTCAAGTGTACCTCGAATCGGTTGACCTTGAATCAGAGAACTTGCCCGAACCAGACAGGGGTGCGGGCTTTATCCAAATCGATTACTCCCGATCCCTCTTCGATATTTGGTGCGATGTGGTCAGGTTTGTCCTTTTTCGCGCTAGAACGATGCAGACACGATTTGACGGATTGGATGTGTCTGGAGCATCAGAGCAAGCTTCGAACAAAACACCTTTTGTCTCCTGGAAATACATTCTTCTCAAATATGAGAGATCAATTAGTATCGTAAGGACTGCGGGTATTATACAGAATGCTTTTAGTCACAAGCTTGAGCACGAACTTGCCCGTCGAATGCCCTTGGAAGTAAAGTTCAGTGCTGTGTTCCCGCAGAAAGTAACGAGGCAATAATCTCGATCAAGTTGCTTTCAAAATCATCACCGCCTCGCTTGCCCCAACGTTAACAGTCATGTTTCCGTTGTTCACTATTATCGTCTCCATCCCATTAACACTCCTCTCCCCCTGCCCCTTATTCGCGAACGTATACGTCACCCCCGCATAACTAATATCCTCCTCCTTCGAATCCTCCACTCCCGTACGACTCTTCAGCCTCCTCACCTCCACCTTCTCCCAACCCTGAGGAGCTCCAAAGTGCACCGTCGTATTCGGCCTTGTTCCATTCCCAGCATTCCACTCCTCCAAATTCACCATCGCAACCCTCATCAAGTCTCCCTTTGCACTCCACGCTTCATAAGCACTCAATTTGTCCCCCTTCCCATCCCCCACCTCAACTTCCCTAACTCTCACGTCCTCTTCCCGCCCTCTGAACTCCGCCGCGAAAAGCGGACCATAGTAACCCGGCCTCACATGCGCCTCCTCGCCATCCAAACGAATTGGCTGCCATAGAGACAAGTGCGCGCCGAGAATCTGCTGATAATTGATTCTTCTGATTCCAATACTCATCCCATGGAGCAACATATCAACTATCCAAAGCGCCGCCCCAAACACGCCTCCGAGGTTCTCTGCACCTGGTGGAGGATCTATCGACGGGCCGACTTCGGCGAGGTCGAGAGGGATCGGAGGGGTTTGATTGGCGAGGAAGGATGCAGCATAGGAGAAGTTGGCCATTTGAGAGGTCGTAAAGGCGTGGTCCAGGAGGAGGGTTGAGAGATTGCCGGATTTTTCGTGGAGTGCTTGGTAGTAGTGCAAGGAGCAAGTTGAGATTCGAGAGCTGTAGGCGGAGAGGTTCCCAGATGTGAATGATTGGTTGACGGACCAGGGTGGGATGGGGGCGCTCGCTGAGTACGTTAGTGCGTCCCAGATCTTGGCGTTGGAGGGAAGCCCGAGGGAGGTGGAGATGTGGGACGTCCAGGAAGCCCATTGGGCTACGTAGGAGTGTGGATCCTTGATATCTGAGCGAGCGCCCTTGGGTATGTCTTCGGAATAGAGATTGGGTTCGTTACCAAGCTATGTGGTGGTCAGTCAACGTAGGGCTGGTGGGGGAAGCAGAAGAAAGGAGGTACTTCGAGTGCTGCGATGTGGTCGGCACCAATGGCTTTGTAGCCTGCTTTGGCCCACTCAGTAGAGTTCGATTTGTCCCGATGGGCGAAAGGGATGCCGAAGACGTATTTTGCGAAAGGGATGTTATGGAAGGCCGAGAAAAATGACGGGCCAAAGGTCACATTATGGGGTATAGCCTTGCCTCTTTGGCCATGAGGAAAGTGTATAGGCGATTTCAGTTGTGGGTTGTAGTACGAATCATCACTGTGCCATACGGGTTAGATCAGGCTCGATGTACTTTCTATCGCGGGAGACTCACAGAGAAGTTCCGCTGACCCTAATGACTGTTGATCCATTTGTGCGATTCGCAACATTCGAAAGAAGGTTAACAGAGAATTGATTAGGAGAAGAAGAGTCGCCAAAGTACCGATAGAAGGAGAATTGTTCAAATGCGAATCCTACAAACGTCTGATCAACGAAAGCTGCCTTGGTTGGTGCAGAAGTATGAATAGTTAATGAAATCGTAGAACTTTGCGCATAGGCTAATGGAAGAAAGATCGAGAAGAGCACGTCTGCTGTGCGCATTTTGCAGTTAAAGGATTTGTGTAAGAATTGGAGAGCTTAAAATGAGATCAAACACAATATAGAGAAAAAACAATACTTTTCGGATATCCTCAGAACGCTCTTTAAATATTCTCCCAGCAGTATCGCACGAAGTAATAACACATCATGGGTCTTGAAGAGGCAACAGCAGCGATTCTTCTAAGGGATACGAAGATTGTATGTGCGGAATACGAGTTTCAGCAATATTAGAAAGCTGAGAGCCACAGTCAAACCTGCCCAATGATCTTGCATGAGCACTACATAGCTCATTCTATAGCTGCCAAGACGCCGAGTCGCCTTTGGATTTTGCCGACAAGTCTATACGAGCTGCGGAAAGGCAAAGGCTGTAGCGGTGGTGATCTGTCTGACGGGCTTTGCAGCTGAGAGGATTGCCTTAAAAAATTCAAGGCTGAGAAACTTAGGAGCAAGTTTGCATTGGCATGTGATTGGTTCCTTGCAATCGGCGGATCTTTGTCGCCGCTTCACCTTCCTAAAAAGGGGCTCAGCATTAATCCCAGTGCACTTTCAACTCCTCAAATAACTTACACGTTCATAGCCGGATAACGCAAGTCCTTGAACCCTTCAAAACCGACGCCAATCCCGACAACGGTAATTCTCGATCTGTCAATTCTCCATATGTCTTCACAAGACTCAATGGGTAGAAGTCGCCGGGCTGCTAATAAGCAACAGAGCACGACATCTTTGCACTTCGCGGACACAAGATCTGTACCACCATCCAATGCTATGCTCTGAGGCTTCAATAATACTCTTCACCTTTGCATTACGGAATCTCCCTTATCGCCTGTTTCTACTTTGGCGTGTCATGGCGTTGAACTAAGCGCTATGTCACGGCATGGACGGACCTGTTGTTTGGCTGCGCGCGCACACTATATCTCTACCTCCATGGCACGCGCTCTTGTATTAAGACGTGGCATAGCTTCTTATCAATTCACTCAGTAGCTACTGTTCGCTTCTCAGATCGTGCTCTGACGTGCAGTCTGGACCTCACCCGCAAGGTCCTTAACAGTAAACAAAAAGGTACCTCTTTCAACATTGTCTAACAGCTCCCTTCCAGTGCAAATCGATCCGATAATTCGCGCGTACTACTAAACACCTATTTAGATGCTGAGTCCTAATTTGGGGGCTCAAGAGACGCGGTGATTCGCAGCAAAACTTGAGAAGACAAAAGTAGACAATAATACGAAAGGAAGCTACTCTTTCTTACCAAAGTATTCCTCGCTACTGGCATCCAGCCGATATCCGTAGCTCTCAGTAAATGCTCCGAGGTTTGTGTGTCTTGAAACTCGTCTAGGCCTTCTGAGATCTCTATGAGTTCAGTCACTGAGTACTTCCAAAACTTCGGAAGTCTTCGCAGATCCCTCGGGTAGGAGGACAAATCCATCCTCAGATGTGGACTCGTTGGCCTCAGATTTCGCAGAACTATTAGATTCCGAGGCTGTTTCCCATCCGTCTTCGCTCGAATCGCAGACATATTGCATTCCATCCAAACTGCTTTTCCCTACTGCTAATCTCCTGAAGAAGTTAGTAAACGCCTCGGTCTGCTCCGTCTCTCGATGGTCTTTTATCTCTTGGCTCTCAACGAAAACTGGTCCAGGTTTCTGGATCATTTCCTGAATTCCATAGTTCCAGGTCCAGGTCGCAGGGCAGGTGAAAAGAGATGGCGCGCCCCTAACAGGCGGAATCTGCATGTTTCTGTAGACTGGGGTGGACCAAGAGGATGACGGAGATGATGGATACGGAACTATGAAATCATTTCCGTTGGCAAATAAGTCGGTGCCGGAATCTAGAGAAGAAGCAAGGAATGAAATCGAAGAGGTCGGTTTGTCGAACGAGTCAATATTATCATCCCCGGTCTCCTCCGTCTTGTGCGAGTCAACATTGTCGGAGCTATCCCACTCTCCTCGGTCAAAATCCGGATGGTCCATCAGCTCAAAAATACCCTCACTCATGATCTTGAGGAATGCGTCGAGCCTCTCCCATTGTACCGTGATGAAACGACGCGCCCTCCACTCCTTTAACTCCCACTCCGAGTCGTCGCAATACCGACGGCCAAGTTCGAAACGGATGTCATGGACAGTGCAGTCTGCTGGTATCCTTATTCCATCGAATTTGGGCCCATACCCGCCAGTATTCTCGAAAAATACACGGTATTCGTGCCAGGCCCTCGCAAAAGCCAGACTCTTGACACGACGCATGATGTCGGAGACTGCGACAAGAGCTTTGTGCTTGCGATCACGAATCAGTCGCCCGAGGACTCGGATCGTCTCGGCTTCAGAGTGGGTTGTGCGCTCATCCTCGGCATCCAATCCTTCCGCTTCGCCTAGCCCTGCGCTCACCGATGTCGGCGACCCAGTTGCGTTGCCAATCATACTCAGTCTTGGGCATAGTTAATTGAATTGCGTCGATCGACTTTTGGAGAGCACTGGTTTCGATGTCGGCACTGAGGAGATGCGCGCGGGCAGTGTGGCAGTAAGAAACGAACTCCTTAGCTTTTGAGAAGTGTGGGTGAGTAGATGTCATCTTGTTCGATTCGTGGTGCTGTCTGAAGTTCGTTTTCGGGCGAGGACTTTTTGGTTTGTTGTGAGAGTTCTTTGGTAAGAGAACGGTTGCCTTTCTTTCAGAAGTCCTAGTGACAGAGTCTGGTTTTTTACTGGGAGTTATTGACAGATAACATGGTCTCGACAGATCTTTGGAGATCACATTTTTGCATCAGATAGATGCTTGATGAATAATACGAGTGAAAACGAGAGACATCTCCGGGAAACTAGAAGGAAGCCATCGAAAATATCAACAATGAAGCTTCGAATCTCTACGTATTCTAGAAGAAACAAAGATACGGATTCAGAATTAGAGACAAAGTCTTCGCGCTCTTGCTGACCTTCTCTCACAACCGAATGCGGACAAATCACTTTGAGAACCGAAATGCTTCCCTTAGTTCAGCGATCGACTGCAGTCTCTTGACACAGAAGCGACTCGTATAATCCTCAGTGTCTGGCCTGGTAACCTGAAAATGCGGACGATTTTGCCGTCTGGTGTAACAAATCCTCCGCTCAATTCAAGATCCAAGCAATTGGAGTCATTGTGAGTGCTCAAGTTCGATGACGATAGCAGTGCGTGAGTTGCCGGAGATCTTGGGCCTCGTAGTAATTGTTGACGATGCTCTGCTCGGAATGCGGACGAGTCATTGGGCGGGTCCAACTGTTGCGATAATCGCCTGGATTTATAATCAATCCCCGAAACACTTGGCCAGGGGCCTCCTTGACCCTCTTGCTTTTGCTTGATGAATTTGGGGTTGTTGAAAAGAGACCCCATTGAGAATGTTAATGAAATTTCAGAAATCAATGATTGGGTAAGAGGGAAATTAACAAAGCTGTCTGAGAGAGGCCACATGGGAGCTGATGTGGCTGTGGCAAAAATCTCACAAAGAATTTACTAAATGGTCGAGAGTCAGACAGAGAGACAAAGAAGTAAGATGAAGACGTGCCAAAATGAGCTGTAACTCAGAAAAGAGAACGGGAGTCCGGGCGGTTGTGCGCTCGACGGCGTGGCGATACCAGTACCATAGTTACTGACGAAAGGTAGCGATTAGACAGAATGCATAGGCTTCTTGCTTGGCTTTTTTATATCAACAACCTTGATCTCTCCCTTCGATGGCTGCAGCATATACACCGGCTTTGCCTTTTGAACTTCCAGCCCCTCCGGTAGCGGGTCGCGTTTCATAGAGCTTTGTGTTGTATCCTTCCGGAAGCGGGCGGCAAGCAGGCTAAGAAGACCCATGATAGGAAATGAACTTGTAATGTCGAAGACTGTACTGACTAGTTTTATGGTATAAAGATGAAAACTTCGGAGAAAGACACTGGAACAGCGAGTTTAAGTATAGCAGATTACGATGCATCATATACCGGGACAAAATGAATTCAGACAGAAAGAATGATAAGGCTTATGAGGCTAAATAATGCCCAAGTTACCGGGCTATTAGCCTGGCAAGCTCTTTGGAAAGCGACGAAAGCCACATGAAGTCGCGAATGACTTTCTTGAAAGGATGCGAGGGTTGACGATTCGTGTTTGGCGTAGCTCATGAGCCACTCTCAATAGACTTGACTGACTGCTTCCATTTTCTTTGTGACACTGCTTCTATGATGGCGTTACCTGCCAGAGGATAGAGCATTATGTCGAAGCCCAATTGAATGAAGACAAAGACGGGTCAGAATTGATCGAACACATGAAGAAGTGAACCGAAGCTTGCAGCCTTTGTGCATGATAGCATCACTTTTGACTATCATTTGGTGATAGTCGGTCTGCCGTCATGAGTCTCCGAATCCTTGGGCTGCTGGTAGCATATCATCGAAAAACGCTACAAACGTTGTTGTCGCATGGTTTGTGTCGGCGTTGAGAAAAGGATAAGAGCGGTGCCTCGGAAGTCATTTTCCGACCCTTTTCTTCATATGAGACGGTCCATAGAAAATCTTGCTCTTGGTGACGAGAATGCCAGGAGATGAATATCGTCTCCCTGTGAGTAAGCGTTACTACTTAGGCTTTTACCAATCCAAAGGATGTAAGCGGTTTAGTTTTAGAGACACGAAATTTTGATGCTTGGCTGACAGGATATTATCAGTGCTCGTGCATAAGATACCCAACAATAAAGAGGGTCGAGCGAAGGAAAAGAATTCAAGTACCTATATAGCCTACATAAGGCATATCGGACATGCGTGCAATGCAGTAGCTGGGACTGCCGCATTTCAGGAGCCGGACACGTACTGACCATATGAAGGAAAGCGGAGCGTAGCACTTAAACCTATCAAGTTTGTAAGAGAGACTTATTGGGCCGAAGCACTTTTGTATACTCTAGAAAAGATAACGCGAAACAGGCACCACCATAGGCCTTGCTCCATTTGCATCGAAACTGATTGCTACAATTACAATTCGTTGCGCCCATTTTCTACAGTAGACGGCCTTTTATTTCCGATGACCAACGCCGCGCTTAAGCTTTCTAGAAACAAATCCCCCGCAAATGCTCACCTATCAGGGGTTTGATATCAGAGCATGCTCACATCACCCTCACGATCCCTTTCCACAAACGCAAACCTGCCCTGTTCGACCGCTGCCACCTGATCCAAATATGCGGAGTACTCTTTCCTTACATCTTCCAGCGTAACAATTCTTCTCTCCTTCCTACCTCTCATACCCAAGCTCACCGACCCGCCCACCACCTCACCCCGCGCCTTCGGCCCCGGCGCCTCAGCCAACAGCCACGCCTGGTCCGCATCCACGCTCGCGAGCGCATTGATGAGGAGCAGAAAGACGCGATGGATTTCGGCTTCATTCGGATCGGCGACGCCGGCGCTGCGCGAGGAGGCGCGGAGATGGTAGAGCCATTCCCAGAGGGCTTCGGCCGCGCCGCGGAAGTCGGAGCGCGAGATGCGGAAGGCGTAGAGCATCTTCCACCATTGGCCTGGAGCAGCGCCGATGGTTCGGGAGAGGGTGGAGGAGGAGGAGGCGTCGGATTCGAGGTAAGCGGAGAAAGATGTGGAGGCGCTGGAAGGCGGGTTGCGGGCGAGCTCGAGGAGGATGGTATCGGCGAGGGGGGCGAGGTTGGCGTGGGGGGTGGCGGACAGTGGGAGGCGGAGCAGGATCGAAGGTGCTGCCGGACAGGCTTGCAGAGAGGCAGGCGAGAGCAGGGTTTGGAGGAAGTATTTGAGTGCCCATCGGCGGCTGTGAGGACTGGCGTTAGTTTCTGGAGAGGTTTGGGGTGACAAAAGTAGTACTCACACGTCGGGCTTCTCGTACCGGACAAGAGTTGCGTACGCCTCCTCCCACCTTGCAGTCTTGACAAGAGCGGTGAAAAGTCTTCCTAAGCTTTCCTGTTTTGCCTCATAATCCTTGATAGCGCCAAGTTCCGCGATGGAGTAGTCGATAAGTGCCATGCTGTTTTCCAGGCTATCATCGCCTTCTTGCTTGACTTCCGAATCCTGATCTGTTTGAGTATTGCCTAAGCTGCTGTTTCGCAAGCCTAGAGGACTACGCTGCGTGTATTTATCACCGCCTAGGCTTCTTCGGCCGCTTTGGCTTTCACGCTGTTGATTTGCCTCAAACTTTTTCCGATCTATGACATCAAAGTCATCAATGCCGGCCTCTTTCCTTATGAAGCGCTTTTGATCGAAGTGCCATATGGCCATCCGTGAGAACTCAGCAACATATGTCCAGGCCTGTGGCCTTGCTCGCTCAAACAATTCCGCAATATGCTGATAATATGGGCCGACATTACCTTCGTTAAAGTACCGTATTTCGTGAAGAGCTAAGAGTCCATGACCGTCAAAATGCTGGACGTCCTTGACTTGCTCGGTTCCTGGAAGTGTTTTGTTCTTCGAAATGCGACTCAATCCGAAACCGGCTTTCTTGAATCCACGAGCTGCCTCAACTAAATCACCTTTCTCAAGGAGTAGGCGGGATCTGAGGTACGTGGCCCATGATGTTCCCGGCAAAAAAGGTACAAAATCTGTTGCGAGCTTGTGATCCTTGTGAACAAGAAGGTTGCCCATAATGTCTGTCGTGATTTCATCATAACTCCCATGCAGATCTGCCCCGTGAGTCCAACTCTGAATCCAGTAAGTTAACAGCGACGTCATTGATATTTCAGAGGTTTCAGGAACGGGTATGCTTTTCCAATCGCCGATGAACATAGACCAGAGGAGAGTCACAGTTGGAAGGTGATCATCTCCTCCTTTCTGGGCCGTCGCTGGGCTCGCATGAGGATTTGATTTCTCCAGTGAGGTTTGCTCTTCCGATGGGGGCTCTTTGCGGGTTGCAGAGGCAAGAAATCTTAGAAGTTCATGTGCTCTAAGTCGGTTCATGATTTCAGCATAAATGGCAGCGGGAACAAAATTATTAGGTAGAAGTATACTATCTTCGAAATCGATAGCCATGACGACAGCTAAGACGAGAAGATCCAGTAGTACGTCATGTCCAGTCTCAAGGATCTCCTGCGCGCCGCGGACAAGGATCCTCTCGCCATAGTTCATGAGTGAGAGAGGTTGCTCGTGTCCCTCGGGTTCAGAATCAAGTCGATGTAGCGCACGACGAAAGAGATCATTGTGAAGCTCCGTGAAACCTCCAATAGGGTCGAAGGCACCGGACAAAAGAGATAGATCTTCCTCAGTAATTTGCTCCGCAAAGTCACAGCGATCATAGAAGAACTGCATGCGCTCATCCATGGAGATGAAGCTTTGTTGAAGGGCTTCAGCCGTGGCAAGAACAGAGATGGTGTCTCTAACTGATTTAGGAAGATGCTGTCGGAAGGAGGATGCAATGTTCAACAAGCATCCAACAGACAGCGACTCTCGATCTTTGAGAGAACGCACAATGGGACTCAGTTCCGGCGTCTCTGTACCCTGCGATAAAATCTCTTTGTTGAGTTGCAGCAACTCAATCTCGCTGCACCTTCGGATTGGCGAGATACAGTCGGCGGACAAGATCCACGGCAAACCAGATTTTTCATCGCAGACCAATGACAAAGCCTCAGTACGACGGCGATGAAGCTCGATGACCAAACTGGTAAAAATGCTCCATTGCTCTGCATTCTGAGCTTGATATGCCCCGAAGTCGACAGTCGTATCCTGAGCTCCAGCCTTCGGATGAAGAGAGGCTTTAGCTGCAACAGCCTCGCAAATTCGCTGCTTAAGTGGAATTTTGCTGTAATCAAGTGGGTACTGTGCTCTTGAAGACGGAAGACCCAATCCCATCCGATACCGGTAGATAGCTGATTCCAGTGTTGCGGATGTAAATCTCTCGGGGAAAAAGATAAAGTCAAGAGCCTTTTCTGTAACGTCGTCTCCGTTGGTCACAAAGTCGTCAAAGGTTTTGAGATTTGGATAGTAGGCGGATGATTTTAATGTGTTCGCGTCCATTGTGCCGGCATCAACCGCCATCCAGTTATCTTTCCAAGCCATTTGCAAAAACCCCGCATCCTCAAAGAGATTGAATTTCAGACTGAAGACTTGACTGATGGCGCCGACCCTCGCTCTAATCCAAAGCTCTGCGGACCGGAGGAAGCGGGTTGGCTTTAGGTAGAATTCTTCAAGATTCCACGCGGAAGTGTGCAGTAGGTCATCAACAGGTGGAACGAATTTAGATTCTGGATGAATGTCATAGATGCCATTAGCGGCGGCATCTGCATCTCTCACACCCCAAAACTTGAACTGGTGATCTTTTGGCGAGTACGTAACCACATAATAGAGGTCGCCGTCTCGGAGGGCCTCTGGCTTGACAATCTGTAACAAGCTTCGCTGTCGCGGGCCCATAAGGTGTCGCATCTTTGTTTTAGTTTCTGCGTCATCTTGAGCCAGCAAATCCACCTGTGCGCACACTGCGCCCGTCCTATGATCCCGTATCCGAAGCATGTAGTTTAAGCTTATAGTGAAGAGATGGCTACCGTCTGGTGAGGGCGCTATCGCTGCTGATGCTGCAGGTTGTAGGTAGATGTCGTCAAGTTGTACTGTATGGTGGTCCGACCAAGGAATCAAGCCACGTATGGATGCTCCCCAACCTCCTTCGCCCGGTGCGTAGATGAAATCTTTCCAAAGCCAGCCAATATCTTTGGGCGATTGTTCGAGACGTAGTATGCCGCCATCATGCAGTGAGATCAGAAGCTCACGGTGATCAACAGCAAAGATCCTGTAAGGCGACCTGTATCCAAACACAGGGTGTGTGTAGATCTTGCACCAATCCCCGAGCTTGCCATCTGTCGCTGACTGCGAAACGAAATAACTCTTGTGAATTGTCAGAGTGTACAGCTCCTTTTCGACAGTGAGTGCGAATATATTAAAGGCGTCTTGCTCTTCAAGCTCCGCAAACGCAATCCCGAATGGACGGAGCGCCGCCGGAAACCGGAAGTCAATGGTATACTTGACATCTTGCTCTGCTCCTTGCTTTTGAGTTAAGTCGACCGCCTGGAGCTGGAGAAGTTTCCTATCGGCGAGCAAGCGCCATAGAATGCAGCGAAGAGAGCTGGTTTCGCGACGAAAGAAAATGGAGGCCTCTGTCGCAAGATGCTTGTCCGCAAATCCCTCCTCGTTCTGATCGACATCTTCATCCGTACTGTCCACGATCTGCTTCTGAGTGGTACGCGAACGAAGAATGGGGTTCGAGCTCGTGCTGGGAAGACTGAATTGGATAGTTGAGGTAGGTGACGTAGGATCGAGATTTAAGCGCGTTTCGCGATAGAGGTAGGAGAGAGGTAGTTTCGCCATGATGAATATTAGCTGCCATCAAGAATGGTTGTGGGACGTCGCTAAGGAGTGGTCTGAAGATCCATGGCGGTCAAGCTGTGAGCTCGTCGCGTGTGGTCGCGTAGAAAGAATTCCTTAGACTAACACCTAAGGTACCTAGGTACCTAAACTTAGTGAGGTTCCAATAAACAAGGCAGGTCGCCCGAGTTACAGGGGTCAGCTCCCATCGCATAACCCTTCCACTCCGCCATGTAGGTCATTCTCTCTTGAATTTGACCGTGTCTATTGGCATCAATCCGCCGGCAGGGTAATTGGAAAGGCAGTGAGCAAATCTTACTTTTTACCCTCACTCAAATTGAATCCATCAGCTCTATTTAGCAAGCCATGCCGTTTCGAAGCGATGATGGTACACTTCAAGAAAAATCATGAGCTGGGCGAGTAGTGTGAGGTGCACCATACATATCTGCCTCAAAAATTTCCCTGAAATCACCTGCATCTGGAATATCCCTTTGCCATCATTGTTCAGCAGAAATTGCCGACGCTTCATCGAACAAGCTTGATCCTCTCGCACAGTACGCCTCAAGATCTTGGCAAGGCCTGTCCACCATGTTTCGCCCAGGACGTGTGCATTTCTTTAGCCTCCCACTTGAGATACGGATCCAAATCTATGAGCACGCTCTCACAGATATCTCTTCATACGTCGGCTTGTTCGCATCCCATCCTCAGATCTCAGATGAGTTGATCGGAGAATGTACAGGAGATGTCCTTTCAACATTGGTCGAATTCATTGCACCGAGATGGCCAAACGGTCCCCTCCATCCGAACCTTTTTGCGAGCCTTTGCAAGCTACATAATTTACCAGATTCGATACAGGCTTCAGAATAAGCACCATAAGAAGTCTTGGCCGCAAATTGGACGATTATGGCCTAGTCCGACCGCTTGTCTGCGCCGAGTTTCGCAATCATCGGACGACGTGAGTCAATTCATCTCGAAATCCTCCGCATTTACTGATCATCAATGACTAAGTCAATCCACATCGTTAGCGGTGCTTTGATTGGGTACTCTGCAAAGCTTTATGGGGGAAGCGTTTATAATTTTCTCCCGTGCATTCTCCGCGACGAAGTAGTGTTGGCGTAGATATTTCTTTAGGTGCCATTGAGATGCAAGATAAGGCATTGCCAAATGTGACTAATGGCAGACCTTTTTTGGATTAGCTCTAATTTTGATGTACGGGTGGTCATTTGCCAATTTGGCGACGCTGTGCAACCACCTTCCGCCCTCTTTTGTGGTAAACACTGAATATCGCTCTTCATACTCAATCTCCAACCTCTAAGCCCCATAGGCTATTTCCAGTCTTTCCTTCGATTAACCCATCGGTATGCCGGGCTTTGATATTGCAAACAGTCGATTATGCCGATCGCAGCCTGAGCAAGCAGTTCCGCAAAGGTCTTCGGCGTGTTTTAATCTCCCCGCAGAGATTCGAGTCCAAATTTACGACTATCTCACGGAAGAAGTGCATAACAGCTCCGCTCTATTCTTCGTCTCCCGCCAGACTCAACGCGAATTCCTTGCTCGTTGCTTGCGACATGCTCAGTTTAAGGTCACAGATGAGGATGGAAAACAAGCATACAATTCCATATTAACCCTTGTCAAATGTGCGATTGCCGAAAGCGGAGAGGAAGATTTGGATTTAACAATCCATATTCATTCTAAGCTGCCAACGCAACTTGTTTTCCAACCAGACGATAGCGATGATAGCGAGAACGACGAGGGCGATGACGACGAGAGCGACGACAACGACGAAGCAGTACAGGACGAGATGGCAGACGGTGAGAACGAAGCATCCACTGTGTCGAGCGATTCGGTCAAAATCTCTCACACACCCCATGAACAGACATCTTTATCGAACAGCAATCTAATACTACAGTGTCGGAGAACTAAAGAGGAATTTGTCCGCCAGCTCGAGTCCTTGCGCTGCTCAGGTACCAACGTCAAACTCCGGTTCGAAATCATGTCTCCTGTGTTGATGAACGGAATGCTTGTGACGGAAGTCAATGCCCGCGGCGGAAGCCTCGTGTGGGTGGGAACCTCCATCGAGACAATTCATCCGTGACACGGAGGGCTCGAGTTGACTCTGCAGCCTGCAAGTTAAGGAGCCTCTAAACCGCAAATACTGCATACTGACGTGCTCATAAACTAGGTGTACTCAAGGAGCGGACAGCATACCTAGAAGCCAGAGATGTCTACATGGCGTACCTCATGATTGCAGAACCCAAAAGAGACCAAAGTCTGGCTGCTTATGCTTCAGCTCTAGCTAAATTTGCGTCTACCTGGTATCCATTGGACACATGGTACACTAAGGCGGCTTTATGAAGCCCCAAGGGTTGTAATTATTGACCTTCTGCGCGACAATTCTTCTTGCAATTTGGATAGGATTCGGCATCCTAAGCTTGGGCACACGGTCATGAACTCCATGCACATAATTTCTTTACCAAATTGGCGGTGCACAATTCTTTTCAATGAATAGGAGTGGTGAAGCGGGGATGGTAAAGGAGATATAAGTCTAGGACTGAACGCGACAATTGGAGCGCTGTCAGAGAGATGACTAAGACTATTTCCATTTCAATTCCAGTGTCGCTATCGGTCCTACATGGCCAATTAAGAAGTAATACTAGTACCCTGTCGATTGTAAGCACTCCCGTTGGCCTTTTGACGCCTGGGGGAATGTTCCACTGCTTACACGGCTCAAAAAGATGGATGATATGTCTAGTGTAATTTCATTACCCGGAAGTTCACAGAACGAGCGCTAAGTTAGTATGTATGGTGCCGGACCGGTGGGTTAGGTAGGGTGGTAGGTGGGTAGAACTACCTAGTCTGGGTAGCATGACGAGGAACCCCAGACTTTCCCCACATTCAGGCTAAAACATGAAGAAAAAATCCTTGACTTTTTCGCCGCATCTCCTTCATGATGACGATATTTTCTCCCTAGAAAATGCGGGAAATCATTGAAACGCCAATCGCCAAAGTAGTCCACCCTTCCAAGACTTTAACAATGCCGGATCCCTGCTGTGGTATACGGATTTATAGTCCAGAATTGCCTGAAAGATCCGAAAGTTTTGTATTCAAGTGAAGCTTGGTGGCATGATCTTTACGAAACCCATCTCGCCATGCTGAATATACCTTTTCTTTTCCTCGCATTCATTGGCGTAGCTGCAGCAATAGAAATTGCCGTGCAGTCCACTGGGGGTAATGCCTCTCTGTTCAGATATGGCATCTTCTTCGAAGAGTTAAATCATGCTGGTGATGGAGGGTTGTATGCCGAATGTAAGTACAAACATTACACCTTTCCAAACATTTTCTTAGATTTTCGATTTCTCCTGCAATGATTCAGCATTGTGAAAAATGTTGACTGACAACGTAAAGTAATTCGCAATCGCGCATTTCAGGGCAGCGCAACTTTCCCGAGCACCCTGACTGGATACGCAGCGGTCAATGGAGCATCACTCTCACTGCAAAATTTAAGCCAGCCACTCTCTAACGCTCTTCCAACTTCCATGCATGTTGCCGCTCAGTCCCAATCTGGCGAAGTCGGTTTCAAGAACTATGGCTGGTGGGGAATCGATGTGAAACCGCAGCAATATACCGGGTCTTTTTGGGTCAAGGGTGCATATGGTGGAATGTTCACGGTGACAGTGGGCTCTGCTCTTAACAACGACACCTTTGCGAGCACTCGTGTGAATTCTAGCTCGACTGCCAATGGCTGGACCCAGCACAACTTCACTATTGTGCCTTTAAAGCAAGCCCCTAATACGAACAACACTCTTTCGATTACGTTCAATGCAGCGGTGGGTGTTATACTACATCAATTTGTGGCCAGGTTTCTAACCTCAGTAGGGCGCCCAATCGCTTGACTTCAATCTTATTAGCCTATTCCCACCAACTTGGAATGACCGACCTAATGGACTACGTCCTGATCTCGTCCAAGCTTTGAAGGATCTTCAACCAGTGGGTATCCTCGCCATGCTCTCTTCCTGCCCCGCTGACTGATCAGGCTTTTCTGCGGCTCCCAGGGGGTTCTAACCTGGAGGGCATCACCGAAGGAGATCAATACCGCTGGAACGAAACCGTTGGCCCACTTAGGTACCGCCCTGGCAGAGCAACTGCTTGGGGCTACCAAGAGACCGGTGGTCTCGGTATTGTAGAATTCTTTCTATTGTGCCAAGATCTCGGGATGGAGCCAAGTAAGTCCACCATCGCCCATCTACCTAGACTCACGCTTACCATGCAGTTCTTGCTGTTTGGGATGGCCACTGGCTAAATAACGATGTTGTGGCTCAGGGGCAACTTCAGCCATACATTGATGATGTTCTCAATGAGATTGAGTTCATCATTGGGGATGCCAGTACTCAGTACGGGGCTCTTCGTGCTTCTCTTGGATACTCGGAGCCGTTTCCTCTTAAATACGTTGAGGTTGGGAACGAAGATAATATCTATGGCGGCTTGGATAGCTATCTCTCCTACCGATGGCAAGCATATTATGATGCTATCACACAGAAATACCCGCAACTTAGTTTAATCGCCTCTACCGTCGAGCTTGAAGTTGCGGATAACGCTGTTGGGGATTACCATCAGTACACCGACGCCAATGGTAAGCCAACACCAAAAGCAATTGTGTTCAGACTGATATGTTACAGGTCTCGTGAATCAATTCAACTATTTCGATCAGAACGCGACTAGGCCACTCACCTTCAATGGTGAGCTTGCAGCCAAATTCGCTAATGGTCTTGGTTTTAGCAATTCCGCTGGTCTTCCCTTTCCGACTTGGATTGGAACCGTTGGCGAAGCTGTGTTCTTTATTGGAATGGAGCGAAACGGCAATAAAATTATTGGCACGACGTACGCGCCATTATTTCAGAACCTCAACTCATACGAATGGGTGCCTGACTTGATCTCCTTCACAGCGGACCCTGCTAAAACCGTCCGATCGACGAGCCATCGGGCTATTCAATTCCTTGGAGAACATCTGATCACCACAGTATTACCTGCAACAGCCGATTTTAATCCATTATACTACGTCACTGGCACTGATGACCAGGGTTCTCACATCATGAAAGCTGCAGTCTACAACAGCACTGGCGATGTTCCGGTTTCAATTGCCTTTGCTGGAGTGTCATCCGGTACAAAAGCAAACTTGACATACTTGGCATCCAGCGGCCCAACTGCTTACAACGATGTCGACGAGCCCGAGGTCGTCAATTCAACGACTACCATATTGACTGCGGATGACGACGAACGTTTCATGTTCAGTCTCCCTAGCCTGAGCATCGCCATCTTGGAGACCATCCAATAATCGAATGAATTCCAAGCATTTCATGAGCCAACTGAGACACATTTGTATCTTTTCCATGTCTTATATTACAATGAGTGGACTGCAGATATTTGACTCATATTAGTGTATCAAGTACATGCATAAGTCTGTACAAAGATAAAATTATGTAAAACGCTTTGTATATTTGAGCATCAACTTCCTTGACTGTTGGCATACTAAAGTGAGCATTTCACTTTCACCGACTTGGGAGAATAGTTTTGTTTTAGCCACTCGTATGCGATTCGTAGTAAATGCCACGAAATTTTTATTGCTTGATCCTCTACTAATGTCCCTTTTGCAGGGGCGAAGAGATAGTCTACCTGCTTGCCTCCTTCGGTGTTAACGAAAATAACCCCAGGCGCCATCGAATTCCGACTTTTTGAATCCCTACACAGGAAACTCAGAAAAGGCCGGTGTACTAGAGCAGTTAGCGAATCGATTGCCAATCCCGTTGGGGCACTTTGCCAAAGCGATCTCGCGAAGCCAAGCCGGACGAGGAACTTCGGAACGCGCGCGCAAAACGCGACGTCACGCGTTGAATCAAAAAAGAGATCCTCCTATCAACGACACTGACTAAGAGACCTGAGAGTGACTGGACGCGTGAATTAGTAATTCAATCTTCTTGATCGATCTACATTGGGGACGTGGCATAAATGCATTGTAAGGTCCTTCGTGGTGCTGCCATGAATTAAAAATGAGTGACTCCGGATTTTGCCTTCGTCCCGCACATTTTTAAAAGCTGTCGGAATGCGATGGCAGTTTATTCGGAGATATTGCGTTTTGTCCTCCCGCGATCACCCGCAAAAGCGTCTGCCTTCCAAGCGTTACGAAGACAAATTAGGGAAAAAGGACCTGTGAAAACCCAGTACTTTCTTACGTGATTCCAAATGAGGGCTTCCCGCAACCAGAAAAGGAAAACCTTATGTCCTGGTATATAGGTGCGCTTGTACCAAAGCTACTGACGACCTGACTATCGACGAGAAAGCCGATGCTGATGACGGGGAAAATGAAAGAACGGCCCGAACAATCAAGGTTCCGACACAGCACCGAATTCAAGACGCAGCTAGGGCAACTCACGGAAGGTTCTCCACGGTCATTGCTTTTCAAGTTCCATCAGATAAAAGACGACGAGATCAAAAAGGGCTTGGAAGCGCCAGCATGCCAGTTCGTACGTGTAGATTTCCTGGCACACGAGCTGAGCCGAGTCTTCGTTCCAAGCATCAGTCCAGGCTAAAGAAATTCCAGGCAATCATAAAGCTGGCACCAGCCGCTCCTCGATTTACGGATGCGTTTGAGCAGTCAATGCACAAGACTTTCACGGACTGCTACTTCGTTTCGGGGGAGGGCTTCACAGGCGGCGGTTGGGGTTACGCATTGAATAGCAACGATGCCAACGGCGAGGAAGCCAAGTCGGCCGATAGAGCAGAAAAGATGCTGCGTGAAGATGAGAGGATGCTCGCATATTACCATCGGCTGGGAAAGTATTGAAGTAAGCCTTGCCATAAGTCGTGTCAAGGCAGGAGAGTGCTGACATGTATATAGAAGCATCATTCGTTTGCTGAGACCAACCTATTTAGAGAGGAGATCGAAAAGCTAGCGCCGTACTTTGGCCCAGGAACGGGCGCCTTCTATGTCAAGTTTGAGAGAGATGTTTGAGAAGAACGGAGTCACTTTCCTTGCCATACAGCTTTTATACAAGCCGTTGGTGTTTGCTTAGAGAAAAGAGTTTATATGGTTGGTGGGTGTCATGGGGTCAGTATCAACCCCGAGTAAAATATTTGACGAGAGTAAGGGAGTTGAAAATAGAGCTTAGAGATTCAGCAATTGCCAGGAACAACTTCGGCGTAGAAACAACACGTGTGAATAATAAGTCGCACGAGTCGGGGTGACTTACAAAAATGAGTCGGAACCAAAGTATTTTCGATGGTTCTAACACTGGAACATTTGCTGTTGTCTCATGCCTGCTAGGCTGCTACCATCCGGAATGGGCCCGTTGTCGCCAAGCCATGTCCTTTTGCTAACCCAACATCAATTCTGCATTGAGCCCCTCTTCAATGCACAATTCCGAATTGCGCTACTCTTGCCTGTGACCCGAATCGTCGACATCGAGATGAATGTTTGAAATTTCAAGCCGCGAGGTAGCGTCATATCCCATTATACCTGTCTCAAGCAATCTTCTCCATCTCCTTGTTTCCTAAGATGGCGGTGAGAATGGGTTCACCAAAAATTGTAATGCATACACTTGCCTGATGATGACAAATCATGTAAGTAAATACTGTCTGTGCCAATGGACTGCGCCTTCCGGGACCATATGGCTCGAGCGACCCATCCACTACATTGATTTGCAGTGTAAAGGCTGGAATCGATAGTAGATGTTTCGTTAAAATCTCCGCGAAGAAGTTCTGATGGCAGTGTTGTGCATTGAAATCGGTCTCCCAGGACGCGGAATCGCTACGCACTGGGGATTTCCGGAAGAGTCCAATATTTATGATCAATTCCTCCGCCTCCTTTTCGTTCCAGTTCAGTAGCGCGCAACGAATGAACGATAGAATTTCTTGGTAGGCAGGCCTCTCGTATCCGAACCAGGCGCGAACTACGAATGTGATTGGCGTATTTCGAAGAGTGCTGGAGCATTCTTGAAGGAACTCCTGTGTGACTCTGAGGCGGTAGCGAGAGTCAAGTACATCAAGTGAGCATGGCTCATTCGAACGAATGTGTCCCTGGATCTGGTTGTTGACCCTTCGGGGAAGGTTGGAGAGACCAAATGATCGTGAAACGCTCATTGTCGTTGATTAGATATCAGAATTCAGTGGTCGTCCAAGCAATGAAAGTTTTCTTCAATATAAATGCAGCGGCAGCAGTACAAATGATATGTTACTGTGTTGCACAATTAAGAAGAGACCTTATGGACGTAGACAAGTCGCGCGTTTGTGCAGACATGGCTCATCCGGCAATGACATTGAGAGCGACTCAATGACAGAGATGCACCTTCTATTTACAAAAGGATGCCCTTGACTGCATATGCGGCCATTCTCGACGAGCTCCTGCCTCAATGGAGAGAACGACATGACACGCACTACCACTTTTGCCGTCGTTCCAAGGAGAGGCTCTACGTAATCCCACTGTCCAGGACGAAAGCTGGCTCAGCTGCTTGTGAATTACCAAACGATAAGTACACTATCATTCTGAAAGTACCAATGCTTCTGTTCTTGTGAATCGAGGCAAATGAAGATAACGAACTCATCCTAGGTAAAGCAAAAATTTCAGGCAGTTTTAGAAGAAAATGTAGAAGGGTACGATGCCCTACTTACCGAAGTCAAGCCCCAAAATGGTGTATGGCCCATCGAAAAAGCGACCGACTGTAAAGTAATACTGTGTTCCCTCGTCCGATCTTCACAGAGTATGGCAGCGATCAGACCAAATGACATAGTAAATACTGGAACTGGTTCAAACCTGATACGAGCGTATATAACGACATTTAACGTGGTTTGGTTGTTGTGATGCCTCATGGAATTTGATCGAGGGAGCGTTCTGTAGCCGGCCACTTTTCTTTGTTCTGGTGGTTCGTCAGGTTGTAGAGAGGAGAGGAGATCCAGGTATCTTCATAGCTGCGTGTCAACCTTGTCGAGGGTTGAGTAAGTACACTGTACACGTCATATCTAACCATTAGTCTTTGGTAGCAAGCATATTACCATATAAGTTTTGAGATGAATGCTTGATGCTTTAGAGCGACGTGTCGGATGTGTTACCTTTTGCTGTATAACCTTGGTTCGACACATTTGCCAGTTACACTCTGCAACTTCTGCCTGAAGATAGACCAACAGGAAAAGAAAAAGAAAAAGGAGAGTGGCTTGTCTCCGGTTTCCCTAGGTTTCCAAATCTGTAGTCTTGCACCAGATACGTAGTACAGTAGGATCGTAGTATCGTGGACAAAGTAGCATCCTTCAGCCTGCGGCGTGGGCATAATCCGCTGTGGTATTTCGGGGCTGTCTATGCCATGAGGCCAAAAGGCTGTTCTTCTGGATTCAAGTGCTGCATTGAAATCACTTGAGATTCTGTACATCGCCGCGGCAAGTTGTTGCGCCGGTGTGTTCTTGTCTCAAATGCTGAGAAGAGAGTACTGTCAAGCTTGATCAATTCTGATGCAAGCCCCTACAATCGCCGAAGATCATCCACGACCGTAGTGATAAATTTGAGAATGAATCGGAAGCCGACGCGTCTAGCATAGGAACGCGGGCAAAGATTCGCCCAAACAGAGGCAAATCGCATTCTATTGAGGCTTGTGAAGACTGTATTCGCAGATTGTTCGTTACTGTAGATTCAATGAGACAGATGTGCATAGCTTTGGAATTCACAATGGTGTATGCGGCGACCAGAGTCGAAATTTTAAGCTTTGCGCGGCGCGGTTCACGACTAGGCGAGGTAATGATCGCTATCCTATTTTGTGGCACAAAGCCCACCGATCCAGGGAAATCCTTCAGCCCCTGACAATCTATATCTCTTCGGGAATGGGGTTTCCACGTTGCACTCCGGCTGGTAACAGGAGCATCGATGCGCAAATTTAGACACCATGGAACGAGACGATCCGAACTCATCCATCCACTTTCTTCCATGCACTCCGCCCTCTCCTCTCCATTGTCTACATCGACAAACGAAACACTCGTGGACTTCAAAAGCATATAGTCGCAATGGATCCAAATACCCAGACTCGTGAAGCTTTAACCAATAACATTACCTCCTTCGTAGCACCTCCCTTTGCAGATCCTGATTGGTCCGGGGTAGCTACTCTACTCCGGGATCTACTCCAAAAGCTGGCGCATCATCCAGCCATGGAATCAAATCTGCACCAGACATGCATGACACCTGCCGCTTCGAAAAACAAAGTCTACTTCATGTGGGACTTTGTTGGCCGCACCATGGTAAGCATTCTCGAGACAGTGCGGATTGTTTGCAAGATAGATTTGCTAATAGGTGCCAATGTGCCATAGTCCATGCTCGCCAAAGTCGACCCTAGCCTGCAGAATATGTCAAAGGCCGAGAGAGAGGCCTGGGATGATATCATTGGACGAAACGTACTGGCGAAAGGGCTGATCTTGGATGAAAAGCCAGGCATGCTTGATCAGATGGTAGAAGCCACACACCCAGGGCTATCGGGACCACCGCCAGAGTTTGGACAGGATATCATTGCGCTCGCGCGACGGCTTTGAGGCTCGATGCGACTTGCCATGGCACAGAATTGGTATAGCGTTGCAAAAGCACGTTGACAGACCATTCAAATTGTTGTTGGGCACTTTTGAACCAATTTCGACATGTGTCTCATGGAACGCGTTGTACGCTGTGTTCCCAAATGCCTATTGGACACGGAGTACTATATGACGAGAATCCACTACTAGCCGAGGTATCCAGGTTCTCGTAAAAGGCGAAGGCGCCATGTCGCTGAAGGATGTGGTTTAGTGAATCTTCTCGTTTTCGGATTTCTAGTAACGCTGGAATCAATTTGGAGGAGGATTTGGCAAAGGCGACGAAGATCATGACGTAATGAGACAGCTCTCCCTTTGAAGTCCCATCTCATCGTATGTTCTCGACTCCCACTTGATTTCTTAGACTACAATCGTTGCGGCTTGGTAAGAAGATCGATGAGACGTATTTGATCTTCCTGCAGTCTTCGGTGAGCTTTGGCCGAGAGCATGTAGATGGTTGTCTACCAGATATCGTAGCAACTGATCCCTGATACTTTATTTTGAGAAAGAAAGCACTTCGCCTGGTACGATGTGATTCTCTGAGGGCACTGCGACAGACCCGCGAGGTAGCAGCCACAGCTCTTGTATGCTAACCTCATCTCAATGTTTGGTGTGCAACAACTCGGGGGAAACAATGGACGCTGGCCTCTGTGGGCTCCGGAGCTTCGTCACTCGCTCCTCACAATCGCAGTCACCGCTCTAGAGAGAAAATCGCCGCTAAGCTGCTTTCTATGCTATTGAGGCTATTCGAATCCCTAAGGGAATGCATCCAGCAAGGTGTAGACCGGGGGTCCCTCAGGAAGCTGGCAACACTCGAATCTTTTTTGCCATTTGAAGAGCTAGTTTCGTACTGAGAATTTTTCTTGATTTTATGCTATGAGAGTGTTGCGAGTGCCGTGTCTACCCATCTTTGGGTTGCCCCCGGGCCGTAACCCGTCCAAACGTGACTTCCAAATTCGGCTTCACTCTGACTCCCGTCTGGCGTATCTTGCGGCTCGAGACGAAATCTTTGCATTTCAGAAAAAGAAAAATCACGTCCGAAGTATCTCCTTACATCATTACCACTCACTAATTACCATGCCTGCTCTATTAGATTTGACAGAGAAGCTGCGTCTCCGAATCTTCACGTATGTTCTCCCACGAAACTTAGCCGTCGACCTCGCAATCCCATTCAGGGTCAAGCACGTTCTTTTTCATGTCTCCAAGACGGTTCGAAACGATGCACTGGCCGCTTTCGCAAGAGTCAACAAGTTCTACCTTTGGGTCTATGGCATCAATATCGATGAGGGGTATCCCCAGCCGAATCTACCGCACTGCTCGTTCCTCTCGCATATTACTAGGATTCATCTCATTATCCGAGCGCGCACTCTTGAGGCTATTTCCCGAAGACATGGTACTGCAAAATTGGTGCTGGATGGAGCCCGGCTGGCTAAATGGATGGGCAACTTCGAGAGGCTGGAGTTGCTTGTAATCGGAATCCCGAGAGTTGCGCCTCCGGAACACATTAGTGAGGACTTATTGATGCGGTTCCTCAAGCATGTCAGGTCTACGGCACTCGTGGTTGTAGATGGAGAACTGAGTGCGACGAGTAAGAAGCAACTTCAGAGGACTATCGCTACTTCGGAAGGTACCTCACTCTTGTGGTGCAGACCTGTTCCGAGCTGATTAAGGCACAGTCAAACATTTCATCTAAGGTGATGAGGCGGTGTTTGTCCAAGTTCCCAGAAACTGTCTCACTTTTCGTTCACACTTGATACTCACAAATCTCACTTGTCAGCCACTTTGTCTTCTGCGTCTCACATAAGTCGAGTTTATAACGCTCCACAGGCAGCTTCGATAGCTTCGCCATCTCCGAGGCAGCGACCGGCTCTCTTGCTTCTGGCCATAAAGTGCTTCTCAAGTTAACATGCCTCCAATCCTCGATCTTCCCGCCGAGATACGATTGATGATATATAAATCAGTTTTTCCAGCGGCGACGCTCATATCCTATCAATTCCCAGCTCGTTCATACTTCGCACTTCTTCAAACATGCCGCCAGCTTCGTACGGAAGCCTTACGAGAGGTCCTTCACAACAACATCTTCGCCAAGCCGCTCCATCGATACGCAGACTTCGGATGTCTAACTTTGATCCCATGGACTTCGGAAATACGTCATCTCAGAATCGAAGTTGATTGGTATCTGCCGGCGCGCAATGGCGGTCGAAATAGCCGTATCTCGCACTATGCGTGGTTTCGCAAACAACAGAGATTGCTCTCCGAATGGCTTGAACATTTCCACTTCCTTGAGACCTTGGAGGTCAAGGTTGTACAAGCCCAATTGGGATGTGAAGTTGAGGACGAATCTGTTAATGTGGAAGAGGACTCGGTTTCGGATTGGGATGAGGATTGGGATGAGGATTGGGATGCGGATTGGGATGCGGATATGGATGGGGGAGGCTACATCGTAACACTCTTCGGAGGCATTAAGCCTTTCACAAAATTTACCGTATCTGCCGATTTTGAAAGACTACTGAGCTCCGCCGCATGTTTAAAGATTGCAGGGAAGCTGAATGTAAGATTCTAGCCCGCAACGTACGAAACTTCTCCAGATCTAATCTATCTGAGTACTTAATACAGGGCATGCCATGACAATCACGACACCACCAAAACTAGCTGCAGCACACTGACAGCAACCTCGCGCTTAGAGAGTCTGAATATTCCTGCAAATATGCCACGGAAACTTCTCTAGCCGTAGGGCGTATTCAACGAACGCCATAGTGGTGGAATAGTCCGCTATGGTCAACTCCTAGGTAGCTTCTTTTACGCCACACGAGAGTTTAGCAAATTCTGCTCCATTTTCCAAGTCATTGATGATATTAAATTTGCCAGTTTTGTCGTATTGCCTTAAAAATCCTTTACACTTTATGTAAGCTGACTGGGCAATCGCCTATAAATGCTGCGGCTTTTACTCTTTTTCCTTTATTTTTGTTGAAATAATGCTCGGTCTGTTGAGTGGGATAGAATAGCGCTAGTGTATCTGAAACTGTTCCGCAGACCCCTTACGGAGTACACCCTTCTCGATCCAGGACCACAATCAGCGATAAATATTTCAAGTTTTGAGTTCTGGAAATGAGGAGCAACCCTGCTATATTGATTAATAGGGAGATCTTGAAACACGCATCGAGCCGCACTACGTGGGGCCGCCTCATTGCGCCATTTAGAGCCCGCTGTTCTCCACGTTTCGCATGTGTCAGAAATTGTTTTCTAGAACCACATTTCAAACATGAGACAGATCTTAAACTCGCAATGCAAATCGCATCAACCAATGAAGACGCGGTACGTTCCTTCCCCGCCACGGCCCGCCACGGGTTCCCAACTTCCAGCCGATGGAGCGTTTATCCGAGTGTGCATCGACTGGGGGTTGATACACCCTGGAGGCAAGGAATACCTAAGAAGTCTGTTGTTTGAATTGTTACGGCATGGTATGCGAAGAGACGTTCGCAAAGTCGTCTCCACCACTGCTTGGCAGGTCTGAGATCTCGTGGGTCATAAATGGCAAGGAGGAACGGAACAGTTCAAGGTCAGCATATTCTTCGATTTTCGTTTTCTCCTCCATAGCTGCATACTTTTTTTTATCACTATGAAGTTCTTTGACAGAATCAAATCCGAAGTACAGAATGATGAAAACCTCATCCGCACACGTCGTTATACCCGCCAAGCAATTCGTGCTCTACCGTCAGCAGCACCTCAATATGCGATCGAGAAAGTCCCAATTGTACAATGGATCCCCAGATACAATCCGCGGTGGCTGATCGACGATGCGATCGCCGGTATCACTCTCGGGGTACTCCTCATCCCGCAAGGGCTTTCTTATGCGAAGATCGCCAATATTCCAGTCCAATTTGGTCTTATGGCTAGCTGGTTGCCAGCCTTGATCTACGCATTCATGGGCACCTCAAAAGGTCAGATTCCTCCACCTCCACTAGATAGGACATCGCTGACAATGTCATAGATCTATCCACAGGCCCGACATCCATCGTCGCTCTCATCACCTCTGAAGTTGTCCGAGATTTGCAAAAGGAGGGCTTCGCTCCCGAGGCAATCGCTGCCGCCATGGCCTTCATGATTGGAATCTACGCTTTCGCTCTCGGAATACTGAAACTTGGATTCATTCTCGACTTTGTATCAGGGCCCGTCCTCATCGGCTTCATATCCGCAACCGCCATCACTATTGCCATGGGACAGGTCGGCAACCTGCTAGGAGAAGGGAGTATAAGCGGGAGTGTCCCCGAGATTACGCCGCAAATCTTCAGTAAATTGCCGGACGTCAGTGTTGTTGCTGCAGCTATTGGCTTCACAAGCCTCATTCTTCTGGCTTTGCTACAGTTTGCCGGTGCGAGGTGGGGCTCGAAGTCAAAGATAATCTGGGTCCTCTCCATTGGACGTGCCGCTATCGCCTTGGCCCTTTACACAGGCATCAGTTTCGCCGTGAACAGATCGCGCGAAGACCCACTGTTTAGCATTGTTAAGTTCCACGCGAATGGAATCGTTAAACCAAAGTTGGTTGACATGCGACTCGTTCAAATAGTTGCAGGACGAAGCATCGCGCCACTGATTGCTGCGTCATTGGAACATATATCGATCGGGAAGGCTTTCGCCGCAAAGAACAATTACGTTCTTGATGAGAGTCAGGAGTTGGTATATTTGGGAGTGACCAATTTCTTCAACAGCTTCTTCTCTGCAGTGGGCGTGGGTGGCGCAATGTCACGTACGGCAGTGAACTCTCAGTCCGGTGTCAAGAGTCCACTTGGGGGCATTTTGACCTCCGGAATCGTCATCTTGAGCCTCTACAAGCTGTCCCCGGTGCTGTTCTGGATCCCGAATGCCACGCTCGCTGCAATCATCATTGCAGCTGTCTGGCCCCTGATTGCGCCTCCATCGATATTTTATGGCTTTTGGAAGACCTCGTTCGTCGACTTTGTTGCCAGCCAGCTCTCGTTTGCTTTCACCTTAATGGTCAACACCGAGACGGGTATTGGCATCGCTGTGGCTTTCAATGTTTTATACATTTTACTCCGAAACACCTTTGCACGGTTCTCGTTGCTTTCCGAAGACCATCTGGCGCGTTTGTCCACTTGGGAAATTGGAGTTTTTGCGGTTCCCAAAGACGCCAAAGTATTCCGATTTCACTCTGCGGTTTTCTTTCCGAATGCCCGCAGGCTAACAACCAGAATACTCGACACTATCAAGACTTGGCATTCTGCAGATGCTTTGGAAGCCACAGGCTCACCAGAGCGAGTGTGGAGCGTTTCAGGCGAGAAGAGACTGGCAAGGCTACGGGCTCAGGCTTCCATATCTTATGATCCGCCACCAATTCGCCAAGTTGTCCTTGACTTTTCGGAAGTCAACTACATTGATACGACAGCCCTTCAGGCTTTTGCAGAATTCAAGACCGAACTTCGGAGATACTCTGATGGACAGGCGCAGTTGAAATTTGTTGGTTTGAAAGACTCAGTTCGGAGTAGGTTTGTCAGGCGCGGATGGCAGTTGGTAAACATAGGGTCGAATTTCTTCGACGAAGACGATTGCGTCTATGTGTACGAGTCTATCTCCGATGCTTTAAGAATTTCGAGCCGGCCGCCGAGCAAGGATATCCAATTTTCGACCAAAGAAATTTGACGGTAGATGTTGTCTCGCATTGATGTAACATTTCTGTTTCTTTCTGATCCTATTTCTTCTGCTTGGACTTTTGGGCTGCAGGGCATCCACGAACTATTTGTCTTTAAGGTGACTTGTCTTTGAAGGAAACTCGAGAATGGGCAGGCGAGTAACTTCGTATTTTATGGAATCCATACACTTCGATCGGCAATTGAAACAATAGGTATGGCTTTTCAGTACCGACAGTGACAAAAAGAGGAGATACGGCTGCCATACGTGGTCCTGTCTGTAGTCAATGTGTCTCGTGGCGATGTTACCATACATCATTTCCGTATCACAGATCCTCATGGAAACGAGGAGCTCCCAATGCATTGCGCCATTGCTCGCCCCTCCACACAAGGAACATGACGGGCAAGAAAGTTCCAAAATTGATGAAAGCCCAGATGACCCAGGCATCCTGAAATCCAATCTTTCCCCCGGTCTGTACAGCATAGAATCCCACGCAAAAGCTAAAGATTTGGCGGACAAAATTGAGAAGCGCGCCTGTCTCCGGAGATTGCGGCTTGTAACAGTCTGCCACATATGCATAGATGACCGTTGTCACAATCTGCAAACCGAAGCTCGCGATAGCGATTCCCATTGCTGGCCCAATCCAGTGCGTCTTGTGCGTGACGCAGACACCTTCGATGATGACACCGAGCGGCAAGAGGATCGCTCCTGGGTAGATGGCAAGAAACCTATCTTCCGGTCTCCTCCTGCCCCCACGATGAATCGCACGCCTTTCGCTCACCGAGTCGGATAAATAGCCAGCACAAAATTCGCCCAAAACGCTACCAACGGTCAAAGGCACTCCCAGAAGAACGCCAACCTGGTACGGCTGGAAGTGGTATAGCTGAGAGAAAATGTTGGTTGACGTCAAAATAAAGAGAATGGTCCCATATCCAAAGCTGGTGGCATAGTAGATAGTAGGAATAGTAATACTGGGGTATAACAGCATCTGGAACGGCCGTACGAAGTCGACGGGCCGAAGTCTGTTCGACGAAGGAGCCCTCCTCATCATAAGCTTCTTTTGAATCGGACCTCTCTGAGAGTTTTCCGATTCGTCGTACGCTCGCGAATAGAGTGTTTCCGGTACAGTCAGGATGAAGACAACCAGAAGGCCAGCTGCAATGATTGAGGGAATGTAAAAGCACCATCGCCAGCTTGAGTTCTTTTCTATGTACCCGCCAATGATAGGAGCGATGTGGCCTCCAGTAATGAAAGACAGCGTGTAAATGCCCATATAGCGCCCGCGTTCATGTTCGAAAAATAGGTCGCAGACGGTTGCAGCTCCAAGCCCTAAGGCAACAGTGCCGAAAAGGCCACTGAGTGCTCGCATAGCCAGTAAAGTACCGTAACTTGTCGAGGCTGCTGAAGCTGAAGAAAACGCAACGGTGGCGGCCAAACTCATAATATAAATCGGCCTGCGGCCGTAGACATTCGAGATAGGGTTCCAAATGAGCGGCGAGATTGACGTCACAGCAGTGAAGGTGCTAACGACGTATGCAACATCCGTCAAGTCTCTATGCAAGTATTTCCCCAAAGGCACGAAGGTGGGAACCTTTGTTCAGTGTAAGTCACATCAGACGGCGTTGCAAGGCTTCGTGACTTACAATCAACGAAGCGGAAAACAGCGAAAGGAACGAAATTAGCGAAACCTGCATGAGGACTGTCTGCTTTCGCCATAACGGCCAATTGAGAGGATCATTCGGATCATCTGTGGGTTGAGGAACAAGCCGGACGCCCTTGGGGTCTACCTTGGCCTTGTGTTGAGAAGACTCGTGAACGACGACAGCTTCGTCTTTCAAGATCTCCTCATCTTTTTGAGACATTCTTCGATTTCGACAACGAGAGGCTGCCAATAACAGAGCGCAGAATCTGAGCCTCGGTTGTTCGGACGAGAAAATTTTGGTACGGAAAGGATACAACGCTCAGGGAAATCAGCCGCGCATTCGTTCGCAGTCAATATCTTGGGTCGATGCTTTGTACGATCTTTTCGGAGGTACAGAATCAAGGATTTTACGAGACGAACTTCGTTTGCACTGATGATGGACGACTTGGTTTGCCAAAGCCCCGTGCGCTTGCCTGCTGTCGCAACAGGCGGATTGTGTGTTAACCATCCTTGCTGTTGCTAATTAGTCAATGGGCATGCAGAAATGATCTGGACGCTGCGGAGCTGCGGCACAGCTGCTCTTGGTGGCAGCGCCAGCACAAGTGCCATTGAAAATCGACGTGGGTTGGGCGGCGAAATGATGACATGCTGAGGTAAGATCGGAGGAACTCGTCAGCCGTTTCAGGTTGATCGAAATGTTAGATCTCCATTTCTGAGGAGTTACAATATTTGATAACTATCAAGCCATTTTTCCATTCGCTCATGGATATGGACTCAAATGGCGGTGACGGTCCGTTTGAGATAGCCGTAATTGGTGGTGGCATCGGTGGCTTGTGTTGTGCTTTGTTCATACACCATTTTAGCAACGCATCGAGGATAAACATAAAAATCAACGTTTATGAGCAGGCACCACAGTACAAGGAAATTGGCGCAGGTGTTCACATAGGGCCCAACGCAGCGAAATTGCTCCATCAAATCGGCATAGGGGAGCAGCTGAACAGCATCGCAGGCTTCCGCCGAGGAGTCTGGTTGACATTCCGCAGGTTTGACAACAGCTCCGAAATCCTCACCATCCCGGCAAAAGACGATCAAGCTATCCGCCAAGCCCCTGTTGCGCGCGCTGAACTTCTTGACTTGCTCGTGAAGACAATACAAGACCGCAATGCTGCCACACTACACACGGGCAAGATGTGCCGCTCCGTGCAGGTAAAAGCAGCAACTTTGTGAACCGACAATACTGGCTCAAAATACTGACGTCCCCAGGATACAGGTAACCAAGTAACAGTTTCTTTTGCTGATGGTACAACAACCACAGCAAACTTGGTAGTAGGCTGCGATGGAATACACTCGAATATTCGCGCTCAATTTGTCGAGGACCGCCCACTCTACAGCGGCCGAATCGCATATCGAGGAGTTATTCCTATTGCAGAGCTAGAACAGTGGTGGCCATTCAACACGTTCTCTGTTAGCTTTCTTGGACCAGGAAAGCATTTTTTAGTCTTCCCAATAAGCCAAAACAGGGCTTTGAACATTGTCGCGTTCGTCGCTGTACATGAATCCGAGCTTGGCGACCTTCGAGAAAGCTGGACATCAAAATCTCACCGGGAAGACGCCGAAAAGGATTATGAGGCTTTCGATGAGACGGTGCGAAAAGTGATCAGGCTCATGCCGTCAGAAATATCTAAATGGAAGCTAAATGACAGAGAACCGCTCGACCAATGGACGTTCTTCGGGGGAAAGGTCGTCCTCCTGGGCGACGCCGCGCATGCAATGCTGCCTCATCAAGGTAAGGACCTCAGGAGCGCATCTCTATCCGAGGAAAAGATCGCTGATAGTAATCTAGGTGCGGGTGCTGGCCAGTCTTTGGAAGATGGATATATCCTTGCTCGCGCTTTAGTTGACTGCCTCGATAAACCTTCTGAGCCCGGCGAAGCAACCAGTCGGTTGCAACCGTACACCCGGCTTTACCAAGACGTGCGTCTGCCAAGAGCAAAAAGGGCGCAGCAAACCGCACGTGAGGCAGGATTAGTCTACCAGATGAAAGCGCCAGAGTTCGCCGGGCTCTCCTACGACGATTGCCTACCAATTGTCAGAAGCAAGCTGGAGCATCGAATGAAATGGATCTGGAGCGGAGACATCGACGAAGAATATGAAGAGCTCAAGGCAGCACGTTCTCTATCTTGACTTGCTGCAACTTGGATTCCTAATCTCAATTTTACATGTAGAATACATTCCAAGCGTCGAGCAGTGATCAATGATCTCCGCTTGCAACTGCCAATTGCATCGTTTTTTAATAATCCTTTATGTTCGAATAACGTAGATGATGGAGACCACTCTGCTAATTTCGTATACGAAATGCATAGTTTTGGTCAACTATAAAAGGAAAGATTTATACATCCCATAGTAGCAAGGTGAGTGACACCCACGTGCAGGGACGGTGTCTTTGTAACTGGTTGAAGTTGACCGTACGTGCAAGACGGCACCATTCCATTTGAAAATGAGACGGTGAAACAACCTACCTAAATGAAGCGCAATGGCAAACATTCCAACGATCTTTCATGTAAGACGATATGCTACGGACCATCAGGAATGAATAGCCCGGATTACCCGGTAAAAGCATTGCATTCAATAGTCTCCTTGAAATTGCCACCAATTTAAAGTTGAACGGAATCTGTGACTGTAAACATATTACGGCCGGAATGGTCTACCGTTACCCACGAGGTATGTACGCGAGTACCGAGATTGGGCTCAGAGGTGTACCTTGGATTTTGGATAGACGGCCTCCGCCCCAAATTTCGATCAAGAACTATCTATAACCCCTCGCGCTTCAAGGAGCTGAAGGTAGACGCCTGCATTAATAAGCGGGCGTCAAAGAAGTGGGTGGAGATGATAAGAGATACCTGCGGCATTCCACCTAACATCCAGCGCAAGGATCGCTTTTTGTAGGCCTTTTACGACTTGAGCTGAGTCGGAGGTATCTCGACTAGAGCGCATGTTAACTCTGCAAATATGATACGCGAAGAAGAGACCCCATGGCGGCATGTCCCGAGAATCGCGGCCTAAGAAGCATTGTCGTTCAATAAGGTTTCTACTTATCTTCTCAGTGATTTGTTGAATGATGACTCTTGCATGCTGAGAACGGTCCGCATCAACTGTGCTTGCACCGTCGGAGTAAAGCCAGGGCGTATACAGGGCAACAAGTGCGCTGTATTTCAGTGATTAAAGAACGTTCGAAAATGCATCAAAGTACGGAGCACATACCTATAAATAAAGCTAATCTGATCGGTGTCTGGTGAGATCACGTCTAGCGACGCAGCAAGCATTGACTGAAGGGTACGATCTAATTGTATCCAGACATCATCGTGTATCATAGAGGCACTGGAGATAAGATGCAATACTTGGCCCAGCAGTCTCGCGGCTTGACACAATAAAGCAAATTTACTCATGTGACCAGTCATCGGGGAAGACAGCGTAGAGGAATGATCTGATCTGACAATCTAACGCTTTGATGAGCAGGAAAGAACTCACTAAGGGCATTGCGACCTACGCCTTGGTCCCACGCTGCGTCGTCGGCCGGCAAGAGGTCATCTAGTTCAGGATCCGCTGTCGCAAAAGGTCTCCCGGGGCAACCGATACTCACGAAGCTATGATAACCATCAATAATTAACCAAGAGACGTGGGTACATGATCATTTTGACGGCAAAAAGAGCTGGGGTCGTACCGGTCTAAAATTACAATTGCCCACCAAACTCTCCTCTTCTCCTCGACCTCAACCAAAGTGAGTGCTTTTGTTGTGTTTAACGTTTTACTGAGATTTAAGCCAAGAGCGTGTGCATAACGAGCGCAAGCACCAATAGACAGGTAAGCTGCAGGGTAAATTGCATGTCCAACTTCGTAAAGAGCCAAGAGTACCCCAGCTTGCAGAACTGGAATGGACAAAGCGTTGGAGCCTTCAACTTCGTGGTAGAAATGTTTTGCGGCATTATAAAGGACGGTCCGAGCGTTCCGCGGACTTGTGGGAGGTAACGTTGTAATGAGCTTAAGAGAAAGTAAGAGAAGGACAACATCTGGTCGAGATTGGAAAGACGACCGCAGGTAAAGATCATAGAAGCGTTTCTTGGAAATGAACGGCATCCACGGGTGTATGTGTTCAAAGAATTTAGATGCGGTGACGCGAATTTCGTCCATGTCTCCAAGCAGATGCAGGATGTGTGCTGGAACGGGGCTATCGGTCCAAGAGGTTTCAACTTGCCCATGTTGCAAGATGCCCGGATCCAAGAACAACAGGGTCGGAATATCAAGGGCTTGAACATCCGCTCGATCATCGTTAGCAGAAAGACCGTACCAGAATTGGTCGGACGGTGACGCCGGCTTGCGGTCTTGCTCTGAGTTATGGTATTCGCATTTCAAGTTGCTTCTATTCCAGTGATTGTGAGCCCAGACGTAGCAGAATAAGGATGCAAGATCCTATAGAATCGCCTTACTTAGAGCACGAGGAGCATTTTGGAAGTGCTTTGTTACATTTCCTCTTCCGCGTCTTACATGAAGCGCATACGCGCTGTGCGTGATCGGGGATGGATTCACTGCTGGATGATTGCATAATGCGGAAAGTGGAGCTCGGCTTCCTTCCTGTTGTATCTGTCAGGACGAGACAGGTACGCGCAGTTGGGTAGGCAATGCGAAGAGGAGTGTATTGCAGTGACGGAGTGAGCGCGGCGGTGAAATGGCCGCAAGAAAGGCTGATTTTGCGGCCGGTTGGCGGCCGCAGACCTGCCGCAGAGACCAAGAATGGCTGAAATCCACCACAACTAGTAATGCAAGTAAGCAAGCCGCAGAGTTACGGGTACTATAGTGATCTTAGGGTTTTCAGGCTGATAAATGGCCACTCCGGTGGAAGCGGTACTATTTGGCGCGGAGTGCAGTGGTAAATTCGACAGCTATTTACATACAAGTTTACCACTCCTGATCAACCTTCTCTCTTTACTCCCCATCATCGAGTGCTCTTCAGATTCTTACTCGTCTTGTTATCGCCCATAGATTAGAATCCTATTCGTCTCTCGACTCTTTGTCAATATGAGTCTATCCGCTGCCGCTCATTCCAATCCCCAAGGCGCTGGAAACGCCCGACCAACTGGCCTTCAAATCATTCGTGATGAGTCACTCGAAGGAAAACTTGCCGGAAAAGTAATGGTAATCACTGGTACGACTTCCGGAATTGGTGTCGAGACTGCACGAGCGTTGTCTGCTACGGGCGCCACCTTGTTCTTGACGGCTCGCGACATGAAGAAAGCAGAGACTGCTCTTGGTGGAATTCTGGAGCCAGGCCGTGTTTCAGTGGTAGAAATGGACAATGCTTCTTTCGCCAGTGTTCGGGCTGCTGCTGCATCCATCCTGTCCAGATCGAACAACCGAGTCAATTTACTCGTCGGGAACGCTGGAGTTATGGGAATTCAGGACCTCGAACTTACCGGGGACGGCCACGAGATGCATTTTGCCACCAACTACCTTAGCCATTTCCTCCTATTCCAACTTCTCAAGCCTGCCTTGCTTGCTAGCTCGACTCCTGATTTTCACTCCAGAGTCGTCCTCGTCTCTTCATCAGCGCATCGAGTCCACGATCTCAACGAAAGTAATAATTATAACTTTCAAAAGGGAGGGTATCATTATGGTCCGGCATATTCAAACTCGAAACTTGCCGTCGTCTATATGGCCAACGAATTGGATCGTCGCTATGCCCACAAGGGGCTCCATGCGACTAGCGTCCACCCAGGGGGAATCAACACCGAAATATCCAGACACCTGGGCAGCGAGTTCGTAGCACAGATTATGAGCGACGAGAAGATTCTCAAGATCTTGAAATCTCCTGAGCAGGGAGCTGCGACCACTGTTCTTGCTGCGATTGGGAAAGAATGGGAGAATAAAGGAGGAAAATATCTGGAGGATTGTGGAGAAGCAGAACGTGGAGAAGATGATAATGAAGTTTTTGGGGTTGGATACGTACGCCAGACTTACGATGCTAAAACCGAAGAACGCTTGTGGAAAGACTCGCTGAAGATTGTGGGAATGGACAACGACATGGAATAGCGTCGCGGTCTAGACAACTGAAGCACAGCCAAGGTGGTATCTTATCTCAGTCCCCTAACAGAGAATGCGAAAATTTTGGATAATCCTGCCGCTCGCTTATTGAAAAAAAATTCTTGGAGGTGGAACACGAACGTAGAGCAGTCGTAGAAGACGACGTTATGTGTCAAATCCATCCTTCTAATTTACAGGTGCGGTCACTACTTGAGAGACTACGCCTTCCAAATTGTGTGACTTTGCGGCTGAAAGATATTGTGAAGCTCTGGAACCTAGTATCTGATGCTCATTGGCTCTGAGCGTACGGAACATCCGCGGAAATTCGAGACGTTTGTGGGAGAACGAAAGGTGAGGGGGTACGAGGTTGGGTGCCACCTGCGAGCCCCAGAAGCCCGCAAAAATTTCCGGGCCAACCGAACATTATTGTGTCTTTCGAGTACAGCGCATTTGTTTATTTTGCTATCCAATTTGTAGGTCTTTGCGCTAGCCTCTTGTTCATCCCGCGCTCTGGTGGAGTCAACGGAACAGGATGCAGCAAAGGCATGGCAAAAGTGGCGACCAGGCAGATTGGCAAGGGAGCCCAATATTCCACCGTATCAGCTCAGGAGATGTTCATAAGTTACTCATTTGAAGTATTCAGTCTACATTTACAAGATCTCCTCGTTTAATACTAATAAGTCCTGCATTGAAGTTAGTGCTAAAGCGACATTCTAATCTTCTGGCACGACGATTCAAATGTTAAAAATGACAACATCCCTTGCGCCTACTTCTCTCTCCCTCAATCAAGCGATGAGCTACGGAATGCGCACAACACACAATTCCTATCAATTTGAGAACGTTACATCGATTTTGTATTGCACTGTGATTAGTAGTCTGCTTTCTAGACTTGAGAGGTGACGGTAGACCCGGTGAGAAAAGAACCTCCGTGCCTAGAGTCGAGCTGAGCACGATTAGGTACTAGTGGAAGCTCATAGTCCGAGTGTCCGGATTGAGGCATCGTCGAGGTTTCCTCACCGGCGCCTCTCCGATGGTCCGAAGATGAAGTCTTTGGGTGTGCCATCCGGTGGAACTTGCTCCGATTCTCTGAGGACTGTTGGCTGCGAAAGAGCGAACGTAGGGATGGAAGCCAAAGTGGTTGTTCCTTGAGTAAATGACGAGTGAAGGAGGTTACTGAAGGCATGCAGCTACAGATAATTGCGATGTTGATCTCGACAATGCTGCAACACCAATTAGCTTTGAAGAGGCGAGTTGAATTCACTTCGACTAACGTCGCTGCATCATAGGCACCTTCGTTCCAGTTCGTGTCAGTCCCGTACGTAAGTCGATATCGGTAGTAAAGGCTGACAGCGCTTGCAATCACAGCACTATACAACATTAATTCAAATGGACAGACTAAAGCTTCAACAGACCCCAACTTACAGTGAACCTGTCAAGAATATCGCCAATATGCCCATCTTCTTTCTGAAGGTCATCTGGAGACCAGATAGCATGAAGCTTGGAAGAATTATAATGTAGAGATCCAATGCAACATTACAACTTCCTTGTGCCATAGCGTCAGGGAGCGAGCGCTTGCACTTGGCAAATGTATCATTGCCCGTCCATGAATGACCAGGTGTGGGTGCACAGAAAATTGCTTCGACAGGTATCGTCGAGAAATAGACAACGAATGCTGCGGCAACGCCGCCATACACTGCCCACCGAAACGGACGCTTCTGGCCAAACACCCGAAAATAGAGCAGCAAGATTGGAATCCGCGAGAAAAAGAATGCGAAGTTTTGTATCATATTCTGTGCAAATCGCAACTATTATTGAAGTGAGCATGAGAATATGCGCCGATCTCGTTTGAAAGAGCACCTCACCTTCCAGTATTTGGGATCCATTAGCCATTCTACTGGAACGTCCCACATATGTCGGGAATTAGAGCTCACTTTAATCGTTAGCATAGCAATCGCTGGGTCCTACTTAGCAAGGAGTCGGAGTCCTACGGCGCATTAAGAAGCTGGTGTATGTGAAAGATAGTATCTGGATGGATGTATCAATCAAGCAGCCTTGAATGGTGTCGCGACTCGACTCACTGTAGCTGCAACCACTGTCACTGTTCATGTTTTGTTAGCACACGACAAGTTCTGAGTGGAATCTAAGCGATTGTGGCGCGTTCAATGGCGATTTCAATACCTACCGTCATCGGCGCCGACATTCTTGATCACCAAGATATTGTTGTAGAGTCTGACAGTCACCATACACGTTGTCCATATTATGAAGACAATAGCCACTCCTAAAATAGCAGGCTGTTGTGTTGGAGGGTTGATTAGGTTGACTTGCTGACCCGGCGGCGGGATACCAGCAGCCAAACTTGAGGTAGACATGATGAATGTTGTAATGTTATCGTGTCGGACATTATCTTGAAGGTGGGCGAGAAGGGAAGTACTTCAGAGAAAGGATGAGCAAATGCCCCCAAGCAGAGACAGTGATGACGTGGTTCAAGAGATGCAAGATGAGGCGCAGAAACGCGCCGAGCGGAACAGCGGGATAGAGAAATAGAATCAGGAAGCTCGCAACAGCTGAAAGTGTTTCAGTGCGTCGAATGACGCATTCGCCAAAGCCTAGAATGCGCGGCTGAGGATGTCTGCCCAGCCAGAGCGGGTCACTTACATTCGCGAAGGGTGCAAAGAAAGCAACAATTGGGAACGACATGGAAAATCGAGCAAGAGCGCATAGACCAGATCGGCTGGAACATGGAGTGGACTGCGCTTTCGACCTCGAGGTCGAGATGAAAAGGCATCAAGGCAGCGGACATGCAATGCTCCGTTTTCGCTATTGAGCTCGCCATGTAAGTGAGTGGCGTATGCATAGGATGTACTTGGAGTTTCACTGCGGCGCGTGAACGGAATGAAGGCGCATCCATGACCGGTGGCACAGCACAGCTCCCAACGCCGGTTTGGGGGGCTTGGCGACATGTAGAAGAAAATACATTATATTTTACCTGGGAAGTTCAAAAGAGAAAAAAATTTTCACAATTTTGATATAACTGATTTTAGAAGGGCTTTAAAACAAGATTTATTTTTATATAAGAAAACGTCTAATTTTTAAAAGATTGTTTTCTTCTAAACCTCATAGAAACTCTTGTACGCAAGACACTTCCTAAAATATCTTCAGAGTAATACTCAAAAAAGTCAAGCGAAAAACAGTAAGCCCAAAATACCAAGGCCCTTTATTATTTGTGATAACATTTGTCGCGGAGTCTCCAGCAAAGGGAAAGCGAATCATGCAAGCTGGTCAAAGCTCTAACAGGGTGCCATTTCTGAACGTCGGATTCTCTATCCAATGGTTATCATCTAATGACCGATGCTTCAATGACAGGCACTTTGCACCTTGTGATGATGATTTCTGGACCTGCTCAATGCGTTTTCCTTCCTCTAGCGATCATCTCAGCCCATCCCGAGCAAGCAAACCTTTCCTGATGTGGCGTTGAATATCCGCAACCAAACAGAGAGAACCTCCGATCACTAGGCAAGGCGCTTTCAACGGGTCACAGCCCTGAAGACCTACGGAGCTATGGCAGATGTCTATGATGACTACCATGAATACAATCTTCCCGACTTGGTGAAGCATGGCACAAGCTATCTGCTACCGACTGGCTCGGCCTCGACGCGAGGCGAAGCTTTCATCGATACGAAGAGACAATGAATTTTGTGGGGAAAAAATTGTTCCAGTGCGAACTCAGCATACAAATTCTACATACACTACAAAAGCCTTTCGATCTACGTAGCGCCCGAGGCAGGCGAAATACGCAGGAAGAAGTCTTTTTGATAAAATATGCCATGGCACCGACTGTTCCATGGCTTTTGTGGCCGAGTAACAGTAAGGTCCCATCGCCGCAAGACCTGTGAGTATTAAATTGGTCAGAAGAAAGAAATGCGGAGATCTTGAAAGTAGACGCACCTCAACTGCAGTCTTATTGATCATGCTTGTCGCAAGATTGATTCCCAAGCACCGTGTGTCTCCCCAATTGAAGACTAGTTCGTGAACTCTATCCATGGCTTGCATTTGCTCTTCACTCGAGTCTAACCATCGTTCTGGCCGATACGCCTTAACATCATCTGGGCTCCCAAATACGCTGTTCTGTAGAAGACCTGGAAGATTGAGACCGACATAAGTTCCCGCAGGAACAATGAAGCCATTAAGCTCGTCACCTCCTTTGGGAACGACACGCTCGCGCAATGCCGTGATAGGCGGAAATAGCCGAAGCGACTCCTTGATGCACGCTTGCAAATATGGCAGATGTTCTTTGCTTTCCTCAACACGAACTGGTTTGGACAGCAACCCACTCCTCGCGGCCTCGCGGATTTCGGCTATCACCTTGGCATACACAAGTGGGTTAGTGACTATATGAAGTAAAAGAGCCCGAATTGAAGTCGCTGTCGTGTCAGAGCCGGCAAACAGCGCGATGACTGTCTCGGTAGCAAGCAGATTGCGGTCGAGGCCACGTTGCAGCCAAGAATTGAGAAGATCTTTCCGAGGCTTGAAGGTAGGAGAATCTCGATCTCTGATGGCCTTCTCGGCAAGTCCCAAAATGGCACCAATACCATCGGCATCTGCGCTGGTCGGCGAGACTCTTCGAATGAGCGGCAATCGCGATATCAGCTTGAGCACTGCATTGACTTCCGTGAAACATGCAACTTTCTCAACGATGGGCAATCTCTCTTCCAATGTCTTCTGAAAAGAGAAGCAATCGCTGTGGTTCTCGACGAAGCCTAGTCTGTCGCCTAGACAGATGATTGCTACCATATCGAAAAGGAGCCATTGGATACTGCGGGCCATGTCGAACGGACGAGTGGATTTGGCTGGAGACATGCCATGCTGTAGCACATAATCGATCCACAGCTTCAAGTTATCATTAATGATATCTTCTAGACCCTCGACATCTTTACCTTCGTACTTAAATATGTCAGTCTCACCATGTACAAAGTTATTGATAGACTGACTCCGGCTGACATCTTGTGTCGAAGCTTGTTATGCGTGCCGCGGTGGCGTTCCGTAATCAGATTTGCTTGATGGGGATCGAGACGAAGACAATCAAACCACGGCCCCCGCTCATACCGCGATCTTACGCCGAGAATCTTTCGAAAATTCTCTGGATCGTTGGTAATGATATGATTGGGACCGATGCGAGCCAACGGGCCTACTTCGCTTTTAGCAGTATCTTTAGCGACACTCCCTTCTGTCAAGGATTCGCCGTATATTGCGAGTAGCGAGCTGGTCTTCAGGGAATATACACACCATATCTGTCATTCACGGCAACATACCGGTTTGCGCAATCTTCGGACTGAAGTGCACGAAACAGCCAAAGACGACTGAATCCTGCCCATCTTGGACCAGGTACATTCTGCAGTCGCGTGAATCGCATCCAGATCGAGCTCAATACCAGATACAAGACGATGGAAATGCAGGAGACGATTATGAGTTGGGCAAAGATCAATGTCATACTGGACGCTGGACGTTGATATGTCCTGAAATGTCCCAGTGAGGAGACTGCAGTTCGTTCGCACGCTAAGTGAGGAGACTCCAGGGCTTTATCCGGAGGAGCTTTTAGCTTCTTTCTTGAGACAAGATGCAATATGCCCCATGTCGGAGCTGCCTTGGTCGAGGCTTCGAAAGCTGTGGTTAGTTCTTGCCGCATTCCGCAAATGCGCCGAGAATGAGACATCTCAATGGCTGAATGATCACGTTGCCGATGGCTCAGATTCATCCGCATGTCTTCAGCATATCAATTCTATTTCCGGACCAACTGAGCGAAGAATGAATCTCACGATTGATTTCGAGATAATCTATCTGCACTACAGAAGGAATTTCAACGCGCCACCAACATAGCTCTTAGTTGGTGGGCACCGCGGCGCAAATTCCAGGCAAACGTCCGAGCATTTGGACTGCTGTACGGAGTATTGCGAACCGAATGGCATGCAGTAGATGCTTGCCGCAGCTTACTGAGCCTCACCCATGCGAGTATTGCGCGAAATGATTGACCTGTGCCGTTAGAATATTACGCGTCTGATCTAGACTAGCTTCTTAACCAGGGTCATCTGCAGCTCAATGGCGGCTGCCTTGAGCCCAGATGGGTTGAGCTTCACACAGTCAGCTACACCATGACAGATTTGCTCACAAGCATTTGGGATCGGACAGACTATCGAGACAGCTTCCAACATCGGTGGACCGGGGCCCAATCATCATTTCCTTGGGACCTACACTTGAGCAGTCATCTTTTTGAGAAGGTCGCCCTTGCGCCGCTGCACTGAAACATTATCTCTCGCGCAATTTTGCGGTTCTTTTGTCACTGCTGCCATCTTCATAAGGTTGTATCCTCGATCTTTGTCGAGTAAACACGAGCAAAGAAAACGAATCTACCACAAACACTAAATCAACGGTCAGGACAGTCAAGACCTTGCTATCTAGGGAAGGACGTCATAGCTAATACGATGGACGCCGACCACGCTTCAGTACTCGCAATGCTCATCTCACATTCGGGATTCGCTTGGGCCATTTTCCCGTTCGCTGCCCTTCTAATCTGGCGACTGTGGGCATTTACTATTGCACCTGCGTTACGACCCAATGAACCAAGACCTCTACCGTATTGGATCCCTATTGTGGGTCATACATTCTCGATCATGCATTGCGCGGAGAACTTGTACAATCAGGGCTATGCTTATTTTAAGAATAGGGAACCATTCACTATAACGCTGTTTGGCAGTAATACCGTGATCCTCAGCAGCGTGAAAGAGCTTCAGGAAGTCTGGAAAAATACCGCAGATCTCAGCTACGATCCTTTCGTCTCAAGAATGCTGGTAGCCTTCGGTATATCCCAAGCACACGTCGATCGAGCTTTCCTTAAGGATCCTGCATCATTCATGCATGGCAACAAACAGCTAACACTCCTCGTTCAAGAGAATCCATCTCAGAAGTGCTACATGCACCTGCAGAGCGATTGGTTCAAACAGCAGCTTCTACCTGGTGGACGGCTCACTCTGCTGACTGAAAACTATCTGAAATATTTATGTCGTGACCTGCGGTGGGAGAAAACGTCTGCGAACTACGTTGAAGCCGAGGGCGAGAAGTCCAAGATAATATCTTTGACTCGCTTCAGTCGCTTCATTCTTTCTCGCTGCGCTCTGCGTGCCTTCTTCGGCGACAAACTGTTCGATGTTGAGCCCGCCTTCGCTGATATCTATCAGAAGTGGGAAGATGATAGCTGGAAGGTCTTTTATAATTACCCGCACTGGATGGCCCTAGACTTGCACGAAGCTCGTCTAAAATCCATTGCGGCAATAGTCCGCTACTATGCGCTGCCAGCCGATCAAAGGGAGGACTTGGCCTGGATCTTCCACAATCTCGAGAGTGAAACGAAAGCGTTGGGCTTCACCCCGAACGATCGTGCTGGAATCATCATGATGATTATGTGGGCGTAAGTCTTGTTTAACGCCTTCCAATTGCAGAGAATTGACCACTAACATGGGCTTAGTATCAATAACAACGCTCATCACATTTGCTTCTGGATGTTTTCGCACATTATCTGCGACCAACCCCTCCTAGAGCAGCTACGGGCCGAGACATCGAAAGCCTGTTTGGATGATGGCTCAGTCTCTCTAGAATACCTAACAACTCAATGCCCGCTTCTCGAATCTATCTGGCTCGAGGTCCTTCGCATTTATAATGCCAGTACGGCCGTCCGCAAAGCCGTCGTCGATACCACTGTTGGTAGCAAGCTCATTCGCAAGGATACACAGATTTTCGGACCAGTGCGCCACTTTCAGATGGACCCCAATGTCTTTGGGCCTGATGCTGGCGAATTCAATGCTCGCCGCTTCCTTGTCGACGGCAAGCTGGCCAAGTCCAGGAATTACATGCCCTTCGGTGGCGGCCATACGTATTGCCCAGGTCGCTACTTTGCGCAGCGGGAGGTCTACATGTTCATTGCTCTTGCTCTTCATCGGTTTGACTTCATTGACGATGCAGAGACTCAGAAGCTCAACGGCGGAGTTCGACCACCGCCGGTGGAGCTGAAGCTACCATCTCCAGCTGCTTTGCGACCTCATGGTGATATGAAGGTCAAGATTGTACAACGCGCTGTGAATGTTTGATTTCTATATTGTTTTAGCGTTGCAGTGGCTCTGCTCACTTTCTCTTGATCAAATGTTAGAAGCCGTTCAACCTCAAGCTTTACGTGGAGCGCCTTAATTCCTTCTAGCATACTCGCACCTACAGTCTACGATTGCAATGTCGCTCGTGCAATCTTGCCTCTCGATCAGAGCAGCAGGCATCGACAGGTAAGGCGTGCATGCTCATCAGCTGCGACAAGATTCGCAATTCTTGCGCCTCCCGTATGCACTCCTCGCCGCCAGATATTTAGCCATGAAGGGTAAACGGGTTAAGAGCTGGTTCTCATCTGCTGGTGCCGCTCATGCACATGGCTGCCTTTCGAGGCTGAGTAGTGTTTTTCACGCAACAATGTCTTCATCGTGGGTCTTCGCAGTTTGACCTTACGACCCGATTTGGATGCACTCAGCCGACCTGCAATCTATCCCGGTCAGGACCAGTGCACCGAAAATTGCCTGCCGCAGCGACGCATAAGAACCCCCACGGGGCGCGGCAGCTTGCAGAACCTTGGTTTCACGTGTGTACGTCATTTGGAGCCAAAATTCCAAGCCGACACGCCGTTCAGTCCCGAAATTGGTCCGCGTGAAGCGTTTCGGATGTGGTCAATGAAATTCCCATCTCCCCTGTCAGTAGTCAATTAGTAGAGTACTATTTTTAATAGAAATATAAAAACTCTTAATTTCCAACATTCGAATGCGATGGTAGATTTTAAATTTAATTTATTGGCTTTATTGATATTGGTATCTGATATTGGAGCGACAATTAGCTCTAGCGTAAAATTTAAAAATCTGAAAGATTAAATTACCTTGATCATCAATATTTTATTTTGCCTACTTTGTATAATCAGGATTTCCTGAAATCCGTTTGAGTTCATAGCTAGGTATGTAAAAACCATGTTTTATCTATCTGATGCATTTAGAGTGACAACAACAAGCTAATTAGACTCACTGTTGGCGGAAGAGGTGGTAGCTGTAGGGAGCGTCAATGTTCGGCATCTACCGGTGTACCATTCAGTCAAAGAGGTCCTCCTTGGAGACTAGAGCCTAGCTGAAGAGCGGATAAATGCAAGCGTTTCGTCGTGCAGACGGAAGGACCCGACAAAGAATTAGCGGTATGGATTGGCCTCAGCATCGACATTAGTCAGAAGTTATTTTGTTTGCCTTGATCCCTGCACAAACAAGAACAACCCACTGCTGACTACGCCTCACAGACGCATCGCATATATTGAAACTTCGATGTCTCAGGTTGGCGTCATGTTTGGGTGGGTCTTTTCCCAACTCCGCCGCATGCTTACAGAGATGGTGCACCAAAGTCGCGAATCAACGAAAGCCTGGCTTCGGAATCGCGTTCATTTGGAATCTGATATGAATGCTCTGGCTGCACGGCTGACAGGGAAGAGCTATGGGTGCGACCAACACAATCAGTAGAGTCCGCCGCATTAAGAAGTTTTTCCGCATTCAGAATTAATCTCGCAACGGCCTGACGTAATGACAACAGCTACACTACCTATCTTTCCAGCCTTGTCGTCACCTCTCCGTGCCAAGCGAAGTACCGATCATCGAGTGGCACAGTGCAACGTCCAGAAGAAGAACTGTCAGCTTCACCAGAGACAGCACGCTTTAGATGAGGGGTAATGCACGGCGGAAGGTGTCTGCTACTCAAGCAAACGGCAGCTGTCGGGGTCTGCCGTGGGTATCGGACGGGAGAAAGCGCCAAGCACCACGGTGAGCCCAGCCAAAGATCCAGTCCACCATGTATGGAGCATACCAGGGCATTACAGGCCAATTGTTTCCGCCTTGAAATGTCTTGTCGCACATACCTAGTACCATCGGAAAGACTTCTGTCTGTTGAGATTGTTAGCATTTGCATCAAAGCCTTTTCCGAATCTAGATTGTGGTCGTGCAAAAGATGGGCTGTAGGTACCTTTGGCTGATCCCCCGCTGCTGCCTCGCACTCCTTGTAAACTTTGAATAAAGCTTCGCCATCATACGGACGTAAGCTCAGTAGAGACTCGATCTCGTCGTGCAAATGTGTCTCAAGAGCAGCAGAGAATCTGTCAATGATGCCTCGAAGCTTGGCGCCATCGTAGTCATCCGGAGACGTAGTCGTTGCAAACTCCTGAAGTTCGTGCAGTCCGCCACTGAATGCGTGATGCTGATCGACATTGCCATTCAACAGGCCCTCCTTGCCTGCTACTTGCTCAAAGCCCTTGAACATCCGTGTCTCTTCCAGCTCATGGTGATGTGAAACCCAAGTTGCCCATGCTTTTGCTAGGAAGAGCAGGTCGGCTATGTCTCTGCGCTGAGAGACATTAGGTGCTTGAAGGTAGATGCTGTTGATGCCTCGTAACATAGCATTGTGTGCGAAGGCCATCTCGTTCGCGATGTAAATGGATTCATGAGATTTCTGGTATTGCTCCATGTCAGATTGCAAAGCGACCACAAGGTGGTATCACTTACTACATCCTGAGTCATGGATGGAGTTTGAATTAGATTTAAAGGACCATCGGCCCAAGATTGGCTAGACATCGTGTGTGAAATATTTCTCTCGTTAAGAATCTCTGTCGAAAAGTCGTAGAGGTTACGATCGAAAGTGTAAGGGGATGAAGAGAGGCAGTGTTGCAAGGCGATCCCGAGATTGGCCCAATGTGTACGGAGCTGCAGCAAGCCGTAGCTCAACGCAAGGCTGCATATCAAACGGAAGAGAATGCCAGTGATCGAGAGGCAAACGTACTGTGATATCGTTGAGGAGGACAAGGCAAACATGCAGCGAAGACTTCATAGGAATACTGGATTGGTGCGGAATCGCGCGACCCCGGTCATTCATTCAACCACTACCTGAGTACCTCAGAGGGCCAGGGAGGTTAGTGAAGATAGTTCATTGGCAGTCAAGGGTCTAATCGAGTACTTAAATGGATTAAAAAATATTCCCCGCTACTCTGCGACTAAATCCCATACCTTGCGTCGCCAATCTTCAACTAACTTAATGAGGAAACAATACCTTGCCTCATTGAGTAACTTTCTGAGCTCCTCTTGACAATACATGCCAGACATGCTATTGACGTACAGTTTAGTTTAGCCCAGAAAAGATTGCGCCATCTCGTGCTGCATTATACAGGTATGGTAGCGCCTGATACGTAAAATTGTTCGAGAACTGCACGCTTGATTAGACGGCGGAGAGCCTCCATGATTTTTCAGCGGGGCCAGAACCGACAGGGCAATACTACGACGTCGAAATGTTCAAAGTCCACACATAGCCAGAACGACTTCGTCAGTTTCCTCCTCAGCATTGACATCACCAATGTAGCCGATCCACCCTTTCTCGAACTCTCTCCATGCTACCGGAGTCTGTCCCTGGCTCACTGGCTCCGGGGGAAAGACAAAACTTTGGATCCTGCTCTCCGTTGATGGTAAATACAAGGCATTGGCAGAATCGACGTTCTTGAGGAAAAGAGCCTTTTGGCTATATGTTGGTTTGAGGCGCTCAGATGAAGAGTGCAGCATCGTCGTAGCTTGGCGATTGAGATGCACAATCGTGCGGTGGTAGTCGCCAACTCTCCAGGGTAGGGAGAAAGTAGAACGCCAAAGCTCATTCATATCAGGTGGCCTCATGAAGCTGCTGAAGTTGAACCCAAAAATGGCTGTTCCCCCGTCGGAAATGTAGGTTTTGAGCTTGTCGAGTGCCTCCCGGCTCGAATGATTGGTTACGCCGGCGTCGGTAACGATGACGGCAGAAGGCGTGTTGTTTGAAAGAAAACGGATCGTGCTGTCGGGGTTGCTGGCACGTTTAATTTCGGCCCGTTCCGCAATGGCATCGATCAATCTGGCGTACATTTCGTCAAACCACGGCTCGTTGGCAATTGAGATGAGGAAGACCGTGGGCTTTGAGGCTGGTCCAGCTGCGACTGAAGGCTGAGAGGACATAGTGATGGCTCGGACCTGAGACGCAATTGTGGTACAGGACGTGGAGGGATCTAGCAATCATTTACTCAGAAGATCTAGTCTTTGGTACAAAATCAACGCTGCGCGAGAATTTAATATGACTCAACGGGCACGGTGCTCTGTATCGGCTACAGAGGGTCCATAAGTAAGCGGTGTGAGGATGCCCCTAGCAAGCATACGCGAGCTGATTTTCCTACCTTCATTTTCCGAACAATCATGATCACAGAGGCCCACAACACAGCCCCCACACAGAAAACGTGCTCCTGAGCCTTGAATGCCCGCTGGAATGGTTATGGGCGTCTATCGCGGCCAGTGCGCCGATCGTAGGGCGAAGACCATGCCAAAAATGACCGAGTAGCTGAGTTTGTACCAACTGCTTTGGAGGAGCAACACTTTCTCTAATCCCACATAAGCATTCTTGAGGAGTTTGGCTGTAATCACGCCCTATAAAATCATTGGGGCGACTTCCCGGCGATTCGCTCCCTAGTCAAATTGGAGCACTCACCAAACAGCAAATTTGTTCCTTGTGCTTAAACACATTTTTCGCCTCTTCAACCTGAAGAGGGAAATTAGTCCCGAACCGGTTGGCCTCGAACCAGGTTTGCTCAAGTGAACATTTGGGGGTTCCTATGATAGTAACGACATACTCAGGACACTGGGCAAGGCATCAAGCAGCGACGTGGGCCCCAGTAATGTATCCCTTGACAGTCGTGGTTCGTCTTGATGAATGCTATGATTAGTAAAGAGGTCCGGTGGAAAATATAGAACAAAGAAGGGGTCGGTGAGTTTGAGATGAAATATAGGTTCAGGGTGACGATTGAGGCCCCTCCTGTTCTCTTCAGATTCGCTATGCGGCATTGATGGGTCGAAGTGAATAGAACAGGTATCCTCTAGCATTATCATCATCGCAATGCTAAAGGACAACCAAGCGAATGTGCAGGCAAGACATTGAGACAAGGGCTTCAGTCAACAATGTGAACACCCCGAATTCATCATAACTGAAATTGATAGAGCTGCATTGAATTTCAACCACGCTATGCACCTATGCAGGACGCGCAAGTCCTAGTCCCATGCCATCCGGCTACACGAGAAAAGCAGATCGTGAGCATCCTTGCAACACCTTCGCTATGCAGGCCCGCCATCAAGAGATCAAATTATGAAAGCATCAGTCATACCGTCCAACCGTCAGGCTCCTAAAGCCTCAGATCGCGCTCGACTTTTGGAACTTCAGATCCTATCAAAAGTCGTTCTCTTTGGTCCAAAATCACCTCGGTTGTACCTACGGATATCACCACCAGCCAGTTTCCAGAGCTTATCCTCAAACGCTTTCCTATTGCGTGATTCTTCATCCGTTGGCTTCCCAGTGCTGCGCCAATTTGGTAAGTGTTTCGTACGTATTCCTTTGAGCGGAGATTTGGGAGGTGACATTGCCCGAGGCTTGGATACGCCGCCCCACGCCGAGAGATGTGGTGTCAAACCGGTAGATTTCGAGGTCGACTTGGAAGCGTGACGTGAGTTTGTTGCGTGGCTTGAAGCTAAGAACCGGGTATGAGAACCAGTGGGAAGTAGGCGGGTTCGGCTGAATAGCGGCTGAGGCGTACGGGAGACAGAATCCTCGAGAAAATCAGAATTATTTTTATGATCTTCAATGGCTTCATTATTCTTGATATTTTGTTCCGACGAAAACGCCATGTTCATGTCGGCATCATCGGTCTCATTCTCAGACACACGAGTGTCCAAGTCGAGCGAGATGTCCAGTTCACCGAGAGGTATAGCACGACCTTGACGGCGAGGACTGATTGTGTAAGATTGCAAAGCACCACATACTGGAGAGAGGGCCCCATCATTCTCTTTCGAATCGTCATCTTCGACAATATTCGGCTCAGGGAATGAGCATCCTTGGATACCAAGTCCGCTTCCCGCGCTTGATAGCGGAGGAGTTGGCAGTCGTGCCTCCACCCATCGAGAGTCTGTTCGAGAGTCCGATATCTCCTTTTCTTCTCCGCGGCTCTTAGCTTCTGCTGCCGCTGTCCGGATATCCTTTGGAACAGCAGCGTGAATACTAGTCATGAGTCTTGCTCGTTTCGAAAAGGTGTCATAGTCTTCCTGAAGGAGAGCGCCGGCTTCGGCGTTGAGTGCCGATGCGGGGTTTGGATGTATGAGTAAACACGAAATGGTCTGGAAGACGTTAGGGAGGTCCTCCAAAGAAGCCATCTTAACAAGAGCAGCAACGTACGATTAGAACATCGCGCAAGGTTAACTTGCTTTCCCAGTCCCGTTTTAATGTATCGACACAGACACTGCCTGTAGCCTCTTCCACGTTGGGGTGCCAAATTTTGGTTCGAAAAAAGGCTTTCGGGGGTGCTGTTGGATAGTCTTTAGGCATATCGAGATGGAGCTTCCACAGGCCATTGGCGAATGGAGTGCCATGAGGACCCGCTAGAAGAATGTCGAGCTGGGTGAGGTCATCGGGGAAAGACTCTGAATTTGGGGGAAAGAGATAATTAGGCGGAGGACCCTGTGTGTGTAAGGAGTTGTGATCGGCAGCCAGGCGACGGAAAGCTTTCGAACTCTGGACCCGGTGTAAGCAGTTAGTAAAGCCAGGCCGAAAGGCGGAGTGACTTTGACTGAGGGCACGTACCATGATGATGAGAATGATGAGAACAAGTGAAGATGAATGATACTCAGTAGAGTCGAAGTCTCGATATGTGCAAGCATTGGGACTGAGACAAGGAAGTGCGCGTCGCAAAGATCTTTGTTTACTTTGAGCGTGATGTTGTTGTTGTGTCGCAGGTGCGCGGGTGACATGACGGAAGTCGGAGCTTCTCTTCCCGGGGCCTCGACGCGGTTGCACACCGAACAAGTTGAACAACGCGTTCATCGCACGATCGAGAACATCTCATCACGATCCCTGGTTCGTTCCCAAAAGATTCGGGGTCATTGTAGATCTTTTCACTCTCGCTAAGCTATGCCCTGGTTGGTGTCTCGTAGCTGCTTCAGTCACTCTGCAGCCATCTCCTGATTGCAATACCTTCTCGGCATCTCTTTCCGCACCCTTTTTCGTATCCAAGACCTTGTTCTGCGGGCAGCGTGCTTTAAACGACAAAGTTCACCAAATGATACCGTACACGTAAAATTAAGGCCCCGACGCGAATTTGTGCTTTCTTATCTATTATATACAGCCAATGTTGCTTATAGTGGGGTGCAACGCCCTGCAGCATCTTGGATCGACGATGTCGCTTATGTCGGTCCAAGCTGACCAGTGTCGCCTCAAGTCATCGGCGATGTAATAACGAGCCACTGTACACTGCCGCTTACAACCGAGTCTAGACTTCTACACGACTGAAAATCTATGAAAATTCGAGCTTCACCCTGAAATTTCTAGTGCGGCATGTTGGCCCTGATCGGCAGCAAACTACGATGCAAAAGCGTTTGCTAGTTGCTTCGAAGAATAGTGATGAAGACACAAGATACGCCTCTCGCCAAAAGCATTCGTACCACGCCCCTGCTCGCATCCTCATTATTGGCGCTGGCGTCAGCGGCCTTGCACTTGCTCAGGGACTTTCAAGACGCTCCATCGACTTCTCGGTTTTTGAGCGTGACCCGGGCCTTAATTCCCGCTTTCAAAGCTACCGAATCAAGATTGCAGGCGATCTAAAGGATACGTTGCAGAATCTTCTCACTGACGCCTCGTGGGCAGAGTTTGAGGCCACATGTGCCGAGACACAGTTGGGTGAGACGACGTTGAACGCTCCAGATGGTGCTACCATTGCATGTCGAAAAGGAAGATTATCAAAAGGAAGTCCAAGGCCATGGACTGTTGATCGGGGCATGCTACGCAAGTCTCTGATGAAGAGCATTGAACAGCATGTGCATTTTGACAAAAAGTTCGTCCGATATGAAATCGAGGAAGATGAGGTCATGGTCTTTTTCGAAGATGGTAGTGTCGAGCACGGTACACTCCTGGTCGGGGCTGATGGATGCCGTTCAGCAGTTCGCCGTCAGTTCCTCCCGCACGATAAACCTCTTGACACCGAAGGATGTTGTATCTATGGCAAAAGTTTCTTAGGACCAGAGCTGATGGCACAATTTCCTTCAAAACATCGGAGATGGATGACAATTATCCGAGATCGAACACCCCTTCTGGAAAGCATCAGGTCCGGAGAAAGCCCAATAACGCTGGTTCTTGAACCCGTTCATTTTATCAACCAATACCGACGTAACGACTTGCCAGCAGATTACGTGTTCTGGGCTTTGACCTTCCACGGGCCCACGAGTGGTCTCAATCAGGTTCAGTTGACGGAGTCATTAAAGACTCGAGCGACAGAGCTTTCCTTAGAGATGACAGACGAATGGGAACCATCTCTTCGATCATTATTGGAGCTCCAGGAGAGTTCGCTCACAACTGGAATGCGCATCTATTCGGTAAATCCTAAAATTCCAATCTGGGATCCTTCTCCGCATGTAACTCTGATGGGAGATGCGATACACATCATGGCTGAACCGGGAGGACTTGGAGCTGTAGCTGCGCTAAATGACGCCTTCACTTTGGCACAGACCCTTTCAGCGCACGGAGTAACCGCAGGTTCTGTCGCACAGTACGAAGAGACGATGAGACGATCCGCAAAGGCAAGTATCGAGCAAAGCCGCGCAGCAGTGGAACGGCTCCTAAATCTACCACATTTCGACAAATGTCTTGAAGTAGAGTGGTAGAAGCGCTACGCCCGAGATTTCTCTTCATCTTAATGATCATACTCCCATACCTTAAATCTTAGAAAGACTCGAGGCAGGCAGGCTTGCAAATCTTCTCAAACACTCGAATCCCTTCTCTTCCAAGTGCTGTGGCTATGCCTGCGGCTACCGCGCCTGCGGCCCTCATCCGCGCCATCCCAGCGGCGTTGCTGACGCCTCCGACTCCGATGATGTCAATTGACGAAAGTTCTGGATGCCTGTCGAGCAATTTCCGCAACGTGTAAACGTTGCCGAGTGAAAGTGGATGGATCGGCGTACCCCCCAAACCTCCAATGCCTTGGTTGCTTGAGGAGGCCAGTGTAGCGCTGTAATCAGGCGAGCCTTCGGCCTTGTCCATAAGCAGCGACGAACCCAAGGTATTCGTTGCGGTGATGAATGCAATAGGGCACTGCATCTCATATTCCGATGAATCATGCCTCCGAGAGCATGACCTTAATAGTGCTGAGACCAAGTTTTCGAATTGTCCTTGGAATGTATATGGAGATAATTTGAGGCCTATTGGAACATAGTGTACACGTCGTTCGTCTCGCAGATTCAGGTTTGAGTGATCAAATATAGCATCATTGAGTCTTTCGAGGTAGTCGTACAGAGCAGAAGCGTCATATGCGGGAGGGGGTGCATCGGGAATATTGGGGCATGATAGATTTATCTCCATGCAAAGCTGTACTGGGTAGCCATCCATTGTATCAATGATTAGCCGCCATGCCTGGACAACGTCGTCGGGAGATCCTGTCACGGAGATAATAATGGGCTTACGTATTGGTACTTGTACCTTAGCATTTGGGTTTGGCTTGTCTTGGGAAGGTTCTGTTGGAAATATATACTCATTGCCTTGAGCGAACTTTTGGATCATGTGCAAGTACTGTCTCAAGGGGATCGGGCTGTAGCCAAGTGTATTGAGACTTCCGGTTTGATTGTGGTCGGCATTGAGACTTTTATTCTTGTCGGCCGATGTGGTAATGTCTCGAGGATTAAAGAAGACGAATTGGTGGAGCGATGGATTATCAGGAAATCCCTCCAGCGTGCATGTACGCGTTGTAACGGCGCCCGTGTAAGGGCATTCAAGCAGCATCTGAATGTCCTCAAAGGTCGTCGCCCATGGGCAAGCCGAGTTCAAAATCGGCGGATTGATCTTGGGCAATGAGGGTCTGGCCACGCGAGTAGACGTAGGTGGTAAAGCCATTGTTGCGATGGTGACCTTTCGTTCATTCGAAAAATTTCAGTTCCTTACTCTATCTCAAGAGTATGCTCAAGTAGCTAGGAAAGTATCCGGCTTTGATCACTTTGTCGATATTGAGTCCCACAAACAACGTGTTGGAGGAGACGAGATCTGTGATGAGAGCGATCCTCATTAAGGTCATCTGGGTTGACACAGTAATTACATAATCATCTATCGATTTAAGAGCCAATCGGAGATACCTACTCTCGCGAAGCGACACCAGTGCTAGTCTAAGTCAGCTCAGGGGGTTGCTGGCCAGGGGTAGATCCTGACCACCACACCAAAAAAAATCAAAACGATAGCATTCAATCTATAGCAACAACACTAGCTAAATTTGAAACTAAAATATTATATAAGCGTATTTAGATTGCTTTTTTTTAGTCTATTACTTTTTTGGCGCTAATTTAGTAGATATTGTTGTCGCTATCGCCGCTTCTATTTTATTCTTATCTCTAACTATCTTAATAATCTCTATATCAACAAATTGCTAATTAAAATCTATTATTATTTACTTTTTTTTATGAATTTTGTCTAGATCTTTGAGTTTCTAATTGAGACTATTATTTAACTTTATCAAAATCGCTATTTTTGTATTAATTTTAGCTAATATTTTGCCTATTTTGATAATTATTTTTTGCGTTCAAACACTTAATCTATTTATTAATCTAATTATTTTGGCAATTTTCTATTTTTTGATAGAAATTGTGAAAAATAGATTTCGCGTTTATTTGAGTGATAGAAAATTAATTGACTTTATTAGACTCTTAATAAACTCTACAAAGCGAACAAATTTTGACACAAATAGATTCGTTTTATCGAGAAAATAGAAATTAATAGCGCTTTATTCTATTTTAATATTTGCTTTAATTAAGCCTTTTTGTCTCGCGAGATAATAGCAATATATAAAAATATTCTTTTTGATCGATACTATATCGTTAATATAGCAAAACGCGGCGATATAATTCTAATATTTCGATTTTGTTAAAAAAAAAACAATAAAATCAAAAAACTATAAAATATAAAATAAATAAAATAATATATAAAATAAAATAATATTGTAGATAGTTTTGCAAAGAAAAATAAAATTAATATTAATATGGCTAGTATAGTTATTGAATACTAATAAACGTCAATTATTATTAGTAGATTTAATTTAAAGCTCAAAAATATATTTTAGCTAGTCGATATTTATTTTATTGCTTATTCAATTATTTTTTGAGATTATAAATTTCCAAATAAAAAAATTATCAACGTTAAATTATATTATTTGTAGCGTTTTGTTTTTGAATATAATTAATGAATTGATTTTTGTGTTTATCGCTAAGATAGTTTTTATAATAGATATTTATTTATAATTTTTTGGCGTTTTTTTTAGCGTTCTATTTTTATATAAATTCTCTAAAATTCTAGAGTTTGTACAAATATCTAAATTTAGACTTTATTTATTTATATTGTAAATATTTTTTGATAAAATATTGTATTTTGAGATAATAATTTCGTAGCGATTTAGAAAATTATTAATCTATTTTGGCGATATATTTTTAGTCTATTTGTTATCTAATTTTTTGCCAATAAAAGTTCTCACAATTGAATTACGTTTTTGAAAATTTATGATCTATCTTTTGTTTAATAAATCGAAATCAAAATTGAAATAAAGAAAATATTTCACTATTTCATATACTTATATATAACTAGAAAAATATTTATATATATTCTTTTTAAAAATCTAATTAACAATAAAGAATTTCTTATTTGGCGAGAGTTTTTGAAAATATTGATAAAAATAAACGCGTGATATAGTTTTTTAAACGCGTATTTTGAGAGTCGATCGCGAAACGCTATACGCGTTAGCGGCTTAATTTATTGAAAAAAAAATACCAAATTCGAATTCAACGATAGCTAAAATAATTAATAACTCACGATTGGCCATATTGATCGCGTGATTGTGAAGAAATAATAGCAAATAGAGAAATAGAAAACGCGGTGTGGTGGTCAGGATCTACCCCTGGCCAGCAACCCCCTGAGCTGACTTAGCTGGGGATCGAATCCTCGAGCTGATCCCAACAGCCAATTTTTTCGCGAATCACGTGCCGTCTCTGTCGCGACGGGAAGTCGTGGATGTGCGGAGTCTCCCTGCTATGGGAAAGATCTCCTTGACAAAGGACTTCAGCCGCGTCAAGTGCGACCATAGGATTGCAGTATGGCACCGATGGGTTGTAGCCCTGAGGTAAGTTCTTTCCACACCACGACATCTCCTTCTTCTCATGCTTTCACATCTCTTCACATTCAAGCGATGCTTTAACTTTTTTTCACTTGAATCATTTGGTTGCGATGGCGTCTACTTCTATTCTTCTGTGGAGTCTTTGTCTCCTAGCTTCATTTACGCTTGCTCGAGGCGATTTCAAGGGTCCGGACTACGACTATGTCATCATTGGCGGCGGAACTTGCGGCCTTGTGCTCGCAAACCGCTTGTCAGAAGATGCCAATGTAACCGTTGCTATCATCGAAGCAGGAGGCTCCGTATTTGATAATCCCAATGTGACCAAAACAACTGGTTTCGGAGACGCATACTTTACAGAAATCGACTACGCATACAACACAACACCACAGGTCTATACCGATGACAGAATCCAAACATATCATTCAGGAAAAGCTCTAGGCGGAACCAGCACCATTAATGGTAAGTCCCATTATGATCTGTACTCAGACAGACAATCTGCTCTCTGTGGTCTTTCTCTCCTGGCCTTATGCTTACGGAGGGCAGGCGCGACATATATTCGGGCAGAAAAGGCACAGATAGATGCATGGGAGCAAATCGGCAACCTTGGATGGAATTGGTCCTCGCTTTGGCCTTATTACAAGAAAAGTGAACACATTCAACCACCAACACCTTCCCAGGCTGCTCATGGAATCACTTATGAACCAGATGTCCATGGATTCGATGGTCCTCTTGCTGTGGGCTGGAGCATCCACGACGCACCGGCCAACACTACGGCCATCATCGGACAAACTTGGAATAAACTTGGATACCCCACGGTTCAAGATGACAATACAGGGCATTTGAGAGGGTTCTACGTCTGGCCGAGAACTCTTAATCGAACTGCCGATATCAGGCAAGATGCTGCAAGAGCGTACTATTGGCCCATTTCCAACAGACCAAACCTCCACGCATACACGTTCACCACTGCTGACAAGATTGTCTGGGATGAAGTAGAGCCACAGCCATACGGCTACGGCTCCAGCGCTCTTGCCACTGGTGTACAAGTTACGACGTCCGAAGGTACAAAACAAACAATTGCGGCTTCCCGTGAAGTCATTCTATCAGCAGGTTCGCTCCGTTCTCCAGCTGTTTTGGAGCAGTCTGGTGTTGGGAATCCTCAGATCCTCAGCCGTCACGGCGTCAAAACCAAGGTTGCCCTCCCTAACGTGGGCGAGAATCTCCAAGACCAGCCAAATAACAATCTGATATACTCCTTTACGCCGAATCTCAGCCTAACCGATTATCCCCCTTTTGTGACGTACGCGACTGCGGCCGATCTTTTTGGAAGTAACACATCGGCTGTAGAGTCCTACATCCGACAACAAATTTCAACATACGCCTCACTCGTAGTCGCTCAGTCAAGCCACAGCACCACTCAAAGCATTCAGGAAAAGCTGCTTACACTACAAGCCGACCTCATTTTTAAACAAGAAGTTGTTCTTGCCGAAATACTCACCGCACCCTTTGGACCGGCGCTCGCCATCGCATTCTGGAATTTACTTCCCTTCTCGCGCGGAAGCGTTCACATTACAAATCAGTCCATCAATGGCAGCGCCCAGCCCGACATCAATCCCAACTTTTTCATGGCTGACATAGATTCCACCTTTGAGGTGGCCATCGCACGTCAAGTTCGACAGGCAGCAAACACATCCCCTCTCGCTGATGTCGCTCCAATCGAGATGGCGCCGAACACAACGACGGTACCTGCAGATGCTACTGATGCGCAGTGGGCGGCTTGGCTAAAGAATCTGTATTCGCCAAACTCGCATCCCTTGGGAACGTGTGCGATGATGGCGCGAGAGTTGGGCGGTGTGGTTGATCCGGAGCTGAGGGTGTACGGAACCAGCAATGTTAGAGTCATCGATGCGAGCGTGTTGCCTTACCAAATTGATGGGCATCTCACGAGCACGTTGTATGCAGTGGCGGAAAGAGCGAGTGATATTATTAGAGGGAGAGAGTTATTAGCAGCTCAGTAGAGTTCGAAAGACAACACGTCGGACTAGAAGCCGCCACAATTGATTTTAATCTTGCATCCCTCGATCGCTTACCTAGACGTACAACAGGCGTCTATTTTGATTAGTAGAGGTCTTCGGGTTCGGTTCTCGACATTTCCCCCGCGGTTTTATCCCAGACAAAGGGCCAAAGCGGAGTCTTTACCAAGTCTTGGCGACTGGTGCTCCATTGCGAACATCGAATTTTGGGAGGGTGTTAAGGCTAGAAAGACCCTCGAGAGCATAGGCATGAGGTGGCTTAGATCGAAAAGGATATTATTTTCTCTAAAGAGTGGCTAGCTTACTCCAGAGCAGACCGTTAACGTTAAGCAGAAGACACTGTTTCAATTTTTCTTTTTGCCTTAGCTCTCACACTGTCTATTCGAGACTTTTCATGCAACGCGTCTAGGCAGGCTAGTTGAACGAGCTCTTCCTAAGTTCTGATCAGTAAGCCTGCAGTTAAACATCTCTCTGGCGCTATCGAAAGAATTTCTTCGACCGACGGGCTGACACATGTGCCTCTGTACTGCAGATATGTAGACTCGTGGAGTCGAAGCGGTTGTTGAAGATCCAAAACTGTGAATTGTTCGCGCAATGGACATCTCTTGTTGCCGGTCAAAACCGGTTCCTGCATTGGGCCCGACCATTCCTCGGTAGATGCCTTTAGCCATTGTTGAGCCCCGTGTTCAAGGAAAGCTAACATAACATCTTCGCTGTCTAAACGTACGTCTTGTTCACTGCTTGCCATTGCCGCGATGCGCTTTACTTTCCTTCTCAAAAGACCTATACCGAAACCTTCTGATAATTCGGCGAGTTCACACCATAACTCAAAATCAATTACATAAAGCATAGCCCTCAAAAGACTTCCTTGTTCCAGGTTTTGTCACCCAGGGTTTGATGTCGGGAGTGATGCCCGTTGAACACGCGTACAACAACGTTGCGAAATGCCAGAAACGGGAGCCACCTGGCTCAGCTGGATTGCAGTGAGCCCGAAATGGATCACAACCGATTCAAGTAAAAACACGGCCATCTCCTCCAAAGGTAGAGAAAATGCGACAGTCTTTACCCACTGGATTGCAAAAGCGGACTCATCATGCTCTGATGGAAAAGCATCGGCACCCTTTCCAATAAGCAGCGTAGCCATCTCTACATATCCCTTTTGAATGGCCGTACTCAAGGCATTTTCGCCGTTCTCATTCGTTCGATGAGTATCCGCACCTTTCTTCAAAAGCCGTTGCGCTATACTCACATCGATTCAGGTAGGTAACCTCTCCATACGCCCAACTAGGTTAGTCCTGTCGGTGGTAATAGCATGCTGATTCAGCAAAATGATCAGCTAATATTGCTCTCGATGCAGAGGGTAGAAGCTCTCGCCTAAAGCATTTGGTAATGACAGTTGTGAGAACAAGGCTTCTCCACTGGAAGTTCGCAGTAATTTTGGTGCGACTGCAAGGAGTGAACGGACATCTTGGGATCTGTCGAGTTCCAAGTAGATCATTAGCTGCAACTCGGTTGCAAGAGAGTCCATGATGGGTGATTTGAGAGTTATCTCTGAGTCACGGAGTATCTAAATTTTTCTCGTTGCGCAATCGGACTAAGTACTAACCTGAGAAGCTCGATGTCGAAGTTGATGTAGACAAAGATATCATAGAGCTCCGCGAATGCTGAAATTGGTTCCTGTAGGCAAAGCCTATTTTCAAAAGGATGACGAGACGAGTGTATACAGCAAGGAAAATAAATGGTTTTCAGAACTTTTAAGCACACTTTTGATCATTAGAGTACTAAGAAAGCTACCGATGAATGAATTTCATGGGTATGAGTTTTGCCTAAACCTGGCGCAAGACAGTTTTCGACCTTTGCGGGCGACACTTCTCTGGGAAACGCACCTTCCAGTCCTCAAATGAAACGCCACTTGTGCTCTTCTGATTTAGTCGCAGATTTAATTACACTGTCGAATCGTCATCTTCGTTCAGACAGTTGCTGAAGAATGATTCGATGTTTCTGCAGCAGTTTTCCCAGAGCCTTGCTTCCACGGCAACGCTAGCAGTAGCCTCCTGACGGAAGATGACATTCAAGAAAGCTGAAAAGGCGTTAAAAAAAAGAATGCATTCCACCGCAGAGTGTGAAAATCTTCATGCAGCTTCTTTATATTACCTGAGATCCTATAGCAATCGAGCTCGGATGCCCTTCGTGTCGAGTTTCGGAAAAGCTGCATGGAAATCATGTTTGAAGCGCACATCGGACTCGTCTGTCTCGTATAGTTCCCAGTCGAACAGTGTCGTTGTCGCCAGTGCAAGATAGATTTCGGCGTAAGCCAAATTCATGCCGATGCAATTCCGTGCACCTTTGTTGAAGGACATGAGATATTTGCGGCGCTCTATGCCGGGTCTTCCGAACCAGCGCTCTGGCCGGAAAGCCCAAGGGTCAGGAAAAACTGATTCATCGGTGTGTATACAGACCGTAGTTGAGCTAACAGGGGTTCCCTGGGGTATGGTGTATTGTTTGTAATGAAGGACCTCATCAGGCGCAATCCTAGCGAGCCTACCGCTGACACCAAACGATAGCCGTAAGCCCTCTAGAACAACTCCGCTCAAGTATGGCAGATTTTCTAGCTTGGTCCACGAAGCGTTGGGCGGCATGCCATGGATTTCGTCGCGCACTTTGTCCATATATTCAGGCTTCTGCATCAAATAAAAATGGGAGGTGGCTATCGCTACTGCAACAGACTCAGTTCCTATACGAACGTTAGCCCGGCATCATTCACCTCTTATAGGTGAGGCATCCCTACCGGCCATGACTAACAAAGTTGCATCGTCTTCTAGGCGCTTCTCGCTCTTCTCACTCTTCGGCAAGGATGGATTGTCGCGCAATTCGTAGAAGATTGAGTGCTTCTTGTCCTGAGAATTCTCTTCCTTGTCATCTAATACCTTCGAAATCTCCTTTTGGATTTTCTAAATCGGCGTTAGCGTGCTATCCGACAGCTGCTATTGGCGCGCTTTGCGCCAAAGGGTATTCTTACTCCAGCAAAAGCCTTCATATCAAGTACGCCCGGCGGCATGACATTTTTGGCAATGAAGAACGGAAGTGAATCCAAAGTGGCAACAATCCAGGGAAAATGCTGATTGACTTTAACACCAAGAAGAAGTTCCGAGATGTTCTTCCTTAATGTACCGGCCTTTTGCTCGTCGTCTAAAAGATTGTCGTCATGGCCAAAGCTGTAGCGCATAACGATGCTATGGTGTATAAGCAAATACCAGGAGGGAAGAAAGATTACTCACTCATTGGCTAGGGCATAGTAAATGTTTGAGAGATTTATCACTTGTCCTGAATTTTTGTGATGCTTGAACACTAACGCAAGTTGATCGATTTTTGACCGGATTGTAGATTCGTAATCAATCACACTTCGCCTGCTGAAGAAGGGATTCAAAGCTTCGCGCCGTTTCCGATGCAATTCGTGAGTCCTTGAAGCCCCCATTGATAGCGGAACTGGAAGAGTGCGTAATTGAAAGGCATACTTCTCACGGTTCCGAGAAGCACCAGGGTATATTTCGTCAAGGTATTCCACGTCTTGTATGTGAAGTTCTCCGGGGGCAACACGAACTATTGGACCATATTTCTTGTGCATTTCCTTTATTTTCCACACGTACTGCCCTGGTCGGACGATATCATAATAGATCTCGTAGAGTGAGGTCAGTCCTGCGAGCTTGGGTCCAGGAATTGCAGCAAGCGGGCTCAAGAAAAGCCTGTAGACGATCACATAGGCAAGACGAACAACTATTAAGGTGCCGACAAGCCCCAACCATGTGGATAAGGCCATGATGAAAACGCTGAGCGCAACAGCGTGTGAATAGTTGATGGTTCGAAGGATAGGATCCTGCAAATAGCTTCCGTCGCATTATAATCAGTCTGAAGGGCGTAGGTACGTATTACCGAACTCACACTCCTTTATGCCGTCACATTACTAATCTTTCATCAATTTCATACCCTAAAAAGCTTGGGATGCTACTGACAGCGGCCGCGTTGCGCCCTTTGGTCTCGCAGCCTGTGGAAACCAACGGGAAGCTACAGCCACCTGGCCAGGCAGGGTTTTCAGCCGTCCACTTTGGGGACGATAGTCATGGTGAAGCAACATGCATATGCACGACAGAGTATTGAGACATGGCTGCTTTCTCAGGCGAACTTGCAGGTGGCGAAAAGGCAGAATACTAAGGTACAGCGTTGCAGAAAGGTGTTGGGTCACCAGGCACCAGGGGAGCTTCCGATCGATCGGCGTTAGTCAAATGCCGTTTGATTATCGCCCCTTTATCTAGAATACTTATATCTGTTAACAATCAAGAGCAGGATAAATTTTTGCTTATCCCCATCTAAATCTCCTTACGGTATAAGAACTGTAGATACATTCGTCAATCAGAAGAGATCTTTGAATTGCCTACATGCAAGCGTGCCACTCTCTGAAAGTCCATGAATCTTTACGAAACGCCATTAGGTGTATGTGCTGGGGATGTCTCCAGCCTGTCTACATAACCTTCCCGCTACTTTGGACCGCCCTGCGCGTTGTTCCGTGAATGCTTCAGGACCTCGACCTCATTCGTTTCTTCCCATCTGCTTTGTAAATACTGTTATTGACTTTGCTAGAACACATGCAGCCCAGCTTGCTTATCCGCTCTCATTGCTTCTTGCAAAACAAGGAGTTTCTAAATTGGTAAATAGATTATTATACCGATTTGAGCGGTGAGTTAAATCTTCCAGAAAGTAAGGAGCTATGAGAAAGGATCTAGAGCCATTAGACAGCGTCATGACTATGGCTGATCACTTTGGGGGGTCTCAGCGGAACTGTATCGATAGACCGCAAGGCAAATCCTTTGGCCTCACTTTCCCCCGCGTCGTAGTGCTCCAGACGTCGCGGACTTGCGGTCTGACTATCTGATATAGCTGAGTATGGGCCATCAGCGGAATCTGACTCGGACGATGAAAATTTGTTCCTTCTTAGGCCAGTATGGCCAAGAGTGCTAGTCAGGTTGGAAATTACCCTGCTGATAAACGGACGGGTAAGGATATGCTGTAAAGTCGGAAGGCAGGCAGCAATCAAAGCTAGGCCGCTCTCTATCATACTCCAGTAAAGCAGTACGGTCAAGGTTACTAAATGTTGCCGTTAGCGCAGTGTCTCAACGAGGCGCGAGAAAGACGACTCAATCAGAATCGCTCACAATTCACGTCAGTATGTGCAGCATATCCCCCACCCGATATCTGCAGCTCGACAAGGAGCCTGACAATGGCAGCGCCAAGAGACCTGTTCACATCAGAAAAGACACCATCCGCCCACGGAACTAGAGTTACCTACACAGCTGCAAGCATGAAGATACTCGTGACTGCAAATTTCCGAGATTTCGTCATGTGTAAGCTCCAGATCTTACAGTAATCAGCAGGCAGTTATACCGAGGGGCTCCAGGTGAGAGGAAACTTGCCATGGGTATCGGTAAGAGCCAAACAAGGATGTCTGTGATCAGATCAGACCACATCAGTCCATCCAGTCGCGTATCAGTATTGCATAGACCTATATAGAGAAGCGGAGCCCATGAATATGAGAAGTGTGGTCCGCATCCAAAGACTGTTGCTAGGAAAAATGCAACGGTCCAAAGCACGCACACAAGAATCATGAAAATGGTAGCGATAGCGAATTTCGATCGTTTATCCACCACAAATATGCGTCTGTACAGGTATAGAGCGCTTAGCTTGATCATTCCGTTCGCCGGTATCATTAGTAGCCAAGTGATAAAATCCAGCTAAGTCTGGGTTAACATCGTATACTTGGAAGGCGGGGTGATACGCACGAGTTCCACGAGTCTTTGTTCTGGTCCAATGGTCGTCAGCTGTTCCTCTGGTGTTTCATCCGCTCCACCTGGCGTTGGATAAGCCAGGCTGTGTTTCGCGACGCCTGCTCGGTCAGTCCATGCACACTGGGGTTGGCACCTTTAGAGGGGCACCGACCATATATTTGAGATATACTCATGGCTATCACAAAAATCTTGCAGCAATAGCGATGAGCACAACTGTCATGCATCGCATTGGCATTTTGCTCACCAGCGAAATAACTATCAAGATGTCATCCGCGCCAATGCCAATCTTTTGAATGGCACGAGACCAGATTCTAAGAGCAACAGCGACGATGCCGATGAAGGGAAGAATAATAGCAGCAGAAAGAACTTCGTCAGGTGAAACGAAAGGAACGCGGAGTTCAGAATAAGACATCGTCTTTACGTGAAACTTCTTAGCTCTCTGGATAATGTAGTGAAAGATTTCAAAGTCGAAGCAAGTGTAAAACGATCGCAGCGCAAAATCAGTGCTGAGCAGATTGGAGGAAAACGGAAAGCATCGTCCTTGAATGAAAGATGCCAAAGCTCTCCTGCTGAAACAGCAACAGCCGACCTGATGACGATAGCTGCTGCAGCACCGTGCCGCGACACAGAGTACATAAAAAGCTCGCAGAAGTCTGATGCAGATTGGAGCCGAGGTTTGCTTTGACAATTTAATGCATCAGGATTGTTGACCTCCCTTAACGTGCATCGAAACGTCATCTCTTCATGTTAATGGCATATGGTCAGAGCTGAATATGCAGCTTTCACGTTCTGATTCAACATGATCTGCATCTGGTGGAGTCATGTCCCAATTTCCGTGCTGTGCCGTCAAGATGTATGCCGTCCCAATGTGCCAGCAGAAAGTTCTACGGACTGTGCCGTCAGGATGCGTGCCGTGCCGTCTCGTTACAATAGAGATTACTGCAGTTTGTGCGACCCAACTCAAATTTATCGTTTGTGTGCACCGCGCCACTTCCGTCATACATGGATGTTTGCAGGTGGTGGGCGTATGCAGGTGGTGGGGAAAACTTCTAGAATAGTTCTAGGGTTCGCGGGCTGGAAAACATCAGACAAGCTTTCATCTGCTGACCGTATCTGCTTTACCGTTCAGAGAGAATCCAGCTGCTTATCTACAGCCAGCTAATTCGTGCCAGTAACAGCTCGTCTGCTGTCAATGCATTCTAGGCCTGACTGAGCCGCCGGATTGCAGTATCAGGCGGCGTGTCAGTCACAAGAGCCAAGCTGTGCCGCTGCCATAAGTTTGATGGAGGCCAGAATGGGAAACAATTGATCGGACGCATCAGATTAAGCTGCAGACAAACGGCGCATCAGCCCAGGGCGATCATCTATGTGCTTCGATACGTGTTGCCGCTGATTTGACATCATAAGCGCTGATTTGACATCATAAGCACTGCTTTGATGCTGTTGATCAGATAGTAGCGGCGGCCCCGTACTCAGACACTTTTCTCGATATTCCGTACTTCTACAATCTCGGGAGCAAGACTCTGAACCCAATCATGGCCGGCAGCTCAGCTTCGATTCCCAGCTTTGGTGAACTCGACAAAGGTGACGATCAAAACTATTTACTCGATCGCAGCTACGCCGCAGCCTCTCGACTTAATCTCCAGTCTTATTTCTGGAAAGAATCCTGCGGCTTCAATATACACCCATGCATACCAGTCGGTGATGGAGGCGCAATTGCTGACGTTGCGACTGGAACTTGCTCCTGGCTCATCGATGTCTCCAGGGAGCTTCCGTCGGCAGCATTAGATGGCTTTGATATTGATCTTTCACAAGCTCCCCATGCTAAATGGTTGCCGGGAAATGTGAAGCTACATCATTGGGACGTCTTCAAAGATCCCCCGAGCGACAGTCTCCGCAAATACGATATCGTGCACGTCAGACTGCTTGTTCTCGCGATGCAGAAAAGCGATCTTAACTCCGTCATGGCTCGCTTGCAGGCTATGCTGAAGCCTGGAGGCTATTTACAATGGGACGATCTGAACTGCATTGACATGCATGTTAGGAAAGTCGATTCTAACCTAGTAACGCCGGCACTCGATCAGCTGAGGACCATGTGTTACTCAGACGGAAGACATGACTGGGTTCTCGATATACCGAACAGCATGTCCCGGGTCGGTCTAGAAAATGTAAACGGCTACCATTTTACCGATCCTGTCGAGCTGGCCAGGGCTGTGAATGAGAAGCACTTAATGACGATGGAGGAGTTCGCTGGTTCCTTGGCCAAAGCTGGTAAGGTTGATGCGGCCAAGAGCTTTCACCAGACAATAGCGGGCGCTTATGGGGAGTCATTGCAGGGTGCCGGATTATGCATACCCGGGGTAGTTTTCGTTGGACGTATGCCTATGTAGGGGAAGAGTTATGGGGCATGTACTCACAAGCCATTCTTTGGACGCAGAGAAACACGCCATAAGAAACAACAGTCACTACCCTTGGCAACTTGTACACAGAGAAATGTGCCATGATATCAAGCCGCATTAGAGCAATTGCAGCTGATTAATCCTGGAAGACATTTCGTCAAAGTTTTACCTGGTAACTGTGGCCTCTTGATGCTGCCCATTGACAGGCATAATATGTTGCGTCATACTGTGCCGCTTGACCACTGCACCAGGCCAAGGACCACCAATTGACAGTTAGCGGTACATTTAGCAGCCGTGGTGTCACTGGGTTTTATGTACGAAGTCGTTTTGGAAAATCCCTGCCGCGACCGAAACGCCGAGTCATTGTTGGAGATATAAAATATCAGTACGGCTGCCAGCTTGAGTTGCTGACATACACTTCTACCATATCTGAGGACTTTGGCTGGACTCCCTTCAATAACTCCACTGTGAGTGAATCACATCAGATCAGCCGGATCTCCAGATTCTGCAAGCTTTTCTTGCCACGCCGACCAGTATGCTAGGACTATACACTCTAGTCTGTCTCGTTTGCGCTTTCCGTCAAGGGATAGCCTCTCCCATCCCGTTGAATTCTGGTGAGTCCGCATCAATATAGAGAAGAAAAATGCTGATTAAGTAACAGTCCGAAACGCCGAACCTGGAACATCCGTTAGAAGCCCACTTACAGACTGGAACATTCCCTTGCCTCCCCACGCAGGTTCAAACTCAGTCTCTCCTATCAGCGACCTGAAATAGGCGCATTTGAGAGGGCATTCAAGTACGGGAGATGTCTGGCAAATGGAAGCCAAGTTCAAAGGTCCCCTCGAAGATTCAGGGTTTGTGATGGCTGAGCGAGCACCGGTTTTTTTGTAGATCATCGTCGTATGAATGAGGATTAGATTGCAGTAGAAACTGGATAGAAGTTGACGATGCTTATCAATGTCACAAATCTGGATAAAGTGACTGACTCCTGACTGACTCCATTTTTGTGACGCTGACCAGCAGCTGTACCTCCTCAAATCGAAAGTCTCGGTGTCTCATTTGACTGCCTTATGCGGAAGTCGATGTCAGAGGCGCCTTGGAGGCAGATTTTCTCCTCAGTCCTCAGCGTCTTGTAGACAGAGATGGCGGTAATGGCTTCTTTGGCGTATCACAGCATTCTCTGCCGCTCAGCAGGCAAGTGTGTTGCAACATCTGCAAGTCGCTTTTCCAGTCCGCATATCCGTAGAGCAGCAACATGCATACAAGTTCGACTTGAATGCAGGCAGGAGACGTTGGTAACATTAACCGAAAATAGTAGTCGCAGGTCGATCTCCGTAGGCCATCCTGCAAGCCATCGGAGTGGCACAGGCAGACAGGCAGGTGGCAAGTCTCGGTCGCTGATGTCAGTTCTGCGAGTGACTGCACTTTTGCACAGCAAGGGGGTGGATCCAGTACTGGGGGGTTATAAGAGGTCTTACAAATCTGGCTCCCGGCCACTAGCTTCACATTGACGGCGAGTCACCATTCTGACAGAGCTCTTCATTTTACTTAGCATACTTTCCTTCCTAAAATGAATCGGTACAGCGAGTCGAAGGAATGCTTACTCACACAAGAGTCCGCAGAAACAGATGGCAAATACAAGAATACACCTCGATCACAACTGGTACCGCAAAGGCTGACTTCGTGTCTTTTGTTACTCGGTGGAATACTCATTGGATTCGTGGCTGCATTTGTCGCCTGGACCAGTCCAACGAATGACTCAAAGTTTGGTACGTTCAGGCTTTTTTGATATGATATTATGCCCTGAGATCGAAAACAGCACATCTTGAGCGAAACATCGAGAGACCTTGGCTTCCGTTCAACATCGAGAACGAAACCTATCAAAATGAAGTCTGGACGTCCACAAATATTGACGGTGCTAACATTGCCCTGTCCGACGCATATGCAAGGCGTATGGGACTGCCTCGTTCACAAAGATTCCCATGGGACCACGAGAAAGGTATCTATCTGATAAATGGATACCATAATCTGCACTGTGTTGTGAGACGGACATCTTACGAGAGACTAGTAGCTTGAAGGCTAACCCGCACAGATAAAACTCCATACCTCTTTGGAAGAGTTCCATGCCCAACGACCTCAAAGTGAATCCTGGTGGCATGTGCTGCACTGTCTTAACGTGCTCCGAGATGAGATTCTCTGTGACGCAGACGACACACCTAGATATACAGGATTTCAGCCGAATAAGAAGAGTGGCTTGGGACAAAACCGGAAATGCAGAGATTGGTCAAAGCTAGAAGCGTGGGCAGAGCTCAATACAGCCTGTTGGAAATATATCGACGATAATAACGACACAAACTTCCAAGAACTCGACCGCTATCGTTTTTGCCCGGAAGGGTCACCTTATATGGCACAAGCGATGGATGTAAGTGCTCGAAGTCGCGAAGAGAAGGCGCGAGCCAAATAGAGTTTATTTTGCGAACCACAAAAGCTCCTGGGATTTTTCCCGAACGTCGCGAATACACATCGCATAATGGTTGGATCGTAAAGGAGCGGACGTTTGGTTGGTAAGAGCTACTGCAATGCCATAGGGCACAACGTATACAGATGGCTTGAAGATAACCTTCGCTTATTCGGCCATGTATTTGGTTTGTTGACTTACCGGCATAAAGGCTCTTGTGGAGATTGTGTATTTTTTGCATGACTTGATACAATACTCGTTTGTAGGTATACTTATAGTCTATGAGGAAGCCAGATGAGATCTTTGCAAACCCATCTGCAGTCGACGTGTTCTTGTTGTTGGAGTTTGCTGCGCAGATGAACGTGACTCAAGTGAAGCTCACCGATCGGCCGGGGCCCAAGCTCGAAATTGCCGAGGCAATTTTTGGACCCTCCTGTCGGGGAGACCAACTCGCTGCACTACAGCAATATTTTGTGTACTATAACGAAGAGCTGGCTTTACCACGCAAAGGTCTGTTGGATAAAACGTGGCAGACTAATGCTCTAGCAATCAAAACCTGTGAGGACATATTCTATGTGGTTCAGGTGCTCCGCCGAAATGGAAATGCTAGAAGACCAGAGCTCCGCAATCAGCTCGCACAAAGATTGAACTCATGCGAAGACATCTCTCTTAATCGCGCGATAAATCTTGCTATCCGGCTATGGCTCATGATCAACACACAAGAGAGCCAATTCTGGACTCTCCGGCATGAAGCCACACAACTTGAATGGAACGATGAAAGCAATCTGCAAGACTTCCTTTATTCCCTCTTTCCGCACTCACGATGGCCCACCACTGCACAGTCAAGCCGTCTAGGTGCCTTCTTTACCGCGGTGTTCATGCAGCGCGTATGTGGCCTAACCATTGAATGGACTACTAGTCTTTGCGACCACCTCCGCTTAGACCGAGGACGAAAAGCTCTGAAGATTTTCCCTTACAAGTACCACCTGCAAGCTCTTCTCAATAGCCAACACATAGATAGCAAGGGACTTCCCCTTCCAATCGAAGTTGTTGAAGAGACCATTCTCTCCCTGGACCTCTTATTCCCGTTTTGGGACGACAAGACGGTGGCATTCCTAGCCAAAGAGGGTCAGAACTTTCACGAACACGGACCTTTCGTAGTGAACAGGACATTGACACTGCTAGACTTTGACCACTGGAAAGACAGACTTCTTGAACTTCATGAAGATATTTTCCAGGCACCACCCGTAAGCTGGGCCCAACTATGGAGCAATTGCCGAAATCCACAGCAGTTCTGGACCTTTTGGATTGCAATGATGATCCTGTTCCTGACAGTCTTGTCGACCGTGGCTTCGATTGTTGAAGCTTGGGCGTCTTTAGTAGCTCTGAATCCGAGTTCTTGAAGACAGTTCTACGAGCATACATGGAAAATTAATGGTGATTGACAGAATCTACGGTAGGGGACTCACGAACGGTGAAAAGGCTCGAAATTGATTAGATCAATTACTTTTGTATGATATCGTCAAAGTGAACATGACCTCACCTAGGACACAATGTGAAACGCTTTATGTCCTGAGAATACCCAACACTCTCCATCGCCTAACAGCACCTGTACAAGGATAAAAATCTTTAGAATTCCGCCTCCTTAGAGCCAATTCTGATTCATGAAAGCGACAGATCCATTAACGCCCATTCATGTATACTTCACTAACTCTTCCTCATCTACGCTTATACCTCCTCAAGTCTAAGGTAACACTGCTGCGGCATATGCGTGAGCTTATCCATCGCCTTGAACGTAGGCAGCTCCGGAGGTGCGGGAAGAAGCTTGAAATTCAGCAGGATAAGGACGAGAATGATCCTCAATTCCAGAGACACGAGTTTCCGGCCTAAATCTTCCGTTAGCCACCTTTCCCACGAAAGACAGTACGAGAAAAAAGAGGCAGCTCACCGAAACAGCCCCTCGTCCCCGCCCCAAACGGCATAACCGGTCCCGCCCTCGCATCAAATTCCCACTCCCCCTTCTCCCCCCTCACCAACCACCGCTCAGGCTTGAACACCCCAATGTCACTAACATCACACGCGCCATTCTTCTCTATGCTCTCCCTACTACTCGTACTCCTCTTATTCTCATCCACCATCATCGGCGGCGTCGTGAAGCCCGGCCCATTCGACATCAAAAAGACATCGGTGCCCTTGGGGATGACGTACCCGAGGATGGTGGTGTCTTCCTTCGCGTTGCGCATGAGGCGCTGCGCGGTGCCGCCGCAGCGATGGATATCTTCGATCGGGGTGTCGAGGTAGGGGAGGTGTGCTTTCGCAATAGCTGTTCTTGCTGCGGCGATCTGGTCGTCTTTCTTACAGATCTAGGACACTTCTGTGAACAGTATTACCGCGTTGAAGGGTCCATGGACTGGGTTCTCGCAGGTTTGATCAGGATACAGAGGGTCCTGAATTTAGGCACCATCAAAACTGAATCACGCTAGCTCAGGCTGTGCTTATCCTAGCTTACGGCATCTCAGGGTATACTCAACTCGCTCAGTATGGCTCAGTGTGGCTCAGTGACAACTCAGGTTGCTGATTCAGCGCTCTCGCTAAACCCCTGCGTAACTCATGCCCAAAAGCAGAAATGGAGTTTGTATGAGGTTACTTTATCCTTGATAATGGGCCGCTATGGAGTCCACTAACTCTTGGGCAGTATCGAATGGTCAATTTGTCTGATCTTACAATTGTAAGGGAGCTCTGAAATGGGGCCAATGACAATTCGGAAAAGCGTTAGCAAAACACAGCATCATGGAAATCAAGAGAAAAGATCATAGTGACAACTTGTCCCAAATAATCCATTGTAGTGGTGACACAGTATTTTGTTTGCCAATGCTGTTGAAATTGAAACGGACACCCACTTTTTGCAACCATCGTTACTGACATGCCAACCGGTCAGCTTTGAAGACTTTCCCAGGCGACAAAGCCATTCTTGTGGGGAATACATGCAGACACCCGTGGTCCGACGCATATAAATAATATAATAGTCTCGTAATAGTTTTTCGTGTCTGCAAGTGAAGATAGTACCTACCTGGAGTGTGCTAGAGATGCAGAAGTAATAACTGCACGCTTCATGTATAGAAGCAATTTACCTATAGAAAATTTGTGTCTTTGCATAGATTAAGACTATGCGAAGCCTTCGCCAAGCCAAGGTTCATCTTATTCCAGCGATCACAAGGGCACTTGTGATTGTACAACTGTTGAAAGTCCTGTGCACCCAAGGGCTCTCGCAATGCCTGCAATAACCCACCGAGTTCAAAGATCTGGCCAAGGCTTTACGTACACAAGGACACATGTCACGCACTCGGATTTGTTGCCAACAACGCATCGAAGAACCCGGTTTTAAACCCATCTGTTACCCAAAAGAAGGAGCTGTCATGGTCCCAACGCATCTGATCCAAGGATCCTGCAGTCAACGAACGCCAAAGACTGGCTTAGTTCCTGGGAACGTGCTTTGCCAAGTCAGGCCGCCAAAAAGCGTTGCTGCGAAGGTAGCACAATCGGCAGCTCAGATCTCTTTGGGGCCGTTCCACGCTGCGACTCGACTTGGCGGTGGGACTGGCTCCAGATAAGTCGTTGTCAATTGGTGCTTGATAGCTTGGCCATCGCATTTGAGTTCAAATTTGTTACATGATGTGTGGTGTCTGAAGTGCGACCTCGCAAGAGCCAAGGCTCGTCCCGCGCCGCCAAGTCTTTTCGCAAATCTGTCGATCAATGCGACTCCCACACCTGAATTCCATCTGCCATGTCTACCCTAGGTACCTATTTGCAACTCAGCCGAGGTAGCTGACATACAATCCATGTCCATAGAACATTTGCTTGTCTTTTTGTAATCAAATAATGTCTCAAGACATTGGCTTGTCGTGAGCACGGAGATAGTTCTGGGAATATTGCCTTACCTTCTGAATTTAATTCTTGATCCCCAGAACAAGTCCGAGCGCTCAATATGCCTCAAACAGGAGATCAGAAGCTTTCGCTGCACGATTCGTGGCGAGAGCCTTGTCTAGAAGCACTTAGGGAGCCATTTGAAGACACCATTTCAAGAGCTTCGTCTCCCTTGGAGACGCTTGGCAGGGCATCATTATTGTTTCAATATTAGTCAATGTTTTGGTGCACCGCACCAACCTCTTGGCATCATTGGCTCTCGAGATCTGCATCTAAATGGAACACCTGCCTTTTACATAAGGAGTACAGCCGCGAAGTCCTTTTTCACGCTCGCCATCGGCAGGACCTCTTCTTCCTTGAGAGATTTTCGATTCTTTACCTTCTGTCGCTGGGTCGATAGAGCTTTTTTCTCCTTTTTGTACACTATCGTTTCATATTGGATCTAACTACCCACATTCGCTTTGAAAGCTCTATCATCCTTTGATCAGGAAACCGGAGACCATCAAGATGCTCTACCAACACGTCTTCATTGCACTTTTCTCTGCCGCATCCGTGTCCGCCGTCCCGCTGAACATCAATCTCGGTGCTTACTCACCTGCATTGGTAGTCGGTGACGGTGAAATATCTTTTGCGGGCACCGACGGAGCAGGTAATCTCATCGAGGAGCTGGAGAGCGGCGCTGTCTCTGCAGGACAACAGAACGGTGAAGCAGCCCCCACTGGCACTGCAGCTCCTTCGAGCGGCGCCAACATCATCTCGCCTTCGGAACAAGCCCAAGCGTCCTTCGCCTCCGTCGCGTCTGTCGCTTCCGCAGCGGCTGCCACCAGCGAAGCAGCCGTCGCCACAACCGACGCGGCCGCTGCTGCCACAGAGACGGCCTCCAGCACCTCCACGGCCGAAGACGCAGCCGCTACCAACGACACGCCCGCCCGCGCCATCAAAGCGGGCGTCGACCCCTCCACTCCTCCCCCCAATCTCGCCAGACGAGAATCAGTACGCCGCAGCCCTACTAAACGCGCCATGTCGTCCCTTCAGCTGACCGAGTCACAAAGGACGACATTTAAGCGCGATCTCGCGGGCTTCCGCGAGGCCCTCAACTACGCGATTGAGGCGCAGAAGAACACGCCCAAGATCGAAGTCGGCACCGAGAACGCGGGCGTCGGCATTCTTGTCAACCCTGGATTGAACGTGCCCCAGGGGAGTGCTGCTGCTGGGACACCCGAGCGGAGACCGGCGGCCAAGAGATCTTTGGATGGGTTTGAGGAGCCGCAGGAGAAAGCTGGGATCACTCTTTTGGCTATTGCTGAGATTTGATTTGGTGCATGGATTATACAGATCGCTGTATTATTAAGTTCTGGATGCCTGGCAGGCTGTGATGTTTGGGATTGCTCTGAGACTGTATGATGAATAAAAGGAGAATTCTGATAGATGGTGAAACTCGGTACATTTTTAGTATATGAAAGATAAAGGCAAACTTCAAACGATCAGAGAGGCTAAGTTAATGCCTCAATACCTGTTACCCTAAAACAAGCCTCCGTTTGTAAGATGTCGAAACGCGCCAAGCCGCTATTGGAGGCGCGTATCCACCAAGGTACCGTCAGTCCGTGGAAGACTGCACGATGGCTCGAGATTTGTCGCACTGTCAAAGCTGACGTATGCGCAGTGAAGAGATGATTGGTCTCCAGCACGCGGACTTCCATAGGGAGACAATGTCAAGACACACAAAAATGCGCTCGGGTGGCAGCATCAGTCACCAAACCATTCAAGTGCTCTCGGTTTTGATCGACATGTTGAGCGGCATGGTATTTCGAAGACATGTCTCCAACTAACTCACGAATCCGACGTCGTGCGATGTCACTGACGACAAGACTACCAATGGATATTTGGTCACGTCCGTTGAGCCAAGGGCCCTCAGGTAGAGCAAGGACAATTTTCAGGGTCACACCACTAGCGCCAGCTACCAATCAACACCATTATTTATGCTCACAGCCTGGTTTTTTTTAAAAAAGAAAAATATATTTAGTATTCGATAAATTGCCATTTTGTTCAGTCACTAGTCTTATAAATTTTCTGGAGCCTTTTGTGGGTGTAGAAGGCGGTATTTACTTGTTGTTCGCCCGAGTGTCAAATTTGGACAGCTTTTAGTCTTCCGAAGAGTATCTTGACACCGTCCTGACGTATGCCGGGGGCAGCTCCGATAAGATAAGATAAGAAAATTTCTAAAATTTTTGATGGAGCTCAGAGCTCCTCCTCTCTTGTACTCCGTACACCGTTGAATTTTCACCAACTTTTCTTATATAGACAGCCATACTTCGAACAGAATCTTCAGTCAATATAGTTGGCAATTTTAGAGCTCACCCCCGACTATGGCAAAGCAAAAAGTCTGTCTCGCTTACTCCGGCGGCCTCGACACCTCCTGCATACTCGCCTACCTGCTCGAACAAAATTATGACGTCGTCTGCTTCATGGCAGACGTTGGTCAAGAAGAAGACTTTGCTGCTGCCAAAGCCAAAGCTCTAAAGATTGGTGCCAGTGCCTGCTATATTGAGGATATTCGTCGGGAGTTCATCGAGGAGCTATGCTGGCCAGCAGTCCAGTGCAATGCAATATATGAGAACGTATATCTTCTAGGCACAAGCCTAGCAAGGCCTGTGATTGCCAGAAAACAGATTGAGGTTGCGCAAAAGGAGGGGTGCTTTGCAGTAGGGCATGGGTGCACTGGCAAAGGTGAGTTGATAATTACGCATATTATTTTTTAGGATATGGAAGATCTGGCAGACACGAGGCTTACTGCTGGCTGGCATACTAGGAAATGATCAGGTTCGCTTCGAGCTCGCCTTCTACGCGCTCCAACCCACTATCAAGGTCATCGCCCCGTGGCGTGATCCTGTTTTTTACAAGCGCTTCGCCGGCCGTGCCGACCTTCTCGACTACGCCGCGCAGAAAAATATTCCTGTGACAAGTACAAAGTCGAAGCCGTGGTCCATGGACGAGAACCTCGCACATTGCAGCTTCGAGGCTGGCATTCTGGAAGACCCGAATGTGACTCCACCGGAGGATATGTGGAAGTTGAGCGTTGACCCAACAAAAGCACCAGATCAGCCAGAGGACTTTACACTCTGGTTTGAGAAGGGGTTGCCGGTCAAACTGGACTATGTGGAGAAAGGGACCAAGAAGAGCGTAACGGACGCAGTGGACATCTTCCTCACATGCAATGCAATTGCACGAAGGCATGGAGTAGGAAGGATCGACATTGTGGAAAATCGTTTTATAGGATTAAAGTCTCGCGGCTGCTACGAGACACCGGGCTTAACGTGTCTCCGCGCGGCGCACATTGATCTCGAGGGTCTGACGCTGGATCGCGAGGTACGGGCCCTGCGAGACCAGTTCGTCACTTTCAATTATGCGAAGATCCTCTACAACGGACTTTATTTTTCACCCGAACGTGAATTTCTCCAGACCAGCATCGTGGCGAGCCAGGGGAGTGTGAATGGTGCGGTAAGGTGCAGATGCTTTAAGGGTTCATTCTCCGTTCTAGGACGCTGGTCTGAGACTGAGAAGCTATACGATATGAGCGAGAGCAGTATGGATGAAATTGGTGACTTTGAGCCGCAGGAGACGACTGGATTTATTAGTGTGAATGCGATCCGGCTGAAGAAGTATGGGAAGATGAGGGAAGAAAAGGGGGCAAGTCTGGTAAAGCAGCCGTGATCATAGTGGTGGGATGGGAATTTTTGACAGTGGATTTGGAAAAAATCGAAGCATCGAAAGCGAGAGATGCATGAAAGGGCCTCGCTGTAATCTTGCGCTTCCATTCGGTGCCCGTGGTGTCCCTTAGCGCCACAGTGCTCCTGCAAGAGAGGCCAGAGAATTCAAAATTTGGACAACCACCAGTATCAGAATGAAATTTGGTCCAGCGTATACTTGGCGCTGTAAAAAGCCCTCGACCACGAGTATCCCTACAGAGAATGGTTAGGAGGTCATTTGCTGCTGAAAGTCTCTAGCAGTAAGCAATCTCATCTCCTCGTCATACTGTAGGTTGTTTGCTTGCCAGTTGTGCCAGGACAATTTTCGCTCTCCACTTTCTCTATTATGTAAGATTTCAGGGGCTAAAGTATCGTACTTTGTCCCCGCCCGCCAAAGCGTGGTGGCTTGATGATGTAGGCCGATCACCCCTAGACCATCTGTTGCATAAGGTAAGGTACCTTATGTAGTGGACTTTAAGACGGTGCGCGGTAGCCGCCAATCGGCCAAAACCCCTATTAGCGCCAAAAACTCGATTTTGTACTTCTCACCCAAATTTACTAGTAAGCTACAAATTCGTATTTCAACGCAAAACAAAGTTAGTAATTTAGGCCAATTCTATTCTAGATAATAATAAAACTATTTATATACTATTTTCGGGTATTTATTGATAGTTCAATAGAGTTTTTATTAGTGTATTTGGTTTTTGATCTCGAATCAACTATATTTTGTTTTTGTTTTATAATCAATTAATATTAAAACAAAATAAATATTCGCTACCAAAATAGATTTAATAAAACTAATATAATACAATAGTTGTTATTAGAGAAAGAAATTACTATTCAAAAACGTATATTTAGATATTGCTATCAAAAATAAAATCTATTTAAAATTAAACGTTTTAATTTTGATTATTCACAACTCTATAGACAAATAGCTATTATATTTTTTGATTTAAATTGGTTAGATAATAAAATTCTATTTGTTTTGAAAAAAAAGAGTTAATTAATATCAAAAAAAAGTCTACAATATTTTTGAGCTATCTAGAGTCTATATCGCTAAATCTATAATAGAGATATAGCTATAGAAAATAAGCAAATTAAGCGTATTGTTCAAGAAAAATTACTTAAAAATTATATCGAGAATTTTAGCCAAACTATATTATAAACGTATATTAATACTAAACTACAAATTTATATATTATAAAATTGATTATAAAATTTGTTTAAATAAATCTATTTAGCAAAATCTTATCAATGTTAGAAAAATTGAGATCGAATTTGAACACTATTTATAATTAAAAAACCAAACTATATTTGGTTAATTGATATTTATTGCAAACTACAATATTATAAAATCAAAATATATACTATTATTAATATTTACTCGCGCTATATTATTTGAGTTTATATTGAAGTAAACGCGTTAATCTAAATAAATACGTATAAATAATATATCAAGACTATCAAAAATTATAATTTTCAACCAAAAATAATAAAATATAATTATAAATCTAAAACAACAATATTAGCCGTCGTTTACTATTCAATTTAATAAAACTTGCTTAATATTGAAAAACTTTCTTTTTCAAATATTGTATATTATAGCACAAACAAACAAAATTAGCGAATTAAAATATAGTAAATACAATTAATCAAAAAATTAATAAACAAATAACAAATTTATTTTAAATAGTTTGATTATACAAACTATTACTACAAAAAATTAATAAACCGAATTATTTTGTTAATAATTTATATATCTATTATTAGATATAAAATTCACGCGTTTATAGAAATTTGAAATTGTTATAGAATCAAATATCAAACTAAATGTGACCACACTATAACTAACAAATTTTTTTTTTTTTAGACTTATTCTATAGCTAATAATATAAAGAATTATAAAGTTAATATTAATATTAAAGTTATAAAAATATAGAACAAAAAAATTGATTAATATAGTTTGATTAATATTTAATAGCAAATAGCAATAAATTAATATAAATTAAATTTAGATATTTATTTTTTCTCTACGACTTTAATTTAATATTGTAATCAATTTCTAGCTCAAAATTGGCTAGATAAAGTAATTATTGCTATATAGTATAAAATTGTTGGCTATAAAATTAATTATATTCTATAATTTTATATATATATTTATCTATTTCTACAAAATATAATAATTGAATATTTTTTTACAAAAAATAATTCTTTTTATTTTATCAAATTAAATATATCTACTCTCAAAAATTTTGAGTTATTATTTGTTAAAAATAAATTTACTAAATTTACCAAAATTTTGATAGTTAATTATAATTTCAAAAATATAATAAAAGAAATTGAGAAAAACTATATATAAATATATCTAATTTTCTATAACAAATAAATATTTTTTTCGCAAATTTTTTTTATTAATTTATTTTATCTTAATTGCTTATATTTAGTTTTTAAATTTATATTTGAATTTTTTCAATATAACTTTTTTATAGTATAAATTCTATTTAAAAAAATTTGACGTACAAAACTATATTATAGATTTTTTATTAATAAAAGCTAAATAATATTTATTTTGTAAAACTCGCAAAAATTTATTATTATCGCCGCTAATTTAGTTTATAACTATATTTTTATTTCAATTTAACACTAAATTACTAATTTAATTTTTAATATCAAATTAAGCTTCAACGCGTGTTTCTAGTTATACTATTACTATTTCTAGATTGTCTATAGCAAAAAATTTTATTTTTAGCGATAGATTTTGTCAAAATCAAATTGATATTTATTTAGTTCAAAAAAAAATTAAATTAAAACAATAGCTATTAATTTATCGATTACAAAAAAAAAAAACTAATAAAATTTATATTAATATCAATTTTGTTTTGAGTTTATATATTAAACTATTAACTCTATTATTAATTAAAGAATCTATTTTATCGCCACTATTATTGCCATTACTATTTATTTTTTTATTCAAAATCAAACTTGTAATAGTAGTTCTAAATTTTATTAAATAGCAAATCAACAATAAACTAATATATAATTTAATAACTAATCAATTTGATTACAAAATTATTAGATCTATTGTGATTAAAAATTAAAAACAACAAAAGACTAACTCTTTTAAAAATATTAGAAAACAAATTTCTAAATAAAATAGCGTTTATAGTTTTATTCAAACGCTAATAATAGTTATTAGAGACATTTTTTTTAAGCTTTATTAGAATCTTTAGAAGCCACTAATTGAAAAATCTTATATAGTAACTAATCAAATTATTTAAATTAAAAAAAAATCACAATATAAATATATTTTTGGTTTAATTAAATTTTATACAAATATTTTTGAATATAACAAGATTCAAAAATTTTTTATTAATTAATTTGAAATCAAAAATAGTTTCTATTTAATCTAGCTTTATATATATAAAAATTTGAGTCTATTGACGTCTATTTCACCCCGATTTTGATCCACTCAATTTAATAACAATAATATATATTTTAGACTTTCTTTAAAAAATACAACTATTAAAACTATTAAAAGAAAATAAAATAGATCAAATTTATAAATACGTTAAAATCTAATTTTTAGAAACTATTTACTAATAACCAATTAGTCTTATAAATATATTGCTTTTCAATTTAAATTTTCAATATTTTTTTAGACTAGATATTAGTTTTTATATTTATATTTTTAATTCAATCTAAATTAATCTATAAGCTTGAAAATTGATATAACGTAAACTAAATAAATAGTAACTATTTTTAGTATTAACGCCGATATTTTATATTTGTTATAAACTAAAAATTTTAGAATTAATTAAAAGCCTAAAATAAAACTAATTACGCGCTTTGAACAATATTCGAAATAAATAAATTTAAACAAATAAAATAAATAAATCTAGATTTAGTAAATTGACAAACAAAAACTCAACAAATTAATAAACAATTTAAGATTAGAAAGAAAATAAACAAAATCACGAAATTCTCACTATATACACGTCTAGCAAACATATAAATAGCTTTATTATTATCTAGAATAGAATTAGCTTAAACCGCTAACTTTGCTCTGCGTTGAAATACGAATTTGTAGCTTACTAGTAAATTTGGGTGAGGAGTACAAAATCGAGTTTTTGGCGCTAGTGGGGGTTTTGGCCGATTGGCGGCTACCGCGCACCGTCTTTAAGGCCGCCATCCCCGCTCCAGTCCCTTGTCTTCCAACCTCAAATGCCTAAAAGCTCAGCACGGAATACTTCGATATGCCGAATGGAGAGGCTCAGGAGGCTTGAATCGGAAATGGCAGCAGAGACAATTCCAAAGCATTACAATAGCACAAGTGCATAATCCGGTTGATCCGGACAAAGCAACGGCCAAGCTATGGAGCCTCGACGACAGCTAAGCGGGAAAGCCCTTTGGTTTCTGGCTTGAAAATCCTTGGGCTTCTCGAATCCGAGCTATTGTTCACTAATTGCATCATTGACCAAGACTCTTGACTAGTTTTGGGTAAGGGTAGGGCTATGTCTCAAGCCTGAGTTGCTCATCTCAGTTGTCTCCTCACTTTTCCATTCTGAACGCTTTTCGTATCTCGTCCAACATAAAGAGCTCTTCCTTCAAGAATCTGTATCTTTATTTCTTCACGATGGGTATGCCAGACGCAGTCAAACAATGCGAGACACGCCACTTCATTAATGGCGAATTCGTCGCCTCGTCCGACGGCGGGACCTTCGAAGTCAAGTCCCCATATAACCACGAAACCGTCGCTCATGGTAAAACCCTTCTTCACTCCCCCTCAACCATCCCCTTTCCCTAACCCCACCCCTCCACCAGTCTCCGAAGCCACCACCAACGACGTCAACACCGCCGTCTCCGCCGCCAAAGCCGCCTTCCCCGCCTGGTCCGCCCTCGCCCCCTCCGCCCGGGGCGCATACCTCTCCCGTCTCGCGCCACTCATCGAAGCCGCGCACGACCCGCTCTCCCAGCTCGACGCATGCTGCATGGGGCGCCCCGTGTCATCGTACTTCGACGCCGGGGCCTGCGCAGCCGACTTCGCGCAGATGGCGGCCGAGGGGTGGCTTGCGCAGGGCCGGACCTCGCTGCACACGCCGGGCTACATGAACCTCGTGCTGCGGCAGCCCGTGGGCGTCGTCGGGGCCATCATCCCCTGGAATGCGCCGGTCATCATGTTTGGGTTCAAGGTGGCGCCCGCGCTGGCGGCGGGGTGTACGGTGGTGCTGAAGAGTAGTGAGAAGGCGCCGTTGTCGAGTCTGAAGCTGGCGATGTTGATCAAGGAGGCCGGGTTTCCGCCGGGGGTGGTGAATGTGGTGAGTGGGCATGGGAGGCCGGGGGGAGAGGCGCTGGCGATGCATATGGATGTGAGGTGTGTGACTTTTACGGGGAGTACGGCGACGGGGAGGAAGGTGCAGGAGATGGCGGCGAAGTCGAATCTTAAGAAGGTGGTGTTGGAGTTGGGAGGCAAGAGTCCGGCGCTCATCTTTGAGGATGCTGATTTGGCGAAGGCGGCGATGGAGACGCAATTCAGTATCGGCCTGATATCGGGACAGGTTTGTATAGCAAATAGTAGAATATATGTTCAGGAAAGCGTGGCGAAGGAATTTCGAGCGGCATTCGCGAAGGCCTTTCAGGAGCAGAAGAGAGGCGATCCACTCGACCCAGCGACGACCCAGGGGCCGCAGGCAGATAACCTCCAGTACGACAGAGTAAAGGCATACCTCGAGGCTGCCAAAGCCAATAAAGGAAAACTTGAAATGGGCGGAGGTGCCATTAGAATGGAGGGTGGCAATGGTTTCTTCATCGAGCCTACAATATTTACGGGAATGCCAGAAGACGCAAAAACCATGAAGGAGGAGATATTTGGTCCAGTGGTGCATATCAATACCTTCAAGACAGAGCAAGAGGCGTTGGAAAAGGCAAATGATACCGAGTACGGACTGTACGCGAGCGTGTATACAGAGGATCTCAGTCGAGCAATGAGGGTCTCAAAGGCGTTAGAGGCAGGCTTAGTGGGGGTCAACTGCACGAGCCCTACTCGTGGTCCCGATATACCCTTTGGCGGGTGGAAAGGGAGTGGCCTCGGAAGAGAAGGGTTCGCTGGATATAGCATTGAAAACTACCTTGAGACGAAAGGTGTGACGATCAAAGTACGCGACGACGCACAGGAAGTGGGTATGAAGTTACATTAGCTGAGACGGTATATCGTCAATTCCCTTCGTATGAGGTATAATATAGAAACAGGATAGGGCTAGAAATTGCCTGCATCAAGTCAAATCGTCCGTTTGGTCTTTGGAGTTAATTGATTTCGCAAAGCAGTGCGCGCTCTTGCATACCACACAATCTCTTCAATGGTCTATTTTGATATCCGGTGGCCCAGGATCATTTACCTGATCTCATCGCCAAGCTTACTATCTTGTCCCTGCTCCAGCCAGTCCCCAAAGTCGTCCAAGCGCGCCTCTTCGTCATCGTCACCCTTCTTCTCCTTCGTCTTTTTGAACCTCTCTTTGCCCTGCGAAACATGTGCTTCAACAGTTCGTCCGTCAAAGTAGCGTCCGTCGAAATTCTGAGGTGCAAAATCAGTATGGCACTCGTAGAAGTGTATGGTTGCTGGGGAGTAGACGTTTCGCTTACCCTCACGCACGCCTTAGCAGACTCGGCGTTGCCGAAGCGTATGGTAATAATGCCATCCTCTTCTTTATCATAAAGCTCAATTTTGGCGACTTCACCAAATTTGTTGCTCTCCTCAAAGACATCTGCTTTAATTTCCGAGGCCGCGCCCTCATCGTTTGCAAGCTCTTCCAACGAGAACATGTGCTTCAGGACCACCACTTTATCCAAGCGCGAACTTGTCTCTGGCAAGACCTGCGGGTCATCATCGTCCCAGTCCGCCAGCTTCTCGTTCATAGCCTGCGTTCTCTCCTTAATTTTCTGCTTCTCTTTTGCCGATTGCGCTCTGCTCTTCCCATTCTCTTCCTGAGCATCCTTGCCCTCTGTGTTCTTGTCCTTCATGTAGTGCATATCAGCTTCTTTGACACTGATTATCGTTTCCTTGTCTCCGAGTCGGAATTCGGCTCCATCCATGAGATCAATGGCGAGTTGGATGCTTTCAGGACGGAAGAAAACTATGAGAGCATCACCCTTGAGGCTCCCATTGTCATTACGGTACAGTTTGACACGTGGCTTCCCGGTGTCGATTGAATTAGCGATGAGGCCACAACGAGCAAAGGTGCTTCGAACTTCTTCTTCGTCGGTGTCGGGAGGGAGTTTTGTGATATAAATTGCAGTGTTCCTGCGTTCACGAGAGGGTTGGCTGGGCTTATTTTTCTTGTTTTGGGTAGCCTGCATGGCCAGAGAAATTCAAATCAGTATGGATGGCTGGGGAAACCAACGGTGGCCCGAAGCAGGCGTTTTGCGTAGAAGAAGCGAGCGCGTAGCTTACAGTGCCATTTTCATCCAACTGTTTTCGCTTCTTCTGTCTGCCAGTGACGGCCTCATCGCTGGCATCATCAGCTGCATATGCTTGCCTCTGCTGCTCCAAGAGGCTCTCATCGACCTATTCGAATCGGCCAGACCATATTAGACCCCGACTCTCGCGCAGGTATCACCCGAGCTTCCTGAATGATCTCGGTGATAACTCACTGAGGGAACCCATCTCCCCTTTCCCGTCTTGGCTTCCTCTCCCATGGCGGGCTGCCATTCCCACTCGTTGCCAGCGTCGTCTTCAAGGATATACTTTTCATCGAGCTTGCTATAAGAGACGCGGGGGTCGGACTCGAAATCCTCGACAGTTAATGGAAAAGCGATGTGGGCATTGGAGGGACTGTCAGCCGGGGGCGGCAGGCCTTGGTGCTGGTCTGGCGAAGTCGCCATAGCGTTGAGCTGCCTGTAAATTGTTGAATAAGTGGCAAATTTGGAATCGAGATCGAGCGGGAGCAGTTGAAAAGGTGAACGAGGCAATCGAAGGCAGAGGAGTGTGTTTGTGCGAAGATTAGGATTGACTGAGGCGTCCTTGCGAATATCGACAAATTTGAGCAGAATTGGAGATTCTCAAGGTGGCTTCCTTGATGGAGAGGTATTGCAGTCGAGTAGATGGATGATGGCGACTGAGCTGCCACGCTGCAAACTGGCAACTGGAGGTCGCGTTGTTTTGGCTGGTACGGAGTACGGGTAAATACCTCTTGCAGCGTACCTTTTGGTACGGAGTATGACGTCTGAGCAAACCAAGGAATACTGTATGCGCTTTTTACTTTGCTTCTCGCTTCTTATTTTTGATACCACATTTATTTTCACCTTTGAAAAACTTTAACTGCTACTACACAGATGCGTTTTATCAGCAAATGCGGAGTCTGAAGGCGACCTGTCATGATCCACACAAGTCAAAATACATGCGCAGTAGTATCTGGCCAGTCTGGAGCACCTGGCCCTTCCGCAATGAGGCAGATGTTATTATCGTACAAAATTAATTAAAGCTCTCGAATCAATCTGATGGATATGAAGTCCGCCAAATATAAATACAAAAGGGGCATTGATTCTCTGCCTCTCGTTCCTCCTGACTTCAACCCAAGTGCACGCATCCGCTCTTAAAAAAAAGGCATCACTCCATACTCAGATAATCACTGATTCAGCAAATGAAACGTGGCGCCGACACTTAGTCGCTCATTATTTGGCAGTTGTATGAGCCAGGGTAAACGCAGCCCCACTGGTTAATACCCGGAATCTTGAATGCGACCAGGTCCAGCAAATTGTCCTGGTGGATTTTGATTGAAAGGGCTTCGCGGCTGTCCCGGTTGGTGCTGAAAGTCAGCTTCAGCATTCTTATGCGAGAATCCTTCTTTGAGGTGGGTGGTATCGTCAACAACGCTGTTCGTACGCGTGTAAACATCAGGGGGCTGAACTTCACGGGTAAGTTCGACATAATCGTACTACAGCAGCCGTTAGCAAGGCGACTTTATAGGAAGGACCGAGGGCCGCAACTTACTGCAAACTCGCCAAGTTCACAATCGTCAATACCAAGAAGCTCGTCTGCTTCGCTCACGCGTAGCTTCATCGGAGAATACAATTTTCCAATCATCTCAATGCAAAAAAGAATGATGATGGTACCGCCGAAAGAGTAGGCGAAGCCTGTGACAGAATCCAGAAGCTGTATCGCAAGTTGAACATAGTGATGGTCCAGCCACCCTCCTGGAATGTGTGACACGCCATCAAGGTGAGCTATATAGTCTCTGTCGAACGATTGTGAGCCCAGGGCTTTGCCTTTGCTGGATTGTGGACGTGAGGACTTACGCAGCAAACAAGCCAGTACATAAATTGCCAATGGTTCCTCCGACCGCATGCACTGCAAAAATATCCAAAGCATCGTCGCAGCCAAAGAGATACTTCAGTTTCGTCGCATAGTTGCAGCCTATCCCAGCCAGAATCCCATAGATGACGGCGCTCCAGGCGGGCACATAACCGCTTCCTGGCGTAATGGCGACCAAGCCTGCAACAATTCCAGAGCATGCACCCACAGTACTCCATTTGTGCTCAAGGCGGTAATCTACAAGACACCACGTGATACCACCGACTGATGCAGCCAGGTTAGTGACGACGGCTGCCATGACTGATCTCAGACTCGCACAAAGTGCACTTCCCGCATTAAATCCAAACCAGCCAACCCAGAGAAAGACTGTACCAATCACAATGTGTGTGACATTGTGGGGTCTGTAGTTCAGCTGCTGAGTTCCATGGCCGGTCCTCTTTCCAAGCATAAAAGAGTAAGCTAACGCAGCAGATCCCGAGGAAATATGAACAGGCGTGCCTCCAGCAAAGTCGAGCCCGTGAAGCTGATTGACCCATCCGCTCGGATTCCAGGTCCAGCACGCGATAGGGTCGTAAATCAAAGTACTCCAAACGAACATGAAGACCACGCATGGCAACATCCGGCCTCTTTCGGCAACGGCGCCGACCGCGAGTGCAACCGTAATCGCCGCGAACATGCCTTGATATACCGCAAAAAGGAGATCAGGTATCTTTGGGCTACCGACGGAAGGCTGACCCAAGACGTTCATGAATCCAAAATTGTCCAAAGCTCCAATGTAGTTTCCGGCTTGGTGACTGAAAGCGAGAGAGTAGCCCCAGAAGAACCATTGGAAGCTGACGACAGCAGTGGCTATAATGGAGAGCCATATCAGAGAGAGCGCAGATTTGCGGCGAGCAAGGCCAGAATAAAAGAAGCTATATTACAGTTATCAGTACGGAAATATCTTTTGGATACCTCGGGTAAGCGGCGAGACCCACCCAACACCGGGAATCATTAGCAAGACGAGGGCTGTCGATGTGAGCATCCATGCTATGTCGCCAGACTGAATTTAAAAATTAGTGTTGACTTCGAATCGTTGAATAACCAAGTTCAAGTACCTGATAAAAGATATTGAGATCATCGTTCTCAGAGTCTCCCCCAGCCGCAATAGTGCCATTGTATGGCTCCAGCGGCACGTAGGGTAGACCTCCCGTTACCGATCCCATTGCGAATGCACTTCAATGCTCAGAAATGAAGTGCCAGTGTCTATCGAAGCTTTGCAAGGGTGGAAAGTATGGAATGTAATAATGGACGAGCGGACGCTCTTAGGGGTAATAATAAAGAAAGTTATGTAAGAGTGTCCAAGGAATGGCGAGCTCTTCTGAATTCAGCGTTTGGGGTTCCCTTTGTCTGGAAATTCCAGGGTAGGTTGAATGACCGTTCTAGCGTTTGATACACAGATACCGATTTCAGCCAGACCCACGGGCTGTGAACTTCCAAATAAGTCCCTGGTGGGTGACAAGGTAAGGGTATAAAAATTAAGGTTTTGAGAGCACGAGTAATGAATGACAGTTCAAAGGACCAACGAAGGGTCTCGAGATGTTCTCAGTAAGAAAAGTTGACGATCACAGTGAGGCATTGGAATCCTTCGACGAATAAAGCAGAGCGAGGGTTTAGAGTTTTAGGGGAAGTAAATGTACTCCGTAGTCTCTATCAACAGAGCACGGCCTTTCGCGAGCGATAAAGAAAACGACCTTTCATTCCAGTTCCGTTACCCTAGCAGACACACCTAGCGAGCTTGAAACTCCCAAAACTACCAGAAGTGCGTGATGCCAAGACGGCGCTCCGGCTAAGCAGCCCAATAGCTTGCAGGGCGCATGCCCTAGACGCAGCCATCCGACCACCCCGTTGCAGTCTGTATCACCATAGGAGGACTGTGAGGCGCCTGTAACCGTGCGGACGGGGTTGTGGGAGCAGTGGGGAAGTCAAGCCGCATGCGTGCGGATTGGAGCGTCATGGCAACACAAGGCATGTTATCGTCTCCTTCTAGACCTGTCCCAGCGCCGTACGAGCGTGTCAGGGATTCACAAGCCAGTCAGCACTTGGACCCCAGCAAGTTTCTGATATGGGGATGGACGCCGTAACAGATAGAAAGGGGATGAGGTTTTTGACAGATAACGTCGATTGTTCATAATTGATTGAGGCGATTATGTCAAGAATATGGCGTGGGGGCCGACGAGCATCTACCAATCAGAGCGATGAGGGAAAGCTCCAAGTCCAGAGATACGTCCAGAAAGCATCGCACCCTTGCTGTTTTCGACGGCACAGCAGCCTTTGCCCAACCAGCTCTCTGACTTCTTCGGTGGATGCCCGAATAAACAACGTTCTGCAGGATTTATGCGGTCTGCTCGATCCCCACAGTGTCCCCACGTTGTCGCCGCGTCCATCTGCACTTCCCCTGGACCCCGATTGGGTGGGGTGCAAAGATCTTCAGGTCCAGGAATCAGCCCATGGGAAAGCTTGCGTGATGTGGCTTAACGCATTGATCAACAGCTATATCACACAACAGACTGTCTGACGACTCTTCAGTCATCCCCACGCTACGTGTGGTAGCAGGAGAATCGCAATGCCAACAGCCCGGAGCAGCTTCGACAATGGCTTGACCAGTATTAGCCACAGCCGCATCACTTGAAACTTGTTCTACTCGCAGAGGATTCTTCAGCATGTCTCAAAGACGGATACCTCAATCCATGCAACGAAAGTGCCCTGTTCCGAGAAAAGTGTCTTAGCCCTAGCGGTACCACAAAATACGGGCCTTCGGGATCTGCTTTTCGGTGGCGTTCCAGCTAAAGTGCGCCGTCAAAGGCTCGGTCAGGTAGTCAACGGTACAATCCGTGGGTTTACCTATTTTCCTCCCTGAAATTAAATGTCATTTTCGCACAATCACCTGAGAGCTCCTCAGTCTGGGTGGAGAATGTTTGGTCCAACAAGACCAAGCGGTTCCGCATACCAAACAGCACCACAAGGACACGCAATTACATGTTCCACCTCGTGATACAGCCTTAAAGGACTCGGCTTGAGTCCCACCGCAGTTGAACCACTGCTGGGTCAGTCCGTCCTACGGACTGTCGGGACTTACACGACAGATTTTTGGATGCAACTTCAACCCTGCTTTGGGAATATCCACTAAACTGCCAATCCTACGCGCTCGAAAGGCAGAGTACGCTACACTGCTTCCCACCCATCCACGCCGCAGAATCTGAGGGATGTCTTGCTGTCTGCCAGCTAAGACGTGACTGCAGATTGGACTAAAAGGTATTCAGCTAAGGTCCTGTGCAAAATGTTTCTCTCTACCGCAAAGATCTGGAATTACAAGCAACTATAGGGGGTTCAGATGTGTGAAGAGATAACCAGCAAGACCTCAAGAACGTGGATGAACCCGAAAAGTAGCTCCTGCATTTGCGACAACCAGCACTCCCCATCCGTCAGAAGAGAAGAAGACCCAAGGAAGGTTTGCTACCTTGGTTGGTGGGAAATAGTCAAGGGAAATTTATCAGAAATACAAGAGGCTCAAAGTGTTAGACGCTACCCATTTGCAATTTCCTGAAGAGGATCTGTCTTGCTCTTATTGGCGCAAAAGGCTTTGATGGTATTCGAAGCGGACGAGCAGGTGCAGAAGCTGGCCGCGACAAATTTGACGGATGTGATGCAGCGCTAACATCGCCATGGTACCTCTTGGTTGGAAAGAATAAGCGTAATCCGTTCTTCGCCGACCTGAAGTCTGTGCAATATGCACATGTCTACCTTCCTGCGCGTGCAGCAGTAGAAGCGGCTTCAGCGACAGGTCCACTGCGACCTTTCCCCTCAAGAAACGGGTGAGTCTTCACCGCTATTTGTCTTTGCTGTCGATAAAGATTGGTCTGCCGTCCCTTGCTTCAGTCTTCGCTGGAATACATGATCTCCGTCAGATGGCGACGCGACAATGATCCTCAAGTTCGCCTGACTACGTCCAACGGCAGTCACATTTGATTCGCTGACTTGTCCAGAGCTATACTGGACTCAGCAAAGCAATAACGCTCAGGGTCTCCTCTATCTGCTTAGACTTAGCTCATGGTGTGCTCAGCTTAGCCGCCGCTCTAATCCTACTTGCCAGTGCTCATTGGTCCAACTTTTTTAGCCATGTTTACTCTTCAGATCTTGCGAACTCGTCAATCTGACACAAGGACTGATAGCGGCCGCTTCATGGAATTTTGGCTCTAAGTTGTTAGTCTCACGACTCCCGCAATTAGAGTACATGGTTGAAGCTTCTTCCAATCATTTCCTTCGTCATTGTCAAAATTGTTGGACCTCGATTGAGGTTACTTCACTTTCGCGGCTGTTCTTGTTTATACACACTGCCCTGCCTTTCAATTACTCTTGGGTCCATATCCACTCAGCTCTGACTTATCGATAATTAGATAAACTGGACTATACTTCCTCGTCGCTTGCTGCTACTCCCTGTCTCGAACTCATGTTGCGCTTTGCCACACGTCAAGCTAACATTGAAGATCGACCAAACGAATCGCGGCAAGGCCGGCTTCTCTTGTACTCTATATGAGGTCATTCTTATCACGAATCGTTCCTTATCTAATATTCCAAATAATGTTGGAATATGGTTTTGATTGAAGATTTTTTAATGTAGCACATGAATTGATCAAACTGTCTCAATACATACGCCCATAATCATACGCCCAAAATTATTCGGCCATTTACGCCACAGCCATTACTCCGAAACAAACTGCACTCGTTTCAACTTTGAATCCGCCGCGAAAGGTGTTGAGACCATTTCTTTTCCTGCTACATAGTACCTTTATTGCACGTTCCTACGTAGTTTCGGTGTCGCAAGCAGCTTATAGGTTCTGGAACACACGGACCTTAAGACCGATACAAATCGCTCCAACTTTGCAAGACGAGCAGGCTGGACATCAAGCGTGACTTCTCCTTCATCCTCTTTACTTTCTGGTTCGGGCTTCAACCTCCTCTCCCACAAGTAAATATAGTCGGGCATAGCCCGCCTCACCCATTCCTCCAACCTCCTCGCCTCCACTTCGCCAAACTCGTCTCGCCACTTGCGGGCCTCGAGCTCGATGTCAATGTCTTCCGGGGAGTGCATCGCCTTCTCCTTCAAAATGCCCTCACTCGCCCAGATCGTGGACAGGTATGTAGCGGCGGCTGGTCCATTGGCTTGCATGAGGCGTGCGCGCGTCTCATCCGACGTGCGCTGCCAAGTGAATGAGAGCTTCGAAGCGTCGAGACCCGTCAGGTCGCAAAAGCGCGGCATGAGCTGGCGTGGCGCATTGATCACATCGTAGGCGTCGATGATGATCGGCTGAAGCCGAGAGCCGCCGGCGGTCTGATAGGGCCTGGTGGTGTTGTAGAAGTCGTAGAGGCGACGGGACCAACGCATGGTCATGGTGATTTCTAGGGCTTCGTGCTTGAGGGCCGCGGCGTCAATCTGGTCCTCTTTGTCCATGGATACACGGTGGTTGGACGGAAAGGCGAGTGCGGGATGGCGGATCAAGAACGTAGGTTGAATTTGGTGGAGGAGCGAGTCGGGCAGGACGCTGTCATTAAGCGGAGAGTATTCGGGTCGCAACCCATAATTTCGAGGGAGTTCTAGCCTCCATTCCGAGTCACGAGCAGTATTATTGCCCCATGCGTACTGGGATTGCTTCAAGGGGTTCGCCATCAAGTTGGCATGTTCTTTGACAAAGAGGATCTTGTTTTCGGCTCGGGCCTGGTTGATGAAGACCTGAAGCTGTTCGAACCCAGCTTGGTAAAGGGATTTCACTTCATTGCTCTCTTCTTCGGTCCAGTCGTCGATGTGCCTGTTGTGCAGCTTTGCTTGGTTGATCTTTATGAAGGCCCGTAAGAAGAAGTAGCCTCCCATTTCGTTGGTCAGAATATCATGCTGATTATGAAGTGACAGAATTTTGACAAAAAGATTCGAAGCCACCCGAGGACAAGTGATCAAGAAGAGTAGCCGTCCTGTTTGAGTATCTTTAGACTCCATCATAGATGTGGTTCCACCTGAGGGAGACGCTGGAAACGTAACTTCGACTTTCGAAGCGATCGTTGCTTGTTACTGTAAATACTGAGATGGGGAAGGAGATTAGACAATCGGAACCAGGGGCTACCTGCACAAGAACAGAATAGGAAAGTCTTTTACGTGCTTCGGAATGGGATATTCGATATAAGAACACCGTACACAATGACCTATATAATAGTGTGGTGTATTCCCTGGGTAATGCTTTGATGTTCATGGGATGTGAAAGGCCTGACGATGCACATTGATTTCGTCGCTGCATGACAAACCTTGCAGCCGATGCAGGGAACATCAACAATAAACGTCAGCGGAGTGAGGATTTTCGGAGATCGTTCTAGTCTTAGACAAGGGCAAAGGACCGAAAAGCTGCTGCATGCCAGGAAAGTTTTTTCTCGGAGTAATTACGCTGGATGATACGAAACATTAGAAGTTAAAGGAAATCAATGACCTAGGCTTTGGGTAATGGGCTACAACACTCCGAAATTCCGATTGTGATGCCTCCTCTAGCTTGCTTCGTCTCACATGTTGTAGATAACTTGGATAACAATCCCCCATCCGCATGAAGTTGTAGGAGTAGGCGGTCATTAGGTGGATCTTCCCTTTGGCCCCTAAAAAGATCAAAGCTCCGGACTCAATGGAGAAATGACAAAAGCGTTTGTATGATCACAAGACCACCAGAGTCTGTATAGCAGATATTTGTATCAGTATGTGCCAGTAGGCTTAGCAATTTGACTCCAGAAGTAGACTGAGCAAGGAGTACGGCCAAACTTTGGAGGTGTTGTAACAGGGACCCCTGGATCTGAGGGACCATCGCGATGTGGGGCATCCATGTGAAATGAGCATTCGCGAAAGCTAGCGTTGCATTGCGATTCGTGGCATTGTGTCTTATCGCTGATATCGAATAATGAAGAAACAGAAGAGGGGCATTAGTAGAGAGTTCCTTGCATACGATGATCTCGCCAAGAGAATTTCCCGTGCGATCTTGCATTCGCCGGCGTCGCTTTCCCCGAGCCTCATTCCCCGATGAGCCCCCACTCCTTTAGACAACACTGTACGTTGCTTTTCAAGGTAGTCTTCCGGAGGAGATCGACTTAGCCTTTTCTAAGTATTCGATGACGATCATCTTCCAAATCTAGCAGTTTCCGCGGGATACGAAATTCTGGCATGATGTCTTCGTCCACGGATGGACCGAAGAAGTGCGGCTCTGATTTTTCCGCTGGAATGACGAGATTCGCAGGATTGAGAAGGCAAGGCTATCGATTGTTGAAATCTAGATATACGCGCCTCTTCGTGACTGCTTGCAAAGACATTCATGAGAAGCAGCAAGTGCTCAGCCTGGCTACTACCCACCACAGAGTAGAGAACACCGTCCCACATCCACGTGCCATCAATGAATTCGAAAACGTTCAGACAATAAAATTGCAAGGTCGGGCTTTGATGTCAACTTCGGATTCGGGTTCCCGTAACGAGCGACACAAAACCCGTAGATCTCAGCGCAACACCATCCCGATACGCAGTAGCTTGAGCATTACTGCGGCATCCACTATCTGCGAGATCGAACATGGTCTCAAATCCTGTGCTCGGGATCATGCCTAACGAACTGGCTTCTTGCTGCCCTGTGGTATTGCTGCAAGAGACCTCCCACATTGTGATATCGGTTGCACCGTTCCAGCTCATGTACAGCTTCTCGTTATCCTGGTCGAATACTGCAGTCGGGGGTGTTGCAGGGGTTCCAACCCATGGCTCCCGCCAGACTCGATAGGTGAGAGATGTAAATCCAGCCGGGTTTGAAGTGCCAGTATCGCCGTGGCGTATCGACATACGTACATCCCCATCCGGACCGAACTCTTTGATCGATGGGTAAGTGCCATAACCTAGGAGTACGTTGCCGTTTGGGAGGGATACGAAGCTCCCAGCTGCAATCGGGTAAATGATTTCATTTGGATCGACAAGGTTCTTGAGAAGGCTTGCGGTCTTGTTCTCCAAGTTGAGGTGAAACTCCAACCCCTCTGCTGGGTGGGTACCATTGAATAAAGGCGCATTGCCATTGTCGTTGTTGAAGTAGGTCAGAATAGCGTCTGTGTCAGTAACATTCTTCAGCACCGCATGGTGCTGCCAAGCCTAGATCGGAGACCTTGGTTAGAGATTGTGGATGGTTCCATCGAAATATTGATCTTCGGCAATCACACTTACAAATTGCCCGTCGTTAGGTATTTTGAAGTCCCCTCCAGTATCGCCCTTTTCCCATGTCAGAATTATTTTGCAGCTCGCGACAGTACTGAAATGAGAAGACAAACCTCAATCTTCCACTCAATGTCTCCTTTGCTGTTTAGTAGGTATGAAGTCCAGTAATTCCGACTGTTCATAAAATAGTGCGAACCGACAAGTTGAACTGAATTGATGTGAAAGAAATCATACGGATCGTCCAGAGTTCCACTGCCGAATCCGGCTTCTGCCAATGGGCCTCTTGCTGCCGTAAGCGGAAGATCAGCCTCGTATGCGCTCCATCGAAACAAAATCTTGTTCGTCTTTATGTCAACTTCATAAAACAGGCCGTCATAGATCCATCCATTCTTAGGACCATTGATGGATGTGAGATCTGCAGTGGTGATATTGTAGACCGTCATAAGCATTGTGCCACGATCTGTAATAATGGACTCATGAATATCCCCGTAACAGGGAAATGTTGTGTTGTCCGGCGTAAGAGCGTATATTTGCGGACAGACTCGATATATTTCGGTATACGTCGCATCAAGAATAGAGATCCAGCCGTAGCCTTTCTCACCGATACTGGATCCGTTCCAGAATGTCAAAACTGGCTGAGAGTCCAGAGATTGAACCCTTAGATTAGAATAGCTGCCCGGTGGACTGTTCCATACCAAGTCTCCGGCATCAGTCATGATGACGGCCGCATCTTCTACCTCGTTGGTGACTGGTATGAAAGATGTCATCAAGAGGCCAGGCGCCAGAGGCGCCCCTGACTTGGCAATGTCCAGAACAGGCGGCCGAAACGTCGGGGCTGTTTTGAACGATTGCGTCGGCCATGATCCATTGTCAGCTCGCTTGATGGGTTTGCAGAGGGATAAGACCCCGAAAAGAAAAGATGAAATTGTAATCAAGTGAGAAACCATGGTGGAAGAGATTGATTTTCTTGATTAGGTTCAGAGCAAGTCTACTTGTGCAATCAATATTGCGTGCCTTGAACGTAAATACTGAATTTCGGAATAAATAGAAACCAGGGTCTGGAAAGGTCTTGCAGTAGACTAGCCAATATCATTATGGGCATGGATGATATGGCAAAGACTGTAGTTGAATGATGTGATCATAGGGTTACGAGCAGTCGCCGAACTTCGCACATACTCATCCCTTGCTACCTGCCGCTTGAAGGACGATAGGTATGATTAAAAAGCGTAGCTTTACGTGATCGGCTCACCTCTGACCAATTTCAATGCCATTGATTCAGTTAATTCACTAACGTGACTGTTAGTAGATGAAGCCAATGCCGACGCGTGTCCTTAGCTAGGCTTGGATAAATTCGTGGAACTCTTTCGAGCAGGCTGCTGTAAACCTAGGAACACTGTACCAGTGCCATGCTCCCCAGGCCAAAGGGGTCAAGGTTCGTTTGTGGATGGGTGTCGCGAACCCTGGGGAGATAGACTAGGCTTTCCCCGCTGGCGATATGCGGCCGTGCTCAAACAGTCGGAGGAACATTGTACCAGGTGACACCCTGTTATCGCCGTAAACGATAATGACCAGTTGCCGAAGACTTTAGGAGTAGAACACCGAGATTGCGGCTTGATGTGTCTTCACGCATCGCGCTTTCTGCAGGTGTCCGGTCGACAGCCTAGAGCAAATGCCGAGGGAGGGTCACCATACGTGAGCGACAAAGGAAGGTAGGGACCAGAAGAGTTCAGGGACTCCCGTCATCTCTTCTGTCGATCTCGTTGCGAGACTTGCGCCGGTCTCGAGCAAGTTGAGAAGTGTCAGAATCAGACCCATTAAGGGTGTTAGACAAGAGAGGGTTTGACTTATATATTTGCACTTCATGGAACTACAGCAAATAATCGGATTAAATGGCGCGATTGTCCGAATAAAGACTAGTGGGTATTGCGAAAGCATTGCTAATCATCTTCATCCGTCCCTCTGCCTTCTTTAGGTTCAACGCTAATTATACTTGAAACCTCCATCAGTGGCTCCTTGAACTCAATTAATATCTGGAATACAGACTGTCTATTCTAGCCACTGCCGGCTGCTCATAGCCGGTTACATAGGAAAACAGGCGGGCGTGTCATTCAAAAATTTGCTGCGCAAGTGGGCGCCAGCAATTTTACCTACTTGTAATAAAGGGATCGCGATCTTGAAAGACTCACTTCTTCTCATCCTACCAGCTTAGGCTTTAAGGTACGTAGTTATATAGAATTCCAAAGATCAATTTAATTTCCAACTAGGTACGTAAAGTTACTTCCCAACCAAGTGACACTCAAGCGAGCGCCAGGGTAAATCGTAGGATTGAGCGAGACCATTGCTTCTTTTTCACAGCTCAACACATGTTGAAGCTATTTAACCTTCCAAGAAATGTTGTTTTGAGCCAGCAACAGAGTCGACTTTTTCAAAATGACTATACGATGTCTCAGTTTCGGAAATAACGAACTTCCCCATCCATTCGATTGAAGCACGCTCATTATCCAAGCCAGAAATGAAAGATAAGAGAAACAACAATATGACCATCTTCTCTACCTCGCGAGGATTTTCATATTACATCGCCTTGAACTATTACGACTTCTCATCCCTATTGCCGTCTCCACGTGTAGGTAAACGACCTAGCTGAAGTGCAATTCAGAAACTTGTACAGCGCTCGAAATGTAATATGAATTTTCGAGGGGCTTTCAAGACACTGCTACTTATCCATTTCGAACCCTCAGGCGGTTGGGCACTAGAATTCCGACATGATCTCTCTCGGTGCGTCGCGGCTGTCGGCCGTATGACAAGAAGGTAAGACCAGCGACATTGGAGCCAATTAGGTCAGGGAGAACCGCAAATGTGTTCTATAATATGGATTTTACAGTGAGCGTCAACAATGCCTGGTATCTCCAACTTTCACAATGTCAACGTCATGTGGTTTTCTGTAGCAGCATTCTGAAGTCACATCCCCTGTTCCTCTTCACATAGTCTTATGGTGCTCTCTTATATGCCTTATAGAAGCGAATGAGCGTTTCTGTCAACCGCAGGTCATTAACAATATGCACTTTTCTCACAGTTTCAAGCGAAAGCCTTTCCAGTTTTTCGCTCTTCCGAGGGAAATCCGCGACCAGATATACGGCTACGTTCTTCTCCAAGGAGGTTTTTGCGATCACATTGAGAAATACGATGCCTGCTCTCAGATGACGCGGGAACTACTAGATTGCTATATACGAACTCAGGCAGTGGATAACATCAAAATGCGTTTCAAAATCACCACATTTTATGGCCACGAGCAAAATCAATACGGGAGAATAACTCGGCTTCTAAGCGTCCTAGTCGATGTCATCGCAAATCGTCAGAAGATTAGTACTCATTGGTGCCGACGCAGTATAATCGGCGTCCGACTCACATTCGACCAACACGTGCTTGGGGCCAATTTGTCAAGACAAAGATGTCGAAATAGGGAAAGTTTCGTGGAAAAATTCTCTTCGCTAGTGTGGTCACTACTCCTTCAGGGCTTCATACTCATGCTACGCGTAGAAAAGAGATCTACTCGAGCAGTGAGCTTGGAACCTTTTCATACCGACAAGGATCTAGCAATCCCTATCGCGGTAGGAGACTTTCTGCAAGCCAAGGTATATTAAACTTCGCGGTAGGTAGAGGAATACGTGCTGACAACTGATAAAGGTTCGAGGTCAATATCGATTGGGATTTGTACATGACACATGTGAAAGTTGGCATGGAACGTGGGTCAGACATTTCCTTGAAAGGAAGATGGATTATTGGGTGCTGAATTAGAGATTGGCCTACGTCAACACCAACGTCGTTCGGCGTATATACAATATGCATATTCTAGAAACGAGCGCATTACAAAAAGCCGTAGCTGATTTTTAGGTTCAAGTGTATGTCAGGCTTTAGGAAATAGGTTTTTGTATCCTCTATTCTGAGTTTAGGCGTGTTGTATGGCAGTCCGCGCCGTTCGAGAAGCGTAGGCAGGAGATTGTCATTGCATCGAAGGAGGAAACCTGATGAGTCAAATGGCCTACAGAAATGACAGTATCCTACAGAATTTACACCTGAGACATCTATCTCTCTTCTTCTGCACGTCGATCTATTCAATTTTCGCTGACCCCTTCGAGTATGCGCTTGTTATCCTCTCTTGTTTGGTTCTTTTTCTCCACCTGCCGATAGGGCCTATATAGATATGTAGCACCAAAATCACCGCTCTTGCAAGAAGACATTTCACCCAGAGCCAGTGCTCTCGTTAGTCTAGATGGTTTCGTACAAACATGCGTTGGTTGTCTCGATCATCTCAGGTCCGAATTCGACTCTTCGATTGGGACCAGTTGGACGTATAATCATTTCTCTCTTCATTGGTGCACTACCACTGAGCGTGTCGGCGGTAAGATATATCCATCACCCTATCGGGGCGCTCCCTATTCTGGGTCCATAGATATAGCTACAAAGAATTAATTTTGTACTGTCTCTAGATTGACAACGATTATTGCTTAAAATGCTAAATCATAGATGGAGAAACAACTCGATCGGTATAAGACTTTTGACCTACCATTTCACTGGATGGGATGATCTATGGTACACTGGTTCCTTTTTTCACCTGTGCACTAGGATACGAGCAATATTCTAAAACCTGTTAGACATCTTATTGAAGTACCCCTTACTGTTTTAGCAGACCTAGATATTAGCTATTGTTGGGAATCATCTCGAGCATATTATGATTGATATTCTACTAGTTCAACCAGAGATGGGGGGGACCCCAATCATTATTTGCCAGCTGTAGGTACAGTGAGAGTGCACAGCCGAAGAACGGAAGCATTGTCGCCCTTTGTCACCTATGCAACTTTGCCGACACCCCCCTTTCCTCTTGTTGCTTTTCCTGCTCTGATCTGTCGTCGCGAAGAAGCCTCCGCAGGACAATCACTGCTGGATTATCGCCCCGCTGTGTTCTCTTGATATAGTCCTTGAAATCATTGAACATGTGCACGACTTATTGAAGGTGGTCGATCCTCAAGACCGCCTTTCCTTGTTCATCCCTTTTCCTGCTCTTGGCAGCCCTGTCTCCGTTCTTCTTTTGTGCATCGTAAAAAGCAAGGGAGACAGCCGTTTGAAACGCATTCCGAATTTCTCGAGCATTCCACTCGAGCTTCGCCAGTTTATCTTCGACACAACTCTTGACATGGTAGTGTATTTCGATGTCTCCTTTTCTTTTCTCTTCCAATCTCTCGGAATTGTTTTTCCAAACCTGCATGCGTCTCTCATCGTCGAATTTGCTAAAGTGAAGGGGAAAATGGATCCTGGAGAGAATTGCTACATCAAATGCTCCGACACGATTTGTCGCGAGAAAGAGGATCCCCAGATAATACTCTATCTCCCGAAGAAAGACCGAGATGACGCTGTTACACTCAATCCCAACGCCATCTTTAAAGGAAAGGTGAACGTCTGCTTCGTCCAGGAAAACCACGGCATTCCAGTCCTATCGCAAGCGGAGGAAGTTCCGTAAATTTCTTTCGACTACATCGGAATTTAACCCAATATCGCCTCCCGTAAGAGGTAGAAGAGGTCGACCAGTGAGTTCTGCGACGCATTCGGCAGTCACTGTTTTGCCAACGCCTGGTGGACCGTGTAGTAAGTATGGCCCTCTCCTTTGCCCCCTATGAAATCATCAGTATAACTGAGATGCGAGTCCTTACTGGTGTGATTCTGGCATATTGCTTTGATAAGATCCTTGGTCTTCGACTGCTCCAGCTCCAGCTGATTGATGGCGTCAAAATCAGTTTCCGGCTCCTGCAAGTTTTCGACGTCCAATAAACGCCATTACCTCTCCCTCACAATATAGCCATATTTGTACCTAAAACATGAAATACTGCTGCTCTTCCAGCTCATCCACAGCATTTCAACGAATGCCATCCAGTCACGAAAAGACGGTGCCTTTGGAGATGGGCCTCTTCGATCGGCACAGCTGTCACATATGCAGCCGGAATAGGTATTTACGGTTTCTCGCGAAGATTGGCCAAGGTGTATTTCCTCTTTCAAACCTGACCTTACCGTAAAGAACCTGAGCTGTGACCAAGCCGCCCTGAGCCGTGGCATTGGCGAAGCTAAGCTCGATTTGCCAAGCCTCAGCGGCCTCCGTCGTCATGGCCCAGAAATGGGCCACAAAAGGAACATTGGTCGAGGTCGACCGGCTCTGGCACATCTATCCTGCTGCCATTGTTCTGGAATATGCGTCCTTGACTGGTGCTGTCCTAGGATATATGTCTTTGGATGTGTCCGGCCCTAGCCAATCCGTCCTTGGACCTCCGTTGCCCTAAAAACTCGTCCATACGCATGCCAAGTCTCAAACGCTCGCCATCGTGCACAAATTTCACCTGTGATATAAGGAACCCATCCCCCTTGCGAAGCTCTGTTAGACCCATTGACGGAAGGTAGGAAGTAAGTCCTGACCATGGTAGAACGGCAAAACCTCGGCTGTTGAGGTTGCTAAGCCAGCTTTGCACAGCAATTTTAGCGTGTGCTCGGTGGTGACTAGTAATTTGCTTCTGCAACCGTGCACTGAATCATACCTACCCTACCCAATTACCACTTCCACCTCCACTTCCACTCCCACTCCCCCACCGCCAAAGTCCTCGCTCGCGCTAAGGCCCATAGGGCGTGGGAGCAGGAGGAGCTCCAAGCCCAGGTTGATCGGGCATGGCAGGCTTCCACTGTCATGGAAAGCAGCAAAGACGAGCAAGACGAAGGGGTCGTTGAACCTCCAAAGCCACAAAAGTTCAGGCTACCTCAACGAAAACCCGACGACCAAGCGGAAAGCAAAAGCGAAAGAATGTCTTTTCGCGCTCAAAAAGCAGCGCCAATGCTCGCCCAAGAACCTCGACGACTACGGGAGCCGAATCGGAGTCAAGTATAAGCCATGACGGGCTGGCCAAAAAAAGGAAGACGTTGGAGCTTGGCTAGACAAGCTGTTCTTGTTAGGCTAGGGGACATGACAAACAATCCATAGGATGTAATAAGCCTGCACCTATTGAAGAATGTCACTCAATCGATGAGGTCGCCTTAACTAAGGCAGCTGTTAGCGTGCATGAGTGACATCTCAGCGGCGTCAGCGGCATGCAGCATACCGAATGTATGCGCTAAACTTCGAGCGAATCTCGAAGTTAGACGGGACAATGGGTACTTGGTACAAAGCATTAGATCTTCTGGAAGACCTTCTTCAACACAACCCCTAGCCTTTGCTCCTATGTGTGATCGATGGGCTCACCAGGCCAGACTTCGAAAGTGATATTCCACGGTGCGAAGAACCCGTGGATTTGCTATCGAATTATTTGACACGAGAAATCGAAATATTACCGACCAGTTCTGGAAACACGGGAAAAGACACTAGACTTGGCAAGCAGATCCCAATCGGGAACAGGATCTATGCTAATGACAGTATTAACAACCGCTTCATCTAACAAAGTCTCTATCGGATAGTCAAAAGGTAACAGGTGACCCCGAATGACCGAAGACCGGTACATCTCACCCGCAACCAGCGCGGCTCAGCATTCAATCCTCTATTCAAGGATCAGTAATCCTACGAACCTGTCAAGGTCTGAACTCGACTTACGCTTACTTACGCTTTCTGCGCCTCCGACAGACAGCTTAATTTTTGAGCATCACCTGGTAAAGCGCAGTCTGGACCTCTGGCCTAATGTCGGCGTTGACGTTGGTAAAGGACACCTTCTTAGAAACCCTCATACATGAGAGCACTTTCCACACGCGTATGCTGAAATCGTACGTCTGTGGCCAATTTGATCCATCCGTCTCGATCTCTAGTGTTTCCAGTCCACAAAAAGCCCGCAAGCCGGGAATCATCCTCCGGTCTGATGCCGACTCGGGAGACAATGTCAGCTCCAGATGGCCAACCAATGCACACCATGGCTGGGTGGCAATGTCGTCAAATTCTTCCTGAGTACGACGCATAAGAGAGAACTTGTTGTGTTGGAAGAATTGCGGGACTGCTTCCCAGCGTATGGTACGGCAGACGTTGAAGAGGCTAAGGGAGACATAATAGTCTGGCCAATGGTGATGCGTGAGAAGGCATTCGGCGTTGATGGTGTTGTCAGAGCGTAACGCGTAGCGGAATATCCTTTGCCTGAGCTCGGTTGGTAGATCGAGCAAAGAATATCGCGGCATGATTTATTTCATTCTTCGGTGCTGATTCAACAAAGGAACCGTTTGACAGGTTCAATGAATGGCTAATATATGTGGGACGCGCCGCCCAACAAGAAAGGTTGTTGAGTAGTGCCCTCGCTAAGTGTGCTTTCTCAAGCCATCGCTCTAGCAATCTAAGATCACAATAGAAAGTAGCTGTGTTCACACTTTCTATATCACCCCGTGTATCACGTGTTGCACTTTACACATCGACCTAGTTACTTAATACTTTCTGCAAGGCTCATAAACCATGTGCCGCTGGTATCTGATCATTCCTTTTCGGAGGTCTTCGCTTTTTCCTCAAGCTCACGAAGGACCGATTTTAAATTTCGCAGTCTGGACTTTGCAAGCTCAAGTCCTTCGGCAGATTTGCAAACTCCGAACCGCAAGTAGTCTTCTCCTATATGTGCATTCTCCGGTCCATAGAATGCTTTTGTCATGGCACAGGTCAGCCAGTTCTCACCACAAGCAACAGTAATAAGTTAAGGCTGCAAAATCGCCGTGTGAGCACACATGAGGTCGAATCTAATACTTACTGCTTCCTGGGATAGCCGCGACACCGATTTCATTGATTAAAAACCAGCACAACCTCATGTCCCGCGAAAGGCTCGCAATATCCGGTGGGAAATGATAGTTTGTCGGGATCTGAATACCGGCTGTGTGTGCCAAAACAAAATATGCGCCCGCAGGAGTCACATACTGTATATGTTAGACTTCCAATGTCGAATATCAAATCGTCGAAAACTGCACATGTGTTGCTTACCGGGATTTCTAGTTCGTCAAGGACTTCGCAGAACGAATCTACCTTCGCCCTCACCTCGACACGATTTTGTTCCCACCAATTAGTGCGATCAGCCTCTTGCAATCCCTCTACTGCCGCCTTTTGAGCTGGACCGGCAGTAGTATAACACAATAGGTAATGCGCGGCTTGAACTGGATGAATCAGCTCGGGGGGGCCAATGATATACCCAAGTCGCCAGCCTGTGGCATTGAACAACTTTCCAATGGATCCCACGGTCATAGTATTTGCAGCGATCGAGGGAGACAAGGCTGGAAGATGAGTAAATGTCGGCGTGAAGGCAACACGAGAGTACACCTCATCGGAAATTACCATGACCGAATTGCGGACACACAACTCCCCAATAGAACGGAGTTCATCAGACGTGAAGACTTTACCAACCGGATTGTGTCTGGGAGAACGTTTAGTCATGAAATCTCACAAGGTCAAGAAGGGAGCTTGTTTACGGATTGTTTAAGATCTTGACTCCGGTTAGCGCAAGAGTTGAGAACACCAAGTTAAGGGTCCAGGGGACTTACTAGTGCCTTGGTCTTTGGGGTTATGGCCGCTTGTAGTTCACTCAAATCCAAGTTCCAATCATTGCTCGTCGACACTCCGGATTCTGAGCCTGCGGGCGGATGCAACGGCACATAATGAGGAATACCCTGTGCAAGCTCGATATACAACACATAACTACGTACATAATCAGCTTCGAGCTTTGAGCATCGGAAAGCTGGATCAACGTACGCACTAAATACAGGCTCCAAAAGGATGACCTCTTCCCCAGGCCCTACAAAAGCCATTACAGCGCTTAGAAGACCCTCTGTAGCACCCGAAGTAACGCAGATCTCGGACTCTGGCTCAATTTCTCGATTGAGAAGAGGCGAGTAAGTATCTGCTAGAGCTCTCTTAAAGTCCGGCATGCCCTAGTAGTTCCCGCGTTAGTAAAATGTCTCTCAAAGAGAAAGCTTGTGTCTCTCATACCGACTGAGGGCCGTATTGATTGAACTCCACATGATTCAATGCTTTTCTGTGAGCCTCGATCAGAAACTCAGGAGGGTTATACTCGCTACGGACTCTTTGTCAGTCATCTGTACTTAAGCTGTCTTGGAATATAAGTCCCACATAAACCCAGTTCCTAAATTTGCAACGGGCTGAATGGGTGATTTTTCCAGTTGCTCTTCGAACCATACCCTATCTCGAGACAGTTATCAGCGCTATGCTCATTCTCTGCAATAGAGAAGACAACCAATTGCTCTCGTCTAGTGTTCTCACTCTTTTAGCTCGTTGGGCTGATGGTGAGAAATGTTTATGGTTTACGGAAATCTTAGTATGTTCCATAGCGGAATGGACAATGTACCGCGTAGCTCTTCGGTGCTGTGGCTGAGTTGCAATTTTTCTTTTCGAGATCGGGCTAGGCTAAGTGACGGTTTTAGGAGCTATATATACGCGTCCACTATTTCTTTTCCGAGAAAACATGTACGTATCCCTGACTTGCATCAGCTGAGAGTGGGTCGCATTGTTGCGTCTTTGCCACACAAAGCGATTGTTGAGGGGCGACGGAAGCAGATAACAATGCTCGACATCATAATTTTAGCTTATTACTCGGTATTCTGAGCGCATGCAGCTAGGCAGCCATCAACTTACTTTTCCGGGAAGCATTTCGATGATGGTACAAGTTCCGTGGGTTCTTACGCGGCGAGACAAGGAGTGATTAATGCCACCCGCTGATTCCAATATGACGTAAATATATGAAATCCCTATGTCATGCGAAGACCGCTTCATAATCATAGTGTCATCACCGTAGCGGTACAAATTCTAGGATATTTCATATCGAACATATCGAAGTTGGAGTATCAAAGACTGCAAACTTCCCGTCAAAGTTTCAGAGCGGTTGTTACCACAACAGTCCCTTTCAAGACAGTGACCAAGGAAAAGTTTCCTTCGGTGAATTTGAAATTCAGCTGGCTACTTGCATACCGTCTCTGGTTAAAGAGCGAGTCTTGCTAGGCGTAAAGTAGAGAGCAGAAACTGCTACGCCACATTACGGCTTCTTTCATATTCCCCGGTTATAATTTACCTTTTCCCCCTCAAGGTTTTATCCCATTTCTAAGCAGATCTTCTTCCGTATGACTTTCAACCTCATATTTCTCCCTTGCTTTACGCCGTTTCTACTGCCATTGCGCGATCTTCCATAGTAATGCTTTCGCATCGAGTCTCTGTATTCATTGAACTTGAAGCCTTAAATTCCCCGTTATCGCCTTTTTGAGTTAGGCCAGTAACAGACCAGACGTCATTCTTCCTGGGTTTTGGACGATGGAACGATGGGTTTTTCTTGTGAATTGTTAATGTAGCCTGGACGCCCGATGCAAAACTGCGTATCCATTTCCCAAGACGCGTACTTTGGAGAAGCGCAATATAAGTAGGAAGGCATGCAGTTACAATAGACGCACACGGCTCCACGGTGTTCCAAATCATGTAATTGACAGTTGAATCTGCAGGAAGGGGAATTGTTAGCAGAAGCCTTCGGAGCTTTGCCAGTATCTGAGGGGAGACTTACACGAAAAGGGATCGAGTTTGGATGCTGTATATTGCTCGTCGAATGTAACCAAGTAATACAATCGTACGATGGATGATATAACACAGCTGGGATCGGATTAGTATGCTTTGAGGGCATATTCATTGCAGATTGGGATGCCCAAAATTGTCAACTCACAAGAATCCAAGAGAAAATATCCCGCCCACCAGCCATTTCTTCTTTTCGTTCATGTTTAGTCCTTTAATAACTGGCAGAGGCATACATAATATGAAAATGTCAAGCACAATATCAGTGCAGTTTTCCACAGTATAGAAGACAGGGTAATTGATAGTAGTACCATTTGTGCCCCAGTTCCGCGAAATGGGATTGTCTTGGAATAGTGTACCAAAGAAGAAGGCTATAATCCAAGCAACAAGCACTCCTATCAGAACATTTGCCACAAGCTTGAATCTTGGAATCGGAAAAATGGATTTATAAAAGAGGACAAGCGATAGTTTGACGAAGAAAATGGCGAAATGATGAAGAAACTGCATGATAAAAAGCATCTAGCATCCAGATTAATTCTTTGCTGTGGTAATGACCCAAGAACTCAGCTCACTTTCATGAAAGTCTTGGTTGTTTCAGGAGTTAATGTGCTCAATGGACGGCCCATGCCACCGATGGTCCCGCCCACTACTCCCGCGACAAGTTGGCCGACACATATGAGCTGAAATACCTTGTCAGCTCAAGCTCATTTTGAAAGGCTAAAGTGCTCACCAAGGCAATGAAAATGGTATAATCTGATGCATCTAGTCGAATCTTTTTGATGCGCCGGGACTTGATGCGCAAGCTAACAGCAATGAATGCGAGCGTTGGGAGAATCACGCTGACACAGATGAGGCCGACAGAAAGAGAAGGATATTGCATTGTGCTGGCTGGCACAAAAATTTGCTGGATCCAAAATGTCACTCAATAGCCCTTGATCCAAAAGCCAGTCATCGTGGGATATTATGCTTTTCGCTAGATGCAGAGATAAGGCAGGCACCGAACTCGACGATCACTATAATGGCATTTTATTTTTCGGATAGCAAAGAACCGTGCAGGGGATGATGGCAGTTCCACGGGGTATAACAAACATTGGCAAACTCTGGCAAAGAGTCTCGAAAAAGCATTATAGTGCAATATCAATACAGATTGAAAAGCACCAGATAGGACCAAGGACAATCTTCCCGCATAGACTATGTCGCATCGCCCGAAAGACCTGCATCATACTCCGAGACTCCGAGCGCTGTGGTTGCTCCATCATTTGCCGCCTCATCCGATTTTCGCCCCATACCTACGCACCCAATCGGTGCAATGAACTCACACTTCATATGTTGTACAACTAATTGAGCGCCCTGCATAGACAAACGCTCGTGCGTTGCCGAGCAGGATCGTCGGTTAATCGGGCAGAAACATTCGTCCCGTCCCGCCCGTGCGCTCGCCATCTCGACGGGAGACGCAGACTCCTTCGTGTTGTTGCTTATCACAAGCCCGATTTGTCACCTCTTGGGGCCATCTATGAAATACGTGCTAAGATCGACCAACAGTCGGCGAGACTCTCTACCTTGCCATGCTTCCCTCCTGCAAATGGATGGGATACGGCCAGGATGTCTTGCAGCACACCGAGTACAGGTCCGGCAAGGGGAAATCGATCATGAGTCGGTGGGGTCTCAGTTTGGGGGCCATTTAATGCAGGTTCGCAAGCTTGGAATTGCGTTCTCGTTGTCGCCTACATCCTTGTAGGACGCTCCACTTTTGCTGTCATGGAACCATTTACTTCTTTCTCTTCGGCTGAGAATGTATGAGATCGAGCATCATCTGAACTGGCTGACCCCTGCTTGCTTTGTGTTACCTTCTCCTCGAAGGTCCATCTCACATCATGACTGGGTAAAGGTCTGTAGGTGGTGAAGGCGCTCTGACTGTCAAACAAACAATGATCTATTTGCTCCACTTTTTTGTTTCTTCTGGTCAACATCTACCGCCGAAGTGGTTTCGATGGTACGACCACAGTGCAAGGATCCGGAAGCGAAGTAGAAGCACATCTTCCGAATTACAGATTCCACCGCGGCCGAACAGTCTCTTGAAATATTTCCAGGCTCTAGTTCATCCCCTTTGGCTTGAGGACACCTACCTATGTCTGCGAAAGCATTGCCACTGTATTCACTGTATTCCCCAGCCACTTTGCATGTAAGCCAGAGAGTCACTCATCAGCAGCCGAATGGAGCGCTCGACAACCAGAAACAACGACGATTCCTCCGAAGACACAGCAGGAAACGATACTGAAAAGTCGAATCTCCCTTCAAAAGCGGAAACGCCGCAGCAGGCCTCTACTCAGCCTACGGTACAGCCGTCCAATCTGAAAGCTTGTTCACAATGCCTGGGGGCATTCTTTCTCTTTTTCAACTCGTGGGGCCTTGTGAACGCTTTTGGTGAGTGGTATCTTCCAACACTGTAAAAATCTGCCAAAGGCGGGCATTTTAAGAGCATAGATACTTCAACCAAATGTCCAAAAGTGTGTACTCTAGTGACTTTGATTACTAAATTTACTAGGTTCATATCAGGCCTTTTACGAGCATGAACTACTTCAAACGCATTCGCCATCCCAGATCTCGTGGATCGGCTCCCTTCAAGCCTTCCTTTTCCTCTTTGGTGGAGTCGTGTCTGGCCCTCTGTACGATTATGGGTACTTGAAGCTTCTTGTCTGCCTTGGCAGTTTTCTCGTCGTATTCGGAATGATGATGACAAGCCTTTGCACGGCCTACTGGCAGGTTATCCTGGCCCAAGGACTGGTCGCCGGCGTGGGAAATGGATGTTTGTTCGTGCCTAGCACAGCGATTATACCACCCTACTTTACAAAGAGAAGGGCATTGGCTATGGGTATTGCGATAACAGGAGGCAACATCGGTAAGCTATGAAATGGATGGTGTCCTTATGGTAGTAATCTACTAACCGGGGCTTCCTAGGCGGCGTAATATACTCCAGCATCTTCGAGAGACTTCAACCTTCGGTCGGGTTCTCCTGGACTACTCGGATTATCGCCTTTATCCAGCTTGCTACCCTCTTAGTTCCTATTTTCCTTCTGCAAATGCGATTCAAGCCGACTGAGGCTCGGCGCCTGTTCGATATGACAGCATGGAAGGACCCTCGATTTAGTGTGTTTGCCTGTGCAAGCTTCTTGGGCTACATTGGTTTATATATTCCATGGTTCTACGCTAACAGCTTTGCCATCTCTAATAAGCTTGTGAATGCGGACCTGGCCATTTACCTGGTTGCTATTTTGAATGCCGGTTCATTCCTTGGGCGCATTGTGAGTCTAGCATTCAGCATGTTCTTCTGGATTTCGATTTCTAATAACAAACTTCAGACCTTAACTTATGCTGCAGACAAAGTAGGCCCGGTCAATATGCTCCTTGTCTGCTTTATAGGAAGCGCGGTCTTAGCTTTTGGCTGGATCGGTGTCAAGTCCACTGCTGGTGCAATAGTATTTTGTATTCTCTACGGCTGCTTTTCTGGGGCTCTGATCTCACTGCTTTTAACCGTCATCACTGCGATCTTGTGCCCAGACATGGGCGTTATTGGCGTTCGGATTGGCATGGTTTGTATATTTTGTTCTATCGGGATTCTAGTAGGGAGCCCCCTCGGCGGTCTAGTTTTGCATGATGGCTGGCTAAGCCTCCAGGCTTTTGCAGGAGCTATGCTCATGGCAGGAACAGCCGGCATTTTCATCATTAGGTTCTTAACTGTTGGATTTATACTACGAGTCAAATGCTAGGTAGCCTTCGACCGAAAAAAGAGTCTGCAGTACAGTTTGAAGCTTTGATACCAAGGCTATTTTCAATATTTCTTACGTATTTTCCTGATTTAGCGTCTACTTCCTCTTCAAGCTAGCCGGTTCTTGTGATCACAAAAAGCGACACGAGCTCTAGTATTACCCAATGATAAGGTTATTCCACAGACACCGGGGGTCTCTCGTCTAATAAAGTATTTCTACAAACGAACTCCACCCAACGCACGAAAAACCCCATCGACGTGCAGTATCATACAATTGATAGCCTTTTGTTCTCGGTTTCTCTTGGGCAGGGCCGCATGATGTGCAGCTTCTCGGAGATCTTGACTTCAATGGAAGACAGTAAGGTATGGGAATTCCCTTTACCTCAATCAAACTTGAATAACAAGATTTTAGCCTCCCTACAGTGCTACAGCCCCGACATGACGCCCCGTTCCATCAATTTGCGAATGGACGGCGCCACTGTACCCCCATACTTCGCTTCCGCATTACCCTAATGCTCGACATCATCCTAGGATCGCCCAGCATCGGTTCCTGTCTCCACTAATTCTTACCTGCAGCTGTTCAAGGATACTTTCAGTAGTGGAACGTCCCTTCGGGTCTGACGTATTTTAGCCCCAAATCCTACGACTGCCAACTATTTCGCTGATCAGTTGGATTGTTAGAGTGGGTCGTGCTCTGCATCTGATTAAGTTCGTCATTTCTACACAAAATGGTCTCTGCAACGATCTGCGATATCCCCAACATGGTATTTCCGACTCAATGCTTGCTACGGTATCTCAAATAATGCATGTAGTCACTACACCGGCAGCTATGTTGGAGTTATGTTCTTTTCGCCTAAAATAATGGGGAATATCGACCCAACATCGGGTACATCCAAACAGTATTATTGCCTCAGAGGCTTGGCTCCTAGCCATAAATGCCATGACATCAGATGTCAAAACGGGTCTGTTCTACATATAGTCTAGCCACGACCGCTCACTGGGGTATGCAGTCGTTCCTTGAGACAAGAAATCCGCTCCAAATTTTTCTACTGAGTCAGTGTCCCAGACCACAAGATATTGGATAAGCCGGAAGCCGAAATCTTTCAACATCCGCCAGTGTATGAATGCCATGCTTACCCATCTTAACTCAAGGGCATGGCACATTGCTAAGGAAGCGAGTTAGGGAGTACCGTACTCGTAGTATCTCTTTGACGACGAGCGAGCATAGCAGAACCTCATTTTGCAGTCACCTTTCGGCTATGGTTGTGTCAACTCTTCTTCCAAGGGACGACGGCCAGGATTTCGACGATTCTTTTGTTCAGCACTTGCAAACCGCTTCCAAGACAGTAGAAACTCACAACGGATCTTTTCTAGAAGAGAATTCCCGTCTTCAGGCATTGAATTTAGCCAAGAAGCTCGTTGCGAGTCTTGAAACGCCGGAGGAGGTCGTACTTCGTTATGCATGGGAGGTCGTACACCCTTTTAAAACGCAGCACGAGACACTTCTTTCGAGCTTACCTTATTTTAGATCGGATCTCATCGTATGGCTCTTCGCCTTGGAGTCGATTTAGGACTTTTTCGCACTCTCGTTGACCACCACGGGAAGCCAGCGTCTGCCACGGAGCTTGCCAGTCATTGTCAGGTCGAGGTCCTTCTCATCGGTAAGCATGAAGCCCCCGAAATCTTCGCCTTTCCAAAGCTGAGAGTTCCGTTAAATAGTGCGAATCATGCGAGTTCTCTCGGCGATCGGATTCGTAACAGAGGCCGGGAAACATCTGTATACGGCAAATCCTCTGACGAAGGCCATTGCAGCTCCCGCCCTAGAGGCGGCAACAAAGATCTTGCATGATAACTCAGCGCAGGTTGAGATGCGTTTGCACGACTACTTCCGTACTCACGGCTATAAATGCCCAACAGATGGCAAGAACTGTGCCTTCCAGTGGACGTTCAACACAGATCTCACTTACTTTCAGCGAATTCACGACAACCCCGAGACTATCAGTGACTTTAACACTTTCATGGCAGGGTATCGAAACGGTCGCAGGCATTGGGTGGACTGGTTCCCAGTAGAAGCGGAGGTGGTCGACGGCCATCCTGACGTTCTTGTTAAGGACGAGGCCTTGATCGTTGATGTTGGTGGCGGCAAAGGTCATGATTTGGAGCGCTTCCTAGCTCGATTTCCTCAGACGAAAGGCCATCTCATTCTCCAAGATCTCCCTGGCACCATCTCTTCATTGGATCAATTGAGTCCGGGAATCAAGCCTATGAGGCATGACTTTTTTACTCCACAGCCAGTCAAAGGTAATACTCTCCGTGTACTATTCTTTGCGTCCTTACAGGGCTGACCGTCTACCCGTGCAGGGGCTCGGGCTTATTACCTTCACGATGTCCTCCATGACTGGCCAGATGATAAGTGTCGTGAGATACTTTACCAATTGAAGAGTGCAATGCGGCCGAGATATTCAAAGATCCTTTTGAATGAAACAGTACTTCCTGACACGGGATGTCCATCATATTGGGCGGCAGGAGATATCAATATGATGGCCATATTCGCGAGCAAAAAGCGCACAAGATCCGACTGGACAGAGTTAATCCAATCCGTGGGAATGACTTACATGCGGATTTGGGAGTCACCGTTTTTGGGGGACGAAGAAGGGATCGTCGAGGTGATGCTCTAAGAATTTTGGAAGCGATGTGGTGCGAGTAGTCAACTGTTTCCCGAGTGTGCGCTCATTTTATTTAGATGCAGCCTCTTCGTTGTTGGCGAGAAAGATGTTGAGTATCGGGTGCCATTTGCTTATGCAGAAACCTAACGCTGGCTTCGATGCTGAATGATATGCGACGTTAGTCAAAAACTGCATCTGAATGCTTTCCGTTCAAATGGCAGGTTTCTTTTTTTTCCATAAATGCCCATTGCGTGCTATGTTAGCTCGTTGCGAGATACATGAAGTTCCTTCGCACACAGCCCTGTCATGACATAAGACCACGACTAATTAGTGAATTCAGTTCGGTAAAAGCAGCCGCGCGAGGAAAGGCCGATGCCATTGATCCTTGAGCTAAACCCGACTATGTTTGATCTCCGTATTGCTTACCTAATGTGGACATTGCCACGAGTCCCAGGGGAGCAACTTTCTCGGCGGGGGAATTACAACAGCCTTTCGCTTTCCCAGTAGTCCAAATCGGCCGGAGCCCAGAGCGGTCATTGCTTCCCGACGAATTCTATTCCGCAGCAGTGTCTCTTTTGGCCCAAGACATGTTCTAACCGTTCTCCACTCTTCGTGCATCTAATTCGATACAAGCACGGATCGACATATGTACGAGGCCTGGGCCATGCACAAGCGGCCGCGTTCGGATTATATGTGGAATACATGCGGTGCCCCATGATCTTCGTGGAACCTGCAAGTGTTCAACGGAGTTGCTATAGAAATTCGGAATTACATCCCTTACCGGGATAGCTCTTCGTCTCTAAGCTTTTGAAACTTCCAATAGGAGGCAGAGTTAACTTTGCAATATTTTGCCTGTGTTAGATCGCCTAGTACTAGTTCCTTATTAGTCCCAAGAGTTCCACCTCGTGAGAGAGCAGTCTAAGTTCCGAAAGGAGAAGAGGGGGGAACAAACGTCCGTTGCATAGCGCGCTTTCCCAGGCAAATAGAGCAACACTTTTCGACGGGGCAACAAATCCTATCAAGGATAGGATGGCCTCTTGCCTATGTGCGCTGGCAAAGACGGGATTTGTACGCCGCTGAGATGCGTCCGATCGACAGGATAGATTAAAGAGCGTAGAAGGCTAAAGGTCAATGGGGTTGAGCGCCCAGCAAGTGCCAGCTTGAGACGACTTAGACGAATACAGGTTTGATGCTCAACCTTTTCGGCAAAGCTTTCCGGGCTGGACTCAACGACATTGTGTACGACCAGGGAGTGCGTCTGAGCAAGAAAGTAGGCGCGGTGAGGTACGTAAGGAGAATCAGACGTCAGCTCCGTGAGACTGTAATTCCCGGGCGTACGTATACTACCCAGAGTTTTGTGATAATAACCACGATACTGATACCAATTTATTCTGATCCTTGCGCTCAGCTTCTCAATCAATTCAGGTCAGGCTGTGATCCTCCCGAAGTCGGCGTTTCGGGCGGCACGGCACGAAGCCACCAACTACACGGCCGTCTAGAATAGGATACCTAGCGCTCTCAGATCAATACGAGCAACTCATGGCAGCACCCATGGTCACACTGCTGCATGCCCAACAGGTACTTTCGGGGGCCAAATACCATCAACTTGATATCAACCTCAAGCATAAGAACACAAGCGGCATTGATCATCCCGGATTCTACCGCAGGCAGGAATGCATAGGCCCACTGCAATCCCGCGAGTGGCACGACTGTAAATACCGTGATGAAAACAGCACGTGCTTGTGATTGTGAAGAATATTATCATAACAGTACCCAAATCTTAACATCTTATTGACGCCTAAATCGACATTGTGCTTCAGGGCTCGAAAGAGTCCTATCTACTTTCGCCGCTGTTTAGCATGTTCTATTGCCAGCATAGGCAGGCCAGAGTTAGAACCAAAACTTCTGGCTTGCTCCAAGCAAGATTGCACCAGCGTATTCCGGGGGTTTTAAAGTTTTCACTTGCTCGAAGTTGCGATTGATCAGCCTAGGCCTAGCTGAGAGTATTCCGTAAGCCCCGAACATTCCTATCCGGGGTCTTTGCGTGGATTGCTTGATATGAAGCGATATACGGATGCGTGAAGAAGTCCTCCCAAGATTTATGGCCGTAGTGATCCGCCGCTGGGACTGGGAAGGGGTTTTCAAACATGACGGTCGGTCCCTGGCTAGCCAAGAAAGTAATGGAAGCGACGCCAAGCCTTGGAAATATTCACGAGCGCATGGTGTTCGTAGATAAACTTATCTTAGTGGCAAAATTTGGCATTGCTTTTCGGGGTCGCTGAACGTTGCTACATCAGGTACTCGATAATCGGAGAACCATGTCAATTCTGGAGTTACTGTCAAATGATCGATAGCAGTGGTATTGGCCGATGGATGCCAAGGGAAGGGAGGAGTCACGAAGATACTGCAAGTGGCTGTCCAGCTCGAGCCGGCAGACCTAATTATTAGGCTTTGCACTGCACCCACGGAGAGCGTGCGAGTAAGAAGAAAAGGTAGAGGCTTCATTGCAACGCGTCCGAAGCCTGTTGGTGTCAAATGCCTCGTGAAGCTCAAGGTTACGGCGTTTGGTGGGTGGGTGAGTTGCTGGAAGACGGCATGGGTATCCCTGGTAGAAGACGACGACCTGCCGTTGCCCGGCAACCACGTCAAACACAGAGACACCTCGTCCCCGTCGTCAAGGTGCTCATCTGAGCAACGTCATAAAAAGTCTTGGTCCGGGAAAGTCAGTGGAAACCTCATCTTGACTAGGACAACGCACTTATCTCCAACATGAGTGTGCGAGTGGTGGCTCGAGTGCGGCCACTGCTTAAGACAGAACTAGAAAGAGAGAGCATTGTTACGACCAGCCCATCCGGCATAGAATGTCCTGCGAGTCCCACAATCGTTCGAATACCAAATCCGAAAAACGAGGCCGAATCCTTCAGTTTCCAATTCAACAGCGTCTATGATCAGGAGTCAACGCAGCAAACTATTTTTGACAATGAAGGTCGGTGTTTAAGCTCAAGTTTCCGGGACTTAGCTGATCCACAGATTACAGTTTCTCCCACGATCGACCACCTCTTTGACGGCTTCGATGTCACTATATTTGCGTATGGCGTTACAGGTACTGGGAAGACGCATACCATGCGAGGCGGCAAGTGTTTGGCTGATCGCGGAGTCATCCCCCGCTTACTGAGTGGCATCTATCGACGGACCAGGAAAATGAAGAAAGAATCCACTGGAGAAATTCAGACAAACGTAACCATGAGTTATTATGAGATTTACAATGATCGCGTCTACGACCTTTTCGAGCCTTCCGAGAAGCGAACCCCCACAGGCCTCCCCATACGGGACAATAATGGGAAAACTGTAGTTGTCGGTCTTACTGAACGGCCTTGCACAACCTTGAAAGAATTCGAGCAGCTATATGATCAAGCAAATGTCAATAGGTCAACATCGGCAACGAAGGTAAGCCACTTTTGGTTTGGAGAGAAGGGGTCGGGTAATGCTAACGCGAATTACAGCTCAACGCACACTCCTCAAGGTCGCACGCCATTCTCTGTGTGAGAATTTCGCAAACAGTTGGCGATCGGACAAAAATCAGCACCGCGTCCGCCATTGATCTGGCAGGGTCAGAGGACAACCGCAGGACAGATAATGGAAAGGAACGATTGGTAGAATCTGCGAGTATCAACAAAAGCCTTTTTGTTCTCGCCCAGTGTGTGGAAGCAATCAGCAAAAAACAGACGCGGATACCGTATCGGGAGTCGAAAATGACGCGGATTCTCTCGCTCGGACAGAACAATGGATTGACCATAATGATATTGAACCTCGCTCCTGTCCGGTCGTATCACCTGGACACTCTTAGCTCACTAAACTTTGCCAATCGCACGAAAAAGATTGAGGTCAACGAGATTGAGAACGAACCTATATTCAACTACGCTCCAAAGCAAACATCATCTATCTCCGGATCTTCAATCCAACAACGGCAGCCTCTTCGGCCATTAGCCGTCTCTCACAATGTACAACCCGTCAAAGCGGACAAGCCAGTCAAGGCATTTTCGGTATATTCGGACAAAGGACGACCAAACAGGTCGTCCGTGACCGTGGCGAATTCAAGTAGGAAACTCGAAAACTCAAAACGAACGCTGCCGGAGCCAGCAAGCTCTTCAACTCAATCACGCCCAGGCAAGGCGATCCGGCCAAGCAATGTGCCACAACCAACACTACCTAACAGCCAAACCCTATCCCAGGCCAACATAGAGGCCATCATCGATAGGCGAATAGAGGAACAGTTGACAGCACAGAAGATCCAGGATTCTGCAAATGCTGTAAAGCAAATGGACGAGGAGTTCCAGAGAAGGCTCGAAAAGTTGGAACGTCGAATCGAAGAGAAAGAAGAGAAGGACGATCCAAAGGCTGAGGGTCTCCAGTATCTGCTGATGGCAAAACAGCACATCGCAGCAGGCCACGAGCAATCGGCGTTGAAAATGTACCAGCTCGCTCTACCCTTCTTCCCAGGAAATCGAAAATTAGAGCACAAGATACGGAAGCTAGAAGACAAAATAAAAGCCAAGAAGGCAGCACAGACGAATCCGGAAACATCGGCTCTGGGTCCCTCTCAGCCGACACAATCCACCTCAGCACAGGAGAAAACCGTCATCCAGAAACCAACCAAACACACCACATACGACGACCCTGACGACGAAGACTACGAAGACCCTCAACGAGCTTCCGGGGATGGCTCGGACACTGACGGCAGCGTCCACATCGGACAGAAACCACGAAAGCTCAGCTCCAAGCCCAAGCTCCCCGTCTATCGCGACCTCCAATCCTCATCCGCGGCTTCCGCAGCGGTCGCGGACCAAACGGACGGACCGACGAGTCCGCGGACGGCGACGCTGCTGCAGATCGTCAACACGCGCGACGTGAAGCAGATTCGGTCGCTGAAGGGGATCGGGGCGAAGCGCGCGGCGGCTATTGTGGATGCGCTGTGCGAGATGGATCTGGAAGCGGGGTCGGAGGAACAGCAGCAGCAGCAGCAACAGCAACAGGGTGCGATGAGTGAGATCACGAGCTTAGAGCAGCTGGGGCGGTTGAAGGGGGTGGGGAGGAGCACGGTGGAAGGGATGAGGATGGGATTGGCGGGTTGATGCGTGTTAAATCCGATGGCCTGCTCGTTGCTTCAGGAAAATCATTTCTTCGTGTTGAGCTTTTTTCTTTCCTTTCTTCCCTTTTTCACGGTCTTGGGAACAGGCATGTTGACGCATCAGCAAGGCGTTCTGCAGGTCATATCCATATGCGAGCCATGTATGAAGTTGGTTCCCTGGTAGCGTCGCTTCGAGGTCTAATCACTGGGATAGCGGACCATGTCCATGTCCTATTCTTCCACTATCTTTCTAGGCCTTTAAGTGCGTATGGTGAAACTTAGTCTCTTCAGCCTGAGGCTTAAGAATAGATTTTATCGGCCTAGGTCGGATCTCTTAAGGCCGAAGCAGTTCGGTCTCGCGAAACCGATCGCGAAAGTGGCACAGCATGCACGTGGATGACTCTATCGATCCTGCCCGCGCCAATGAGCTGACAGTATTTACCACACTAGTCGGATGTTTCAAAGCTTGGTTTGGCAGGGATTTTCGGGATTCTATGTATTGCAGTAGCCTCATATATTGGTCGACACTGCTGGCCTGAGAAATAACCCTACAAAGCACGTCATTCGCCAGTACATACCCAATAGGTAAAGGTTGGAACTTGAAGTACTTAATTCCAGGGACCTCGTTCGTAAAAGAATGAGTGGGTGTCTGCACAACGCTACTTGCAGGATCTGAATCATGGATTTGTGCATCCTGTCGATCGGAAATGTGGTTAAGGTTCAGCCTCGCTTTACTCCGTAGATTATGGTCATAATTCGCAATCCATTCTGTGGTCAAGAACCAGGCTTGCTCTTGTTGTAAAGAGAAGGAGATGAGAAATTAGACGTGCAGAAAATGCTATGCGAGCCACGAAGCCGGCGTTCATGGTCAGTGCACAAGTCTTGAAAACATTGATTCTGGAGTCGTATTTCAGAGACACCCTTTCCCTCAACCCCAAACAAAATTTAGTACCATTGATTCTGCAGTCTCTACCTCGCATAGTCGGATTTTACGAAAGGCCGAAGCACCCACCATCACTCCGACCTTGGCTGAGTAGACTAAATGACGCAAGCGGATGGCAGGTACAAAGGGCGACTTCGAGATGCCGGCCTAACCGAACGGGTGGGTCGAGCGAGGCTATCTCCGTTGCTTATTGCTCAATGTTCCCGTCCAGTATTCCTGAATAGTAAGCAGAAGCAAAAAAAGAAAGTAAAGTGCCGTTTTGGAAATGTAAATAAAAAGACCTGCGTTCCCAAACTCCCCTTGTCCTGCATCTTGAGATACGTATCGTCCCACTACTCCGTATACTAGGGCCCCTTGCTGCTCTACTGCAGTCTGTCATGGATCGTATCGAGCGGCTGTTCTCCCGGCCCGCTGCGAAACCATATCGGACTCGTGACCTCGAAGCTTCGCAGCAACCTTTCTTGAACCAGAATGGTCATTTGGATTTCGCGCCAGGGGACGTTGAGAACCCCAAAAACTGGGCGACGGCGCGGAGATGGTACATTACTGTCGTCGCATGCATTCTCGTTCTGAATGCGACATTCGCTTCATCCAGTCCCTCGGGATGTCTCGAAGGCATCTCAGAAAGATTTGGCGTCTCGATTGAAGCAACAAATTTGGTGATTACACTGTTTTTATTGGGATATTGTTTCGGTCCATTATTTTGGGTACGTTTTTTCCCCCGTGATGCCGAGATCTCGTAATTATGTCTTGTTGACTTTTCTCTTCCAGGCACCCCTTTCTGAGTTCTATGGCCGACGATGGATTTTCTACATTTCGTTCACGCTTTACCTCGCCTTTAATTTTCTATGCGCATTTGCGAACAATTTTGGCGGCCTTCTAGTTGGACGTTTCCTGTCCGGAACATTTGCAAGCTCCGCGCTTTCGAATACGCCAGGCGTTCTTGCAGATCTCTGGGGCCCAATAGAGCGTGGCAATGCGATGGCCTTGTTCTGTACGCTCGTCTTCATCGGTCCGGCTCTTGGCCCTGTTATATCTGGATTCATGCAACTCACCGAGGACTGGCGATGGAATTTTTACGTCCTTCTCTGGCTAGCGGGCGGAACTGAGATCCTATTATTCACAATTCCGGAGACTCTATCCTCAATTGTGTTGCTCAATAAAGCCCGTCGGCTCCGCTCTCTCCGAATTCCAGGCTACGAGAATGTCAAGGCTCCAGTAGAAGACACAGATAGGACACTCGCTGGCATTTTCAAGGTTGCTCTTTTGCGGCCTTGGCTCCTCCTTTTTGACCCCATTTCATTCCTCGTCGCCCTCTATATTGGGATGGTCTACGCACTTGTATACATGCTTTTCACGATATATCCTATCGTCTTCCAACAAAAGCGCCATTGGAATGCCGGTGTCGGAGAGCTCCCACTCCTTGGTATCATTGTTGGGGCTGTTCTGGGTGGATTGGTCATCCTCTACAACTCCACTCTTGATAAAAAGAAAATGCTGGCTGGTCAGCCCCGCCGTCCAGAGGACAGATTGCCGATCACCATGTTGGGAGGCATCGTGTTTTTTATCTCCATGTTCTGGCTCGCTTGGTCAGGAGAGTACAACAGTATCCATTGGATAGTCCCAACAATTGCTGGTGTATTCCTGTCAGCCTCTATTCTCTGGATCTTCGTTGGGTTCTTGAATTATCTGGCCGACACGTATTTGATGTTCGCTGCTTCTGCCCTAGCTGCGAATACAATCTTTCGATCAGCTTGCGGTGCCGCTGCACCCCTTTTCACTCAATACATGTAAGTAGACCCTCGTGACAATTTTCGAGCACGCTCTCGCTCCGTTAAAAATCATACAATCAAGACTGACGTATCTAAAGGTTTGATGCCCTTGGCGTCGGAGGTGGCGGCTCGTTGATTGGCGGAGTAGCTGCCTTGCTCGCGCCAATGCCATTCTTATTCTACTGGAAGGGTGAATCAATTCGTCGACGATCCAAATACGCTCCCACCGACGACAAGCCGAAGGTAGAGAATACACACTCAGACGATGAGCAGCGGCAGAAAGGGGAAAAAGAGGAGCGGAATCGCTCGGGAGAGTCCCGCTCCACAAGTGAGACGGACGTCGCATCGATGAGAAGCGCTGAGTTGGAAGCGGGGCGAGAAGGTGCAACAGTAGATGATGCAGAGCTACGGACTGCTACGGGAGAAGTTATTGAGAGTGAGAGAGATTTGGAGAGACATCAACGATACAAAAAGGAGATCACATGAATGGAGGTTTCCATCGAAGGGTATATCGCTTACTCGGATTGCTTCCTTTACGACCCTACTTACCGTTGGTCACTGTATCCGTAAGACCTATCGATTCGGAAAATGAGGGGAAATCGTCTCATCCCTACATCAGAGGGCAATGACAAAGAATCGGCTCGGATGGGGCATAGAACCTGAGCGGAACACTGCTTCTCCAGATGTCCAGAAGCTTTGTGCGGTCCAATTGTTTGGCCTACATACCTGATCTCTGGCAGAGCCCTTTCGGATATTCTGGGTACCAGGCTGCTCCCTTGTCGATGAATATTTTCTTGGAGATACTCATACATCTATGGCTCCATTATTCGGAAATATTCTCAAGTCTCTACAACGGAGTACATTTCGGCGGTCGATGTGTGTTTGGAGGATAGAATATTTATAGACAATTCTGCGCAATAATATTTGGAAACATCATTATGAACTTTGTGCATTAATGACTGAAACACTTGTAAGGTCCATGTGCGACAATGGGGCAGACTCCTGACGCTGTCTTCCATCGCTGGGGGCTCCTACGACGTCCACAAAGTTAAGAACAGTCTGGATTTAATGCTAAACCCTAGCAATAGGCTAACGCTGGACGAGAAGAGCTGGCAGTGTTCCATAAAACATCCGGGTTTCAGGACTGGTGGAATGTATACCTTATTTTAGGAAAGTTCCCATTTCGCGGCTTTTTTTTGGAGGAGCCCCGGTTCGTTGGACGATGTCGCGACGCATCGTTTTCGAAATCATCCTTTTTATCAAATTCCAAGTGCTAGATCGGTGGCTTAAAGCTCAAATCAGGACCCCTCAATTCGATGCGTCGACAGCAGAATTATGCCTTTTATCGGTTGTGTTGCGGAGAGCGAATTAGCTGAAGCGCCGTCTTCCTTGTGGCGCGTAATAACCACTCGATTGTACATGAAAGCAAACGTATTAAAGATTATATTTGCATAACTTGAAATCTATGTTCGATTGGGGTATCTCTGTGTCATTGCTATCATTATGCCGTTCCATCATTGTCGCCACTTTCCTTCTCTCGCTTCCGTTTCGTCTTCAAATCTTCGCTAAGAGGCTGCAGCGCCTGCCATTTCAGCCCCGAAAATCCCAGGACACAGTTAAATATCTCGTCCCTACACCCTCTACTTCCAAGAATCTCGTCTATGGTACCGTCCGTCCAATGGAATTGCAAGATCTCCATCGTCGCGGCTCGGCCGATTCGAGATTCCGACGATTTCTTCCGTAGCTCAACCAATTCCAGATACGATCGGGACCACTGCTCTCCGCGGGTGGGCAAAGAAGATGAGAATGTCAAACCAGAGCCATGTAGCTTGAGCCGGCCTAGATAGGAGTGCCAACGACAACGAAAGGAAAGTAGTTCCTTTCCACCTACAACAAATGTAGACGAGCTGGCGGTCTTGTAAGATGTTGTCGAGTCGTCCGAGTCGTAGCCTGTGGCTGCTTTGTCGCCGGTAGATGTCGTCCGTGTTATGGTCGGAAGCTCCACATTGCCACCGTACATCGACACAGTAGGGTCGATTTCTTCGGCGAGGTATTTCGCAGTGACCCGCCGCCCGATAAGGGCGACCCGTGCATTTTGAGCTTCTCTACGGAGATAGCGGAAGGCCCATTCAGAATTTGTAGGTATGTCCCAAATGATCCATTTTATAGGGGAGACAATATGTCGGTACCTTGGGTATAAGCTCGAGATTGGCCGAGAAAAGAAAAAGTACAAAATGCCGATCCACTCCAGTATTTTGACGCTAAACTCCATGCTCGTAAAGTGTGCAACAATCATACAGATCAACAGAAATGTGAGGGTCCATATTGTCGCCCACGGATCTTTCCAGTCGTAGCAATTCTGATAGATTTCCAAAAGATCGGCCAAGTCGCCAATCTGGAGTTGAATGATGGGACCGATTTCGTCCAAGAGGGGATCCAGCCATTTGTCATTTCCGTGTTTGCTGATAAGCTCAGATAGTTTGAAAGCTTGTGTACCTCGGCTAAGTGCTCGCTCGTTTGACGTTCGGATCTCATCGACAGTCTCAGGGCGAAATCGCCGTCGTACCGTAACGAATATTAGATATCCCCACTGGAAGAAAATCAGGGTCTTGATGCTAAGAAATGATCTCAGAAAGCTTACCAAAAACGTTATCATGTGGTTATAATACCACACACACAACATGATAGCCAGCCATTTCGTTGTCTTCTTGGGATCCTCCCATCGATATACCCGCCGTAAGTGAACGAACCATTCTTGCCAAGGTGCCGACACCATGACTAAACGTTCTAAATGCCTGATAAGGGTATTTTGATTGAAAGGTAAGGAATTGAAATCATCAATGTATTGAGAGGTAAAATCCTGGCTGTAGTACAACATGACCTATTCAGCGTTGTTGTGAGTAGACTAGTTAGATGCGACCCGGGGGGTTGAGAACGTACCGCTCCAACGTAGCGCTCATAACGAAACTTGCCGCGACTTCCATCCTCATTCCTCTCATAGTAATCCGATTGTAGTGGAAAGTCAAAATGCTGTTTTGGCACCACCCGTACGCGAAAAATGTGTCGACTCGTGATCCAAGCCACCCTTGCCTTTTCCCGATCCGATTCTAGTTGATGGATTTTTTGCTCCAGCTTTTCACACTCGCTCTCCCAATCAGAAGAGACCTCGGCTGAAGATGCTGTTCTAGATGATTGTATTCTAACCATTTCTTCGTGCGTATCCAGAAGTTGAATATCTGCTTCAGGAGATAAATAAGGATGTTCAGGGGTAGCCAGCTTCTTCGCAGCTTTTGCCTTGATCGCACGTCGAGGATGTGCCATAGCATTGAGAGTACCTTTGGTCGTCCCAAAGGTGGCATCGATGGTACTGCTGACCGAAAAGCCCTCTTTCCGAATGAGCTGCTTTGGGCTAAATGCTGGGTTACTCTTGACATCTTTGAAGATTTTATCCTCGTCAAGCTCTTGAGTGTACACCTCCTCATCCACGTCTTTTCCATCATCCCCACTCTTCAAGGTCCTGGAAGGGACATGGAGGACCTTTTTGGCCTTTGCCTTGGTCGCTTGTCCGATATTCCGAATACGCTGCTTAGGAGATGGCGATGGGAGTAAATCATCGCTGCGTCGCGGTCGCTGTTGTAATACATGGTCTTCAGACTCATCGGTGATTGAGTCGCGATCGTCATTGGACGGCACAGGAGTTGCAGCAGTATCTGGGGTACTTTTGAGGTCGGCAACTGGCAGCAGCTGGACTTCCAGGCGGCCATCATCGTGAATACCGTTGGGGGACTCTATCTCCTGCATTACCGAATCGAGGGGTCGGATGGCCTCATGTCCAATCTTCATACATGAATGAATTCAGCCCGGTAGGCGGACTCTGAGCGATTCGCACGTGCTCTCTTCGGACGTGAGAATGTATGCGAGTAGTGCGACGCGTAAAAGTGGCAGCGGCGAAGGGAGACATGACTGACGCGAAAGACACTTCCTGCTTGGGCCCGAAACCGATGGCTTGAAAGTTCTCTAGCCTGGCAGCCTGGCACACCTGGTGATGAATTGTTGGATGGCGATAATTTGGTCGATGACAACATTGTGGCGATCGGCGCAGGCCTTCATGGCTGCAGCTAATCCGCCTCAGGCAAGGCAGCCGCGTCAACCTCTGATTACCGAGGGCCGGACCTCGGGAGGCTCACAGAGAGCTTTTGGTGGCTTCGTGGCTTCGTGCATTATGCGGTAATCGCCAGATAGGCTGATCGCCACTTCCGGGAGAACTACGGCACCGCCATCCTCGGAGAAGCCTCGCCACTCGTCGTTGGACGATCTGAAGTTCAATATTCGATAGCTCAACAACAAATGGTGATAACCTGGCGGAAACCAGTTGACGAGATCCGCCTCGATCTGGTCGTTCATTTGATCTACCACTTGAGTCTTGAAGCCCTGCGTTCGCAGAGATAATAGCCGAAAAACATACGCTCTCATACAAATTCTGTCGCCGAAGTCTGACCGAAAATCGCAATTTTCCAAAATACTTTTTCTCGAATTTTAATAAAACTTTGGTACCGTTCGAAAGCTCCTACTTGGGGCACTCCACCTTCACATTCATTCAGAATTATATTTTGTTGTTGTTGAGGAATCCTTCAAAAGGGTGAAAAGGGGGCCAAAAAAGAAGATTCAGCCATACAAAATGTATGAGGAAATCTTTTTCTGGAATTTGAGTACAATTCTGACTCCGTTTGAAAGATAACAGCGTTCTTTCACCACCTTCGTAATTTCCGCAAAAATTACCGACGTGGTGGTTGTGGAGAACTGATGGAAGTTGAGAATTGGGTACGTGGAGATCTTGGTTGAATAGGGGTGGTGGACCAACTTGGACCGCTTCTGAGCGACTCCACCCGCTCATCTAACTCCAAGCGCTACACATTGATCCTGCAGGATTCCATCTCGTACCTAGTTGCTAGGCTTTTCAGTGCTATGGGATGTGGGTATTGACACCACGATCGGCCTTTACCGTGCTTCAAGTCATACTTTGTGCCATCGCATTCCTTAGACTGGGCGGTATCCGCCCTTTTCTAACCGGGCGTTATGTGGCAAGCTCACAAATTCAAGCATAACGTCAAACGAGATTTCCAGCCATTACGTGTCAAGTCTGCGCTTGGTCCACAAGCAAGACATTTCATTTCTCATTTACGTTGTCTAAATCAACAGGAAACGCCTACGGAAGAAAACCACAGGTCATGACATCAATTTACCCGTCCTCTCCTAAACGACTACCACTTACGCTATAAGAGATCGTTAGCAGCTGATTTACCGTGTGTTATCAGAATTGTGGGCACATACCAGAACCATTGTTGAGCGAGCTTGATGCGCTAGCATCACCCGGATCAGTCTGGCCAAGTGCTGCGAGAATGCCTGCGAGAGAGTTCGGGTCCTGTCGCTTCTGGTTGCCGTTCATGAGCGAGCTTGATGCGCTGGCATCACCAGGGTCGGTTTGGCCAAGTGCAGAGAGGATGCCGGCGAGAGAATTCGGGTCTTGTCTCTTTTGGTTGCCATTCATGAGCGAGCTCGACGCGCTGGCATCACCAGGGTCAGTCTGACCGAGGGCCGACAAGATTCCGGCGAGCGAATTTGGGTCCTGGCGTTTCTCCTTCTGAGAACCCATCAGAGAGCTGGATGCACTGGCATCGCCGGGATCAGTCTGGCCGAGTGCCGATAGAATGCCAGCGAGAGAGTTGGGGTCCTGGCGCTTCTCCTTCTGCGAGCCCATCAGGGAGCTGGACGCGCTGGCATCGCCAGGGTCAGTCTGGCCAAGCGCCGACAAGATTCCCGCAAGGGAATTAGGATCCTGGCGCTTTTCTTTCTGGGAACCCATTAGAGAGCTAGACGCACTTGCATCACCTGGATCAGTCTGGCCCAGAGCAGACAGGATGCCAGCCAAAGAGTTGGGATCCTGTCGTTTCTGGTTGGCGGAACTCATCAAAGAGCTCGAGGCACTGGCGTCCCCTGGATCGGTTTGGCCCAGGGCAGAGAGGATGCCAGCCAACGAGTTGGGGTCCTGTCGTTTTTCCAAAGAGTCTGAGAGTTCGCTCAGAATATCGGCAGCGCTCTCGGCAGCCTCTACGCAATCATCAGCTTCTGGCCCGAATTTCGCATCGTTCTGATCGGTACGTACCACGACGTTGCAACTCGGAAGCGACATCAGCGTCAGCTTCGACTGCAGACAAGTCCCGCAAAATTTGGCTGGCAGTCTCGACCGCTAGAATACGGATCAGGACAACTCGTAAACAGGCTACAATAGAGTGACTCACCGCGGCGATGCAGAGAGTCGGCCGCATCGTCTATTGAGATGGTAAGTCTACGTCTTTCCAATAGCAGATAATACTCCAGTAGCAATATGCATACCTGCTGCAGAGACGGCTCCCGTGCAAGCCACAACGGCAAGAAGAACGTGAGTGTCGAATCTCATTGTGTTTAGTAGCGAAAGAAATCGGACTAAAGAATTTAAATTCTACTAAGCAAAGGAATGAACAAGAAAGCAAGTGACCAGCACAAAGGAAAAAACGTTCTGGACGACTTGCTAAGCCGCATTCACGGCTGCTAGACTTATATGATTCTGCGCGCATTTTTACATTATGCTCTAAGAAGCTCACAGCCCGTTTCAAATGAGATTTTCATGCAAACGCAATTCCCGCAACGAGTCCCGGCTTGCTCAAATCCGAATCACGATGTCCCAATGTAGATATAGTCGTCCGGGATATAGCCAGCGTATCAAGACTCAAAATCGTCATTTTTCGATGTTTGAGGCTCAGCAGCCTCGGTAAGTTTCGTGGCTGGAGGCAGAAACAGTATCAGAAGTTGTTGTGAAACGCCGATGCGGAAACACGGCGCGCTTGAAGCTGAGATTCAGACTAGCATGCCCACAATGAAACGAGCCTCACCAGCGACCTCAGTCTGAAGTCTACCCTACTATGCACGGGGTTATTCTCATGCAAATAGCTGATTTGAGCTCAGCTCTCGCACGCGCTCTTCCAGAATAAGATACAAAACTAGCTGCCGCATGTACAACATTCCGTGGGTGGGAATGAATCAGATTGAACGTTAATGGTGCCGAGTAGCTCTACGGAGTATCCAAGGCCGATTCAACATTGTACGGGCGATCCTGTTCCAATAGAATGACATCGCTCCCGGTCCTACTGATCAAAAAATCGAAGACGCTTGAGCGCGTCAATTTCAATCAGTCACTTCAATCTTCAACCTTTAATGTCCTGTGAATGTCCTTGCAGCTTCTCGTTCTTTCTTCCCAGCCTTGACACGTTGCTTCTCCCTTTCCACCACTTCTGTCCAATTATTTCGAACCCATAGCAGAACCTTGGCTTCGCCTAACTCAGCGGCTACGGTTGAGAACAAACACTGATTTTGCGGTTCCATGACAGCTTCCGAGCGTATGCCCAGACCTTCTTGCGCAGATAGAAAGGCCCACCTCTTCAGGCCGCGCAAAGCAAGATTCAGTTTCTCAGAACCTTCAATTGGAATCACTGAGGCGATACTAGCCATGATTTCCTTTTCGGCCGTTGCCACTCGCCAGGCGTGCAACCGTTCCTCGTAAATGCTTTCGAGATCGAATGTCTTGAGTGCCTCATCCAACACTTGCAATCTGCTTGGAACTTGATTATTTTCCCATATTTCTCGATGGTTTGGGACCCACTCGTCAAAGAACCGTCTAAATTGCGGCCGCTTCCGCAGACGTTGCCTGTCGTTTGAGTTCTGCCTATGTAGACCACTGTCTCCGCTGAAGAGCCTGCCTTTTGCAATCCATGCGAACAGCTCATGTTCAGTGCTGAAACCTGCCTCAAGCTGTTCTCTGTCAAGGCCCATGAATTGCATCGTAGCGGCAGGATCTTTTGTCATGAATAATCTGCTCCCTTTCGCATTTTCAGTCTCGATCTCCGGAATTCTAACATGCAATCCTTCCTCAGTGGCCGTTAGACCGAGGCCGCGGGTTGTGTGGCCAATGATTTGCCAGAGATCGCCATAAGATTTTATGAAACACACCCATTGAAGATAGCCTTGATGACATACGTGGATATCCAGCTGGGCAAGAGGTGCAGAGAGTTCGTCATATTCTGAAGGTAATTTTACGGCAAATGATAGAGAGCCACCGTTGCTTACGTATCGCTCGGCCTCGAGAAGATGAGCTATTTCTTGAGGAGATAAGCCACGGTGGCCAGGCTGTTGCTCAACTAGGATATCAACGTCTCCATGGTCTACTTTCTCAGGAGCTTCTGGCGGTGCAACAATTTTAGCGAAGTGTGGTCGAAGTTTTTGTAGGAAGTGATTTCGTAGTTGTTGGTAACGGTGGGATGACATGCGTGGCGTTACGAGTGGTCGCTCTCCATTTGGGCCCGGCTGGGCAAAAGCCTGGCCGCCCATTGCAGTACTTGATAATCTTTTCGCGTACACAAAGCAATAACGAGACTATAAGGAAAGATGCTTTGTATGATAAAATGCAAAAGAATTTAGATTCGAATATTCTGGGGTGATCAACGACAAAGTTTATAGTTGATATCACTCGTTTTCACGGGAGCAAACAGAAATTTAGAGGATTTGGTAGAGTCACCCATCCTCACCGGCAGAGTCATGATTTTAATCAACACCAGCACATCCTCCAAGGGTACCCAAAGTCAGAAAAGCACCGTCATCACTGTTTTTGAAAAACAATTCTCGCAGCGGTGTTTTCGTATCTTCAGTCGCCAGTGCTTACGACTCAAAAGGACTGCCTGTCGTGCGAAGATCCATCCAAGGCTCACAAAGGATCGTCCCGTAAACCTAAAATTGAAATTGAATCAGAAAAGAGGGTAGTATCCACAGTTTTTGAACATGAAAATCGGTGTTGAGCTCGCAGACCCGCGGGGAAGCTCCAGCTAGACCCTGGAAAAGGGACCCCGGCCCGGTACCTGGTGATCATGCTCTTTCTCAACACACAATTCGGCATATTTTTTCGACCCAATTGATATTCCGTGAAATCGAACTGTGGCCTTTTAAGGCTACTTGCGACATTTTGGTCCTTCGACATATCACTCCGGGGGGTTTATCGACCATAATGGCCGCCGAAGAAGAGACACCAGGGACCACCTATGAACAGCTTGCAGCAATTGAGGAAGATTTTGACGATGTCGATACCGAAATCTGTGAGCATCCCGTGTACCTTTGTTGAGAAAGTTTTGCGCGCGCTCTAGCACTCTTTGCGCTTCTTGAGCGACTCGGTCAACTCATTTCGAAATAGTGCGCCTCCAGTACAAGCTCAGCAAACCACTGTACAAACGACGCCAAGAAGTCATTTCGCGCATGATCAATGCCGACCGATTTTGGCCTCTCGTCTTTGAACAGGCGCCTCTGGAGGTAGAAAACTTCATCAAGCCCACCGACTCTGTGCTCTTTTCTGAAGCCCTGCGCGGTCTTGATATTACGCGATTCGAGCTCGAAGATCATGCAGGAGGGAGCGAAAAGTCCGGCGAACCGCGCAGTCTACTTTTCAGATTTGAGTTCGACGAGAACAAATGGTTCGAAGACCGCGTCCTAGAAAAGCGAATCTGGTATCGGCACGCCAAGGATGGGTGGGCGGGTCTTGTATCTGAGCCAGTCAAGATTCACTGGAAAGGAGGAAAGGATCTTTCAGAAGGCCTCACAGATGATGCAATTGCCCTTTTTGAAGCGCGCAAGAAATCGGGCGATATGATGAAGCGGGACTTGCCTCAATATCAGGCTCTCACGGAGAAAATAGAAGAATGGAACGGCGCAAATACAAGCTTCTTTACATGGTTCGGTTGGGTATCATCGAGACGTTACGTCGGGTCAGACGAATCCGAACAAGCCACAAAGGAGGCGGCGGAGCGTCGAAGTAAGAGGGAGCAAGGCGAAAAGGTCGAAGACCCAAGGAGCGATGAGCTGGTCACTGATGAAGATGCTGAGGTTCATCCGTCTGGCGAAGAATTGGCCCTTGCCCTGGCGGAAGAGCTCTGGCCTACCGCGACCAAGCTTTTCACACAAGCCCAAGAGGTAGCAGATGAAGAGATGTCTGAGGCAGACTTTGAGGATCACCAAGTCGAAGAAGAAAGCGACGATGATGAGGAGGCAGATACGGTTGATATTCGAAGCCTTGTCAAAGATAAGACCAAACATGAAGGCAATGGTGGACCCCCTAAAAAGAAGCAGAAGTTGTAAAAATGGACACACTTACAGCAACGGAAAGAGCGTCACAGGCGTGCCTGTTGGGCAACTGGACTCAAAATTAAATATCGCAGATACTTCGTCCAGTTGGAAAAGGCGGAACCTGACAGGAAAGATGAAATAGGGGCTCGGTCTTCAGAGAATTTTATCTACCTGTAGCATCGACTGTTGATACCCAATCGACGTATGAAGAACCAATTAATTTCCTGATCGCCATTTCCATAAAGCTTTTTTACCACCATATCTCGTGAGCTACAGTAATGTATATGTAGACGCAGGGCGCGGCCCAATTAGACATGAATTTTAAAAAAAGCCTGCCTTGATCTCAATTTATCTTTGATTGCGGGATGCATGACGCCAACCAATTTGTGCGGGCCAAGACCCACAGATTCGACTTGTTCGAAACTTTCCGAGACAACTCATTTGCATGTGCAGACATTACCCAGGCCAAAATAATGCCCCTGCAGATTCATGAAACCTAACAGGCAAAAGCACAAGATCCATCGAATCTGCTGCATTTTCTAGCCCTGTAAACGATTGGACCAATACCTAATTGAGGTGGCGTCGCGCACAACACGCTGCGCGTTACATTGCCATTACCTACCCTATGTGAACCTTGATCTAAATGGCATCCAATACGAATAAATCCGTTGCGAACTCGCCATTTCTCACGCCCTCTTTCAAATCGTCGCCTGATCGTCTGGCTATTTTACATCTTTCTAGGGGCCTTCAAGTTCCGGTTCAATTAAAAGGAACTTCTCAAAATGATTCTATTGCCGAGTCAACAGCATCCACGACCAATGGAATAGCTCGGGATACCGTTGTGAACACACGTTTCGGATCTTTCCCTCATAGCACCTTGACTCACATACCATGGGGCTCGCAAATTCTTGCATCCAAGGTCGACACCGGCTCCTGGGGTAGACAGCGTAGTGGCAAAAAAAGAAAACGTGAGGAGGCCCAGAGCCACGAAAATGCTACACTGGAGCCCGACAACGATTTAACCAGTTTGTCGTCGATGCAAGAGAAGGGGACGCGGGGTCCAGATCCACTGACTGTGGCCGAAAGCGGATTTGCTCATCTCGTTCCTCCCACCCCGGAAGTCTGGACCAGAGCGTTGAGGCATAGGACTCAGGTTGTGTATACACCGGACTACAGTTACATTCTGCAGCGACTACGCCTGCAGCCAGGTGCATGTGTGATCGAGGCAGGAGCAGGTAGTGGATCGTTTACGCATGCGGCTGCTCGGGCAGTATTCAATGGCTATCCACCGGAATCCGATGAAAATGAAACAGCAAGCGCCGCCATCGAGGATGTCAAAGGTGTGGCAGATGAGGTGACAGCGCCAGGACGACCAAGGAAGAGAGTGCAACGATACGGCAAAATCTACAGCTTTGAATTTCACGAGCCCAGGGCCAAAGTCCTCGAGCAAGAAATTAGGGATCACGGTCTACAAAGCGTCGTCCAGCTGACACATCGTGACGTCTACAAAGAAGGCTTTTGTGTAGATGATCCATTAGTCGAAGGTGCACCGAGAGCAGATGCCGTCTTTCTAGATCTTCCGGCGCCGTGGCTTGCACTGAAACATTTGACTCGGACTGAATCTACCAAAGACGCCGGGAACGACATTTCTCCCGAAAATTCCCCAGAGCCGACTGCTTCGAAAAACACAAGAAGTCCCAAACACTCGTACTCTCCATTGAATCCCCTCACCACGACACGAATCTGTACATTCAGTCCCTGCATCGAGCAAGCCCAGAGAACCATCACGACGCTCCGCTCTCTCGGCTGGGTCGAAATTGAAATGGTCGAGATCATGAACAAGCGACTGGAAATCCGGCGCGAACGGGTCGGGCTCCAAGAAGAAGGTTTGCGGGGCGTGAATCCAAGTCCCGCCAGCGTGGACGAAGCAGTTGGACGATTGAAAGAGATTGAAATCCGACAAAAGGCCTTCCACGAGATCCAAAACGAGGCATGGACAGAGGAGGGCGGCGCGCAACAGCCGGTCGACAAAGCGGCAAGGCTGGAAGAGATAATGGGAGGCCAGGAAAAGGTGGGGTCGCTTGGTAGTGTGACTAAGGCGGAGAGGCTTAAGAGGATTCGAGAGGCAGAAGGGATGCGCAAATTGTATAAGGAGGGAAGGCTGGTGCATCGGACGGAGCCGGACCTCAAGACTCATACGTCGTATCTTGTCTTTGCGATACTGCCGCGACAGTGGACGGATGACGATGAGGCAAGATGCCGGAGAAAGTGGCCATTGGATGATTCGAAGCTGGCTCCCGAGAGAGCAAGAAAGAAATGATGGGGGACGAGAGTACTATTTGTCAAATAGTTCCTCAGTCGATGCCTCGCGTTCCGTAGCAATGCCCAAGCCTTGCCGTTCTAGATTATCTGCCTCTGCACGGGGACTTGGTGCAACTGGAGCATCTGCGATTTTCTCTCGAACTTCGTCAAGTGTGTTATAAGCCGAGGGATTTTTCTTTTTTTCGCCAGGGCCCTCGGATTTCAGCTGGTAGCCTCGAACCCTGCAACTCATTCAGCAGATATACCGGATAGATTAATAGATCTCTATACCTTGGCCCCTGACCAGTCTTCTCAGGGAATTCTGACTCATAAGTCTTACTAAAATTCTCGGCATCATTCTCGAATTCCCCCTTTGCAATACTGCTTCGAATGCCAGCGAAGAAAACGTCAATAATATGATGATTATGAATCTGAAGCAAGACCCACGCGAGCATCTCTTTTGCGTTCAATAAATGATGGATATAAGCACGGTGATGCTTCGTGCACGCATAGCAAGAACAGCCTTCACGAAGCGGAGCAAGATCGATAGCATGATCCTTTGCCCACATGTCAACTGCCAAACGTTGACGCGGGTTCGTTCGTTCTCGAGTACTACCTGCAAGCACACTTGACACTGGAAAGCCAAAGTCAAGGGCAAGACCGGCATCTGTTGCCGCTCCAACGAACGGGAGTGCGAACAAGTCGATTCCTCGAGCCACTTCGTCAAGCACCTTTTGCGGCGTGCCAGGGTCGTCCATTGACAAGCATAACGAAGATCGTAACCCTTCGGGTAAATCCTGTGTACAGGCCGTATCGTACAGAGCCAAGCCGCAAGACCTTGTTTGCGCTTCGTCCTCTAGTTCGGCAAAGTATTGCGACTGCGCGACTCCACTCAAGGGTAAGATAGGTGCCAGAACTAACGGACGACTTTTAAATTCCGGCGACGCTCCCACCGAGAATGAGTGCAGTAGTTTACGCGTCCAAGCAGTTGTGCGGTCTACCATTCTCTCCATCCGAAGCCTACCAGGAGTACTCCCAACAATGTTGTCGCTCATGCCAATGACAAAATCGGGTGCCAGCTTCCGCACATCGTCAATGTATTCGTCCACGTCGAGGGTGTGGAATCCTACGGAAGTCGATATCATGATGCTGCGATTGGGAGCTTGCTCGGACTTGCGCGTGTGGTTGGGCGGTTGGACGGACGGCATGCGTCGAGGGGCAAGGAAGAGCATCGCGTCCTTTGAGAAAGAAGTGAAGCTCCGCAGGAAGGACCTGTCATTGTCGACGGACTGTCGGAGGATGGGGGGCGTTTGCCGTATAGCATTTTCTATGACTTGGAAGCTTCAGTCAGAGGAAGCTCGTCAGCCCAACCCCCGTACCGCTACTCGCGGCGTTGAAAGGACTTACAGTCTTCAATGCCTAAGTAGGCTGCTTTGATATCAGTGTGCCTCTTCAAGTTGTCTTGCGTCAGATGTGGCACTGCGCCTCGTGAAGTAATGGCGATGTAATGCGGCGTTTCAATACCGTGAAGCCGCGGGAGTGTGAGCTTTCCCAATCGGGGGCCGTGGCTTTGTTTTGTGGGATCGAGGAGTCTAAACGGTCGCATATCGTCCATTTGCAATGCCGAGTCCATTATTATGTTTGCAACCCTTTCTTCGTGGACGCCAGTCGGTCAGATTCTGCTCGGAATTTTGTGTGCCTAGGTACCTGCTACTAGGTACCCACCCGTAACACTCGAGACCACCTGCAGACGGATCTGCGGCGGCACGTGCCTACGCGTTCCTCTTTACGCGTCTGAGGCCATCAAAGCAGAACAAGGTCGACTCCTCAACGAAGGTAAGGATGGCCATTACGCAGCGCCGCGGGCTTTTTGTTGTGTTCGAGGGCCTGGACAGATCTGGGAAATCAACGCAGAGCACGCGACTTGTTAAAAAATTAAGGGCTCAGGGGGTTGCAGTGCGGCATATCGGTTTTCCAGGTACGCGATGTAATCTATCGTTTACGCTACAAGAGGAGACTCTTAGAACTTGAGACTCGATTTGATTAACTACCACCGAGTCATTTTGTATATCTACTGTGATGATTGGCGGGATTGCAAGAAAAAATTCGCTAAGATGCACATAGATAGAACCACACCGATTGGCCAGATGATAAATGGATATCTAAAAGGCCAGAGCCAACAGGAAGACCATGTGATACACCTACTCTTCTCGGCAAACAGATGGGAGGCAGCGTGAGTAACATGAGAACCTACGTGTTCAGTACAAAACGCTCACAGGCAGCAGGGAATCGATTGCGCGTGATATAGCAAACGGGACGACCATAGTATGCGATAGATACTATTACTCCGGCTGCGTATATTCTGCAGCCAAAGGAAATCCATCGCTTGATCTTAAATGGGCTCACCAGCCTGAAGAGGGTCTGCCTCGACCTGATCTCTGCCTCTTTTTGGACATCTCGCCGGAGAAAGCAGCAGAGCGCGGCGGCTTTGGTAACGAGCGTTATGAAGAGACTGGAATGCAAAAGCGGGTCCGAGAACTCTTCCTACAGCTACGATCTTCTCCAGATCAGACCGATTTCGTCACCATCGACGCAGGACAGACGGCCGAGGGGGTGGAGGAAGATGTCCTTCAAGCTGTGACCCGGACCCGTGATCAAGTGGACTCGAAACGTCCCACTCTGAGGGTCGTCGGCGCATGGACGTGAACTAGGTTTCGATTTTGATCCGTAGAATAGACGTTCGACGCCAAGCCAGCTTTTTGATTAAAAAGTGCACGTCGAATCATTCCAAAATCTCGACATCGTCCTCCCAATCGCTATCTTCAACGATAGGTCTTAGTGTACTTTTCTCGGAATCGGGCTTGCGAGGACTTTTTCGAGTGGGTATATCGCTTGTAACCGAGCTAAGGTCGTCCTCGTCATTATCTCTCAGAACCCAATCATCCTCCAAATCTTCCGCAAGACATTGTGGAATTGCAAAGGCAGCCGAAAGTCGATCAGCATCTTCTTCCACTCCTGCATCATCTACTCCTTCCTCAGGCACATCCATTGCCACCAATGCAGCTGTCACTGCGCTATTGATATCTGGTTGTGCATCTCCTTTCTTAACGGGCTTCTGCTTGAATATTTTTGCGATCTTCTCCCGGCCCCGATTACGTAGACTCAACTCTTTCATAAGCATTGACCAGTCGAGCTCGATGCCGCAGCTGGGACATGAACCTTTGATAGGAAGAAGCATGTTCTGATTTCCCTCTTGTTCCAGGAGTTCTTGAGATAAGCAGCCAAGGTGCCAGACTCCTCTACAAGTATCTCCAGGACACACGAGACCGAGGCTTTTGTTCGAATCAATCTCCTTCTTGCATTTCGTGCAATGGTGTTTCGTAGCACCTGGCGCAAAAATTACCACGCTTTTCTCCAGAAGTGGCTTTATAGCGCCGTATCCTAGATCTAGTGACCCTACTCCTTGTGCCTGGTCTGGACCCATTACCATCCCGTGTTCCGTCGAAATGGCTTCCGAAGGCGTGAAGGCGATACTAATGCCATCTCTTATTCCAGTACTGACTCTATCTCCCAAAGACAGCCACGCTTTATATACATCTTGTGCAAAAAAGCGAACGTGGAGAGGCCAACGCTCAAAGCTCTTGACGCGAAGAAGCAGATGCAAGTCTGAGAGCGTGGTAGAGAGTGACCTCGAAGGACGGCGCCTCCTTGATTTCCCCGTTCCCCATCGCGTTTCCCGCTCAGCTCTTGTAAGGTGTCGGGTCAGATAGGTATTTTGCCAAGCCCATCTGACATGTCCGTCAGCTCCTTATCGGTGATATCAACAATAACAACCCATTGTTCAGCATACGGGACTGAATGAGATCCGTTACGCGAATTTCAATGTCATGGGGGTTGGGATAAAACGAATGAAGATGACAATGGTTTTGGTCCACATCCTGAAGCTGATAAGATACATCTATAGACAAGCTGAATCGCAAAAAAAATTCGACAGCATCCAATACAGCGGGTACAACTTACTCAAATTGTAGAGCAGCGATGTTCGAAGGAAATCCGGTTACAATGGCAGTCATCTCCCACGGTCGGAGAGTTGAGCGGGATGTGCGCGTGGCGCCGCCCGTAGCCAAGCCATTATGCTGCTTCAAACGCCTCGGTGGATTCGGGGTTGATCCAACGTACAACGAAGCATGACGCACGGTCGAGCGAAGCAAATAACAACAGTAGAATGGCGGAATCGGCTTCTCCATAGTCAGAGGCAGCAAAGGAGAAAAACATCGGCAATGTTGTACCTTCGTAGGGCTGGAAGGAAAACAGGTCGAGCGCCGTGATTGGCTCGGTTGATGGTGCGGGCAGGTCAGATTTACGTAGCTCGATTTAACTCGATTTAGCTCGATTTAGCTCGATTTAGCGCAGCCCGACCAAGGGACTTTGGGACCTGATGGCGCAGGTCCATGATCAGATTAACGACCTCTCCAGCAAGAGCCAAGAGAGGAAGAGACCACAAAACCCTTCCCGCTGGCGGCCACCCATCAACCCATTACAGCACTAGCGCATGCAATATAGAACCATTACATGCTCTCATCCTCTCCGACGAGGAGAAGTCATCATTCCCGCCTCTGCGCATCACTGCTGCATTCCGAGCGTTGTGGATTGCTTGCTTGCTACCTAGGCGTGCTAGGGTCTGCGGGAGCCGCTAAGGTTATTCTTGAGGACGGGGGACAGGCTCACCGTACCGCACCTAGAGGCCTGCATCACCTCTCCATCCGATTGTACTCTCCGCCTTGTTCCTCCATTTTCTTCGCCTTCGTCCGCCCCAGACTCGCCTTGATCTGGCCTGCGCCCGTCCTTGCATCATAATCTCTTCTCCGTAGCCTGGCGACGATTCGGAATTCACATCGCATATCGGCATCGTCTCTGCAACATGTTACACTGACGGCCGCTGCCCTGCGTTCACACCCTTCTCACTTTCCCGCCTTCCCGAGCTTACCTCCACCATATAATTACTTTCGTTTTCAATTCTCCAACGAGTTGCTTCCCACGGTGCGATTGTTTGCCGTGACTTCCAGAGAGCGCAACCTCTGTGTTTCACCATGGCAGGCCCGCTCGGATCCAATATTGGATCTTCGACCGCGACCATGACAGCAAAGCCAGACACCGCCAGCCAGAAGAACGCTCGAAGCCGGATGGGTGGCATCGTGGTCAATGCTAGCAATGGCACGCCCGCTGCAAATACGGCATTTCCCCTCTTTCATCGTACCGTGGAACCGCTCGACATGTCAAGCGTTGAGCGACGAGGGCAGCCGTTAGTGGGCCGAGAGCCTCCAAAGCAATCACGGCCGTTTGGGCTGAAGGAAGCGCCCACCTATCGACCTACAGAAGAAGAATTCAAAAATCCAATAGAATTCATACAAAAGATACAGCCGGAGGCCCAGCAATATGGGCTTTGTAAGATTATCCCTCCGGATAGTTGGAACCCTGACTTTGCGATAGACACATCGGTACGTCTACCCAAATACCATCCATGCGACAAACTGCTGATTGACCACCAGAGGTTCCAATTTCGCACTAGGAAGATTGAACTTAGTTCCGTTGAAGGAGGTGCGTACAGATCTTCGCCGCACACTATGATATCGTAGCTGATGAGCCTGTAGGCACCCGTGTGAACAACAACTACGTCGATGGCCTCATTAAATTCCACAAGTCCAACGGCGTCAATTTCAACCGAGCACCTAGCGTTGACAAGCGACCTTTGGATCTGTACAAACTTCGAAAAGCAGTTGAGACGCGAGGCGGCTTCGAAAGGGTGTGTAAGGGCAAGAGATGGGCTGAAATTGGGCGAGATCTCGGTTACAGCGGAAAGATCATGTCATCCCTTTCTACGTCACTCAAGAATTCATACTCACGTTGGCTTCTTCCCTATGAAGATTATTTACGTGTTGCGAGACCTGGAGTTCAGCAGCAGCTGGAACTGGAGAATGGTGGTCCTCTAACTCCGTCACCTGGACCATCGCCTCTAAAAAAGCCACATCAGCATACACCCTCTGGTCTTCGAGACGATGCTCCAGCTATCAAAGCTTCGGAGGCACTCAATGACTCCATGAAGAATGGTGATGTACCTGTTAAACCTGAGCCGGTAACAACGACTACGGAAAGCTCCCGGCCAGTCTCAACTTCTGGGTTCACCCCGGTCAACACAGGAGGGTTTACTCCAGTAAATGCTCCGCAGCCATCGTCGGGTGGATTTACACCAGTAAATATGCCGAGTAGTGTCCAGCGCAACTCCGATCCTGGAGACCATGTTGCGAAACGTGAGACGGAGACTCCTAATCATGCAACAATGACGACGCTGGATTTTCGCCCGGCGCTCAAGCGACAATCGAGTGATGCGTCTGGTAGGAAAAGCAAGCGCATTAAACAGGATGTCGCAGCACCTGTGGCCGGATCGCGCGTAATACAGCCTCGAACGGTCCCTCGCGATCGAGGAAGCGAATGGAAACCAGGGGATGGATGTGATGGTTGTGGCAAGCCCGAGGACCAAGACAGAATAATAACCTGCGAAAGCTGCGACAGCGGTTATCACATGTACTGTGTCGACCCTCCCTTTAAAAATCGGCCGGAGGAATGGCATTGTCCGCGCTGTCTAGTTGGTACCGGGGAGTTTGGCTTTGAAGAAGGTGGTGTTTATTCTCTGAAAAGATTCCAAGAAAAAGCATCAATCTTCAAGGAAAAATATTTTCGAGAGAAGATGCCATACGATCCAGTCCTCAACTGTAATCGACCTGTCACTGAAGAAGACGTCGAACGCGAGTTTTGGAGACTGGCCAAAGGTCCTGACGAAGGCGTCGAGGTCGAATACGGTGCCGACATACACTCTACCACTCACGGTAGTGGGTTTCCTACGATAGAGCGTAATCCTCGTGATTCCTACTCCACTGACCCATGGAACCTAAACATCCTTCCCTTCCACCAAGAATCTCTCTTTCGTCACATCAAAAAGGACATCTCCGGCATGACAGTGCCTTGGCTCTACGTTGGAATGTGTTTCTCTTGCTTTTGCTGGCATGCTGAGGATCACTGGACGTATTCTGCAAATTATCAGCACTTTGGCGCTACGAAAACGTGGTATGGCATACCCGCAGACGAGGCAGATACGTTCGAGGAGGCCATGCGGAAAGAGTTTCCGGAGCTATTCGAAACCCAGCCCGACTTACTTTTCCAACTGGTAACGCTTCACAACCCCGAGAAGCTGCAAAAAGCCGGCGTCAAGGTATATGCCATCGATCAGCGTGCGGGTCAAATGGTCATTACTTTCCCCCGAGCCTTCCATGCGGGCTTTAATCATGGCTTCAACTTTAATGAAGCTGTGAACTTTGCTCCATCCGACTGGGAGCGTTTTGGAGAGGCGTGCGTGCAACAATATCAGATGTACCGACGTGATGCTTGTTTCTCGCATGATGAACTGTTGCTTACTGCTGCTGGAAACAATGTTACCATCAAATCTGCAAAATGGCTTGCGCCCGCTCTGGAGCGAATGCTTGAACGAGAGCTCGACGCCCGCGCAACCTTCCTTGAAAATTCTCAATCTGCGGAAGCTACCGGAGCGAACGGCGCTGGACACAATAGCACCGAATCACAGGGTGTGAAGCAAATAGAAATTGAAACGGAAGAGCACGATCCAAACGACAATGACTTTATCTGCGCATTCTGCAAAGCGTATGCTTATCTCTCGCGATTTACTTGTGAGAACACAGGGAAGGTCGTCTGTCTCATTCACGCTGGAACTTTCGAATGCTGTGATTCGCCTGAGAAAGATCGCTTCACCGGAGCGGTCGGCCATCGCACAAAACCAGGTAAATAAGTTACCCACACTCCCTTACGTTACTAAAGCGCATCATTTTTTGCTTCTGCTGCTCACGAGATGCAACTAGTAGGAAAGCTACACATGCTAATGTAATGTTTATAGGCCTTCAGCAATCTCACAGACTTCACTACCGTCTCACCGAAGCAACATTACGGCAAACTGTGAACAAGGTTGTCGATATTTCTCGGAAACCAGAGCAATGGGCAGAAAAGCTGAACAGCCTCCTTGAAGACGACCCCAAACCTGCGCTGAAGAGTTTGCAGTCATTATTAAGGGAAGGAGAGAAGATTCCTTACGACCTTCCAGAATTACCTGACCTCAAGCGATATGTTGATCGATGCAACGAGTGGGTAGAGGAAGCCACCAATTATATTACCCGCAAGCAGCAAAACCGAGGAAAAAACAACGGCAAGGCTCTGCGGAAGAGCACAGCGAAGTCAGCAGAAGTTGAGGAGCGAGAGCGCGAACTTCGGAAAGTCGACAATATCAAAAAGCTTCTGGCTACCGCCGACGAGATCTCCTTTGACTGCCCAGAGATTCAGAATTTGCGTGAGCGGGCTGAATCAATCGAGGATTTCCAGCTCAAAGCCCGAGAAGCCTTGGTGCAGTACAAAACCAAATCAATCAGTGAGCTTGAAGATCTTGTCGAGGTTGGCAAGAGCTTCAATGTCGACATACCGGAAGTTGAGGCACTTGAGAGACTAGTTCTGAGACTTGGCTGGCACGACAAGGCAAAGGAGTACTGCAAAAACGCACCTACGTTAAAAGAAGTGAACGAGATTATCGAGACAGGGGTGAAGCTGGAGGTACCAGAACGCGATGAGCATCTCAGTCAATTACGTGAAATGAAACAGAACGGCGATGTCTGGGAGTCGAAGGCGAAAGAACTCATGTCGGTCGAGAATGTGCATTTCCCGCAGTTGGATGCTCTATCCAGGCAAGCCAACACCGCGACAATGCCCGTTTCGCCCGAGACGCTTGCTCAAGTCGATGCAATCTTGAAGAAGCAGCGGGAAGCGCAAGACAGAATCATTAATCTCTATCAGCGCAGTAAAGACGAAGAGCTGCGCAATCGTCCAAAATACAAGGAGGTGCGAGAAGTGATGGAGGCACTTGCTGACCTGAACAGCAAGCCCACTGGAACACTAGATCTGGAACGAGAGCAGAAACGCCATGAAGATTGGATGAGAAGGGGCAAAAAGCTCTTTGGAAAAGCGAACGCGCCTCTCCACATTCTTTTACAACATATGCAAACTGTGGAAACGAGGAACGAGGCTTGCTTTGACCTCAAAGATCAGCCGAGAATGCCTGTTGAGCCTTCGTCGAGAGAGCACACACCCCTAGACACTCAGGTGGAAGACGGCAATTTGTCGAGTCGTGAGGTCTTTTGTATTTGTCGTCGGAGCGAGGCTGGCATGATGATTGAGTGCGAACTTTGCCACGAATGGTGAGTCCGAAAGACGTGTTCGACCAAACTTCAGACTGACTTGTTACCAAGGTATCATGGCAAATGCCTCAAGATTGCTCGTGGAAAGGTCAAAGAAGACGACAAATACACATGCCCAATTTGCGACTGGCGCAAGAAGATTCCCCGCGACGCTGCCCGGCCGAAGCTTGAAGATCTTCAGGCATGGCAGGCCGAGATCCCAGACCTACCATTTCAACCGGAAGAAGAGGAATGTCTTGAAAAGATCTGCGACCACGCTCAACAGTTTCGTGAATGGATGAAGCAGTACATCAACCCGACGCAGCCGACGACGTTTGAACAAGTTCCCAATTTCCGCTTCTTTCTACGCAAGATCGAGGGCGCCGACATCTTGCTCGCTTATGAGACCAACTTCCTCCGCCACGAACTTCACAAATGGGCACCTGTTGCACCCGAAGCGCCGCCTATCATTGAGATCAGTCAATCGACACGCAAGCCACGGCCTACAAAGCAGCAGAAGTTGATGGCGCAATACGGTGTCGACAATCCAGATGATCTACCTCAACATCTACGCACCAAGCGCAAATCAGATGCGGCACCCAAGACACAGCAGCCTCTACAGCCCGCCGAGCCTTCGCACAAGTCGCCCGCTCCAGTATCCACTCCTACGTCTGCCAGTCTACCGCCGGCGCCTCACGCTCCAATGCAGGAGCTAGACGAGGACGACCCGCAGCGCAAGTCACCTGTGCTTGATCCTGCACTGCTCGACCCTGCACTGGCTGGTAGTACAGTGTTTGATCCCGCTACGCTACCTCCCGACTCCCCAGAACCCTTTGCACCTTATAATGATGATAGCATGTTCGAAGATCTTACGACAGGCAGTCTTTGAGAGTCCAGTATGTTAGATTACCAAGCTCATTGTAATTTCGGAACATGTCACGATGGAGAGCGAGCACTCTAAAAAAGAGCGCTTGAAAAGTGTGGCGGCTTTTGTGCTACTTAGCTTAGACTCTGGCGACAGCAAATCGAAAGCTGGATCGCTTGCTCTAGAGATGTGATTAAATATACCCCCATTTGCTCATTTTTGCCCGGTGCCTAATGTAGACGTGGAGACTGGCCAATGGTTGAATCGATTACGCAATTACGCGCGGACACAAGGAACAAATATTCCGTCGAAACGAAAATAGTTGTTAGGATGCACAGAAACGCATGAAAGGTGCCAAACGGCTGCGGTTGGAGCTGAAGTGGCATCTCCTGCACCAAACGACACCCTGACGGTCTTGGCGTCTGGCCGGAGAGGTCACCGTGTACGGAGTACGGAGTACGGAGAGTCTCGTCGCTCTAAATTACCACCCACGCAAAAGCCGACCTCTTATCCTTGGGCATACCCTCAATCCTTGACCCTTCGCACGAATATGTTGCAATAGCAGCCTCAATTACTCGTTCCTACCCTCCTTTCCTTTACCTTGTATGAGTTCGTCACTCTCTTTCTCCGTCCTGCCCCCAGGCCACCCGTCATGTTGGGCCGCTTTACGACGTCGCGCAGGCTTGCCGTCATCGCTCTCTTGACTTTCGTTGTCAGTCTGATAATACTACAAAGGACATCCTATTCTGGTGGGTGGTCCGGCGAGGATGCTTTCGGAAACAAGCTGCCTCTCAGCGAGGACAACCCGGATAACAGAGTGCCTGCAGACGATGTCTCGATCCCCGTGCCGTACCCACCGGGTCCCGGTCAGAGACCGGAAGACCAAAAAGGCAAGGGAACAGACAAGACTAAGCCCACCCCCAAACCTACGCCGGTCGCCATCCCTTCGAAGGAAGATCCGCCGCCGAGCAGGCAGTACCCGTCGCCTCTTCCGAGAATGGGCGTAGACGATACGCAGACGTACATTGAACAGGTGATACAATGGGATCGACCACAGGTGGGTCATTGGCCATCATACGGCGACTATGATGGTGCAAACTATGACCCCAATCGATGGGAAGGATTTCCTTCGTAAGTTGTCTCAAGCACCAGGACGTCCTCGTCTCGAGTCTAATATCACAATTCTAGAGAAAACAAATACTATGAAAACAATGGCGTGAAGCTGCTTCATGCGCAGAAAAAAATTGATCCGCAACCCTACAATCCATACCCAGATTACAATTCTCCGGAGTGGCGCATGAAGTGGAGAGGCACGTACGTTCCCTGTGAGGGACCAAGAGGGAAGAATCTCAATGAAAGCATGGACGATCAGATTTTTGCATATCGCGGCCTTCCACAAGGCTTCCCAGACTCGCAAGTCAATAATGCAGACATTACCGGTTTGAACATGAACATTTGCTTTGACAGGTACAACCGGTACGGCGCCTTTGGGTTCGGCGTCGATAAAAAGGATGTATTCCAATGGAGAAAACCGGAGGAGGAGCCAAGATGGGACCGCGTTCATTGGGGAAAACTACAAAATGAGTGTTTAGTGAGAAATACGGACCGATACGAACCTATGGCACGATCACCCTCTGTTCAATGGTCGCCATGGGAATTGCCGGAGAGTCATGCACAAATGCCAATCATGGACAAGACGGCGACGACAGATACACAATACAAAAAGCGAACAGCAATATTAATTCGGGTCTGGGAAGGCTATGACTACACGGACAATGACATCGAAGCTATTCGCTCCATGATCTCGGAGCTATCGCTCTTTTCAGGAGGCGAATACCAAGTCTTCCTATTCGTCAACATCAAGGACTACAATGCCGACATTTATGAAAATCAAGACGTTCACGACGACTTCCTCCGTCGGACCGTCCCAGAGGAGCTACGTGACATTGCCGTTCTCTGGACCGAAAAGGTCACTCATGAATGGTACCCATATGTCGGGGATTGGCAAGTGTACTGGATGCAGTGGATGTCCGTCCAATGGTTCTCCAAGCACCACCCGGAATTCGAATACATCTGGAACTGGGAAACAGACGCGCGCTACACGGGCCACCACTACCACTTCCTCGAACAAATCGCCGAATTCGCGCGCCAGATGCCACGCAAACACCTCTGGGAGCGCAACAAACGCCTCTACTTCCCCGACGCCCACGGCTCCTACACCGACTTCCTCAAGCAAACCGACCAACTCATCCTCGAAGCCACCAAAGCCGGCACCATCCCGACCCCCGTCTGGGGCCCCGTCCCCTACGCCCAAACGCAATCCCCGCTCGGCCCACACCCGCCACACCCACAGGAGCAAGACGACTTCTCCTGGGGCGCAGGCGAAGAAGCGGACCTGATCACGCTGCAGCCGATCTGGGACCCCGCGCTCAGCGACTGGTCATACAAGAACAAGATCTTCAACTTCGTCCCCGGCGTACGTCCACACTTTTCCCCCGAGAACCCGGCCGACGAAGAACACACGCACGAAGCCTACCCAGGGATTCCGCGTCGGGTGTTCATCAACACGGTGGCGCGCTTCTCGCGCCGGATGCTGCATGCGATGCATGCGGAGAACCGGGCGGGCAGGTCGATGCAGGCGGAGATGTGGCCGGCGACGGTGGCGCTGCAGCACGGGCTCAAGGCGGTGTATGCGCCGCATCCGATTTGGGTGGATAAGGAGTGGCCGGCGCGCTACATGGATGTGGTGTTTAATGCGAATGGCGGGAAGGAGGCGAGGTGGGGGGAGGAGGCGGATAGTATCTATAATCATGATCGGGAGGTGAACTTCAAGACGTTTAGTTGGTACTATGCCACGGGGTTTCCGAAGACGTTGTATCGGCGGTGGTTGGGGTGGGAGGCGGTGGAGACGCAGTCGATTGATGGGGGGTTGGGATTGGTTGGTGGTGAAGAGGTGAGTTTGCCCTTTCGATTCTATTCCCTAATCTGCCCTTTGCGAGGTCTAAATGCTGATATGTTTTTCATTAGTGGGAGAGCGAGCGTGGACGTATGTGCCTACCTGGCATGCTCCTCCACCCCGTCAAACATGTCGTTCCTGAGGATATCTAAGTTCATTGTTTTACTGTCGATAGTACTGGTCATGGGTGAGTATTTTTTAGCTCAAAAGACCAACCTCTCGTCGATGTCTAGGGACGTCAAGGCAGCAACTAAGTTGGAGTAAGGTAACCACGGGCTACAGCCCCGTTTTGTATAGTTATCGTACAGGTCTTAACTCTGTGTCTTGTTTCTGCTTGTGGCTTGAGCAGCTTGGCTTAGCATCAGATACCAGTCGGCGGTCTTGTTGGTCCAAAACGAAACATGCATTGTATTAAATAGCATCTCTAAGACAGGCGTTATGTAAATATTAGTTAGCATTTCTTCGATAAGCATCAACGCTTTCTGTGTCTGCTTTCTACGCTGCAACTTCAACTCCTTTATCCTCCCGAACAGTAACCACTCCTCACGAACTCATCACCACAGTCCCTTCTTTCATCTCCACCCCCTCCACGCACCCCGTCGCATCCGTATTCATCCCACCCCTCCCCGGCTCCTCCCCCGGCACCCTCACCTCCTCCACCCCCCTCGCCTTCCACCTCGCAACCGCCACCTTACTCTCCTCCGTCACCAACTGATGCGCCACCCCCGCCGCCGCCATCCCTCCCTGCCCCAGCGCCGTCGTCACCGCCTTCATCGCCGTCCCCACATCCCCCGCCACATAACACCCACCCACATTCGTTCCCCCAAACGGCTCCGTCCGCTGCACATCGACGCCAAACGGGCCCGTCGTCGTCGCAACCCCGAGCTGCGCCAGCAGGTGCGGCGCCCGCGGCTCCGTCGGCGGCTTGTGGAAGAGGAACCCGACGTAGATACTCGTGCCGTCCGCCAGCACGACGTTGATGCCGCAGCAGTCGGAGGAGTATTGTGAGGCTGCGGTGCCCCCGCCGGTTGCGGTCGCGGGCACGAGCTGCGCGATGGGGCGGTGCTCGAAGGTCATGCCGAGCGCGTGTGCGGTGTCGACGGCGGCGGCGATGGTCGGGTCGCTGGTGTCGGGCACAACGCCGTTGGTGAAGATGGTGAAGGGGGGAGCGGGCTGCGAGGGGTCGAGCGGGAAGGAGGGCGCGGTCCCGGCGGGGAAGGCCATGTGTTGGAACATGCTGGCGACGGAGGCGTGCATGGGCTGGAAGGAGGGCACGGCGAGGAGGCCTTGGGGTAGGTGGCCGCGCTCGTGGCCGTCGCAGAAGGGGCATTGGTAGATGTTGCGGGGCCAGTTGTCGGCGTAGCCGGGGATGTCGGGGAAGATGTCGTGGCTGCCTGTGGCGAGGATGATGGTACGGCCTGTGTATGTCTGGCCTTTTTCATCTTCGATGTTGAAGCCGGGAAAGTCGCCGAGGGTGGTCTTTTCGATTTTGGTGATGGTGGCGTTGAAATGGGTGGTGTTGTTGTACTTTGCTATATCCTTGATGCCCTCTTCCCGGATCAACGAAGGTTCGACGTGGTCTCGGGAAAGGAGGGAGTGAGCATGATGTGCTCCATCGTTTCGGAATTTGTTATTAGAAAAGACGGCAGCGGTACGATGAACACGACCGAGACCCAAAGCTGCGCTGAGGCCGGCTGGACCGCCACCAATAATCAAAGAATCATAGATTTTGCTCATAGTGACTTGTTGAGAGAGATTTGGTGATGATGTGACTGAAAGAAACTTGACTGAAATTTTACGAAATCTGGGAAGTTTTACTCTGTTCAAGAACCATGAGAGCAAGGAGGTCGGGCATCCTTATATGCCTTTGCGTGGTAAGACAAGGCTGATCATTCCACTACTGTACCGCAATGTTTCCGTTATAAAATGTGCCGAGGCGTGAGAAAGTTAGAATAAGCTTTGGTGTTGGTGCACCAAATCTCTCCGAGGCGAATCACAGCATTTACAGCGAAGGGAGATTCGTACCTTTGGCATCCGGGGAAGCGGAATTGAAGCGAAGATGCATGCATACTTACGTGATGCATTCTCTCATCTATAAGCGAGGCTATAAATATACCATGATCAGTTGTCGCGGTCAGTGGTTTTACAGAGTGGAGGTGGTGTGTTGTATGCAGCGTCATATCCTACTTGATGTTCGCCGGCGACTTTCGGCCAATCGCATTCTCGAGAAGCCAACACCATCCGGGGGACACCCAATTGAGAGCTTGAACGATAGGACATATATGAACCCTGCCTTGATTCTATCTATGCAGCAATGATGGGGAAACCCTATTGCCTAGTTGAATGCTCTCTATTCTAACGCCTAGACCTTGTCATCCCTATGCATGTCATTCCAGAGGCGCTGCGGCTACAACCATTTCTGGACTACGTTACCGCCCCGCGACAACTCTTTAACTTCCGACAGGGCAACATTGCTGTCTGAATGGTCCTTGTTTGGGAAGGTTGTCATCAACACATATGGTCTCGAAGAGCTGGCAGGATTCGATGCGTTGACGAAGCGATAGACGTCGTTAAGAGTGTGGGTATTGTTGAATCGTGTTCTGAGATTGGTCCCATCCGCGAGGCGTATCTGCAGTCTCAATGTTGGTGCTGATTCGTCAATGGCAACCTCGGCAGCTTGAGTGGATGAAGTTGGTGGTGCAGCTGAGCTCGCTGAAGAAGACGCTACCCCGGGTGCTGGACTACCAAGTCGCTGCCCCGAGCCTGAGAAGGGTTTGTACTTTTTCTTGGGTGGCACGTAGTCTTCCTCTTTGCGTGGGTTGACAGACAGATCGACCTCCTGCCCACGCTCCACATTAAGAATATCCAAGGGCGCTCGTCCGCGGTTGATCATCTCCAGAGTAGAGGCATGTTGTGGATCATCATACCGGCAGAGTGGGCCGTCGTCAATGGAAAATCCATCCCGCCACAGGTTGAGTACTCGGTTGACACGACCGGGTCGACGGGGAGCATTGGCGTTAGGGTCGGGTATGACTTGGGAGGGAACGTCATCACCACCCAGAGTTTGGCCCTGACCGGTGAAGCGAGATTGAGGCTGTTCTTCGTCGTCACCGCCGGGGCGAGGTATTTGTCTACTATTATGTCAGTGCCGTTCGAAATAGAGAGCCCTAACATATGTGTAATTTCAAGGAAGAACTCACTGTCTTGCCCGTTCCATGATGTTGCGAATGTGATCCTGAGCACTATTTGGATTCTGCACGGCCAGACCAGACTTCTCGCCTCCCGCAAAAAAATCCTGGTTGTTCTCTTCATCATCATCATCGCCATGGGCATGACCGTGACCGTGACCGTGCCCCTCATCCTGTCCCTGGAGATCGCGAAGTGTCCTCATTCCGCCTTGTGTCCTCGCTGAGCGGCTGGCGTTACCGGGCTGCGAGGATGAAGATGCAGTAGGGACTGCCCGTGAAGGGACACCGTCACCACCTAGAGTGCGGCCGCCGCCTGACGGTGCGCCGATTGGGAGAGGTTCGTTCTGCTCTGTCTCCGTGGGTTCATCCTCGTGTTCTTCATCTTCCTCCTCCTGATCCTGGTTGGCGTAGTAAAGAGCGACTGCTGAATCGAGGCTCCACTGGCTTGCGCCGAGGGCTAGTTGTGCCTAATGAATGGGTCAGGAAGAATTAGGAAAGGCTAGCCAAGTCAAGTCAACTCACATCTTGCGCAGATGCACCAGTGATGCTGCAAAACTCAGCGACGAGGCCGTTGCGGTCTGCATCCATTTTGCCCCGCGACGAGGTTGAAGGTAAAGAAGCTGGGTCGCGGTTATTAGCAGTCCAGCGGCCAGAAAGTGCGTATCGAAGCTGGTCTCGGAACATATACTAGCTCGAGACGGAGTGAAATTTGTTTGGAAAGCTATGTGTATTTCTGTACAGTGGAATATTCTAGGTAGCAGGCGCGAATAACGTCATTCGCTCGGCGCCTCCAACTCCCACACTCCGAGTCAACACCAGACCTCGCTTCTCACCATGATTGCAGAAAATGAAGTGAGCCTGCACCGCCAAGCTCACTAATCTACGACACCTTTGAATCTCTTGATCAACCCTGCTTACTGCCGGCAGGCTTCTCTCGATGCATCATGACCTCCATCCACCCAGGTCACCATGACCTCTCAGAATCGTCCATGACGATACCCTCCGATAGTGAGAACTACGAGGCGAACAACGAAATGTCCGAATCTCCGCCTCCGGATGAAACCTCTCCGCTTGTACTGTATACGCAGCCCACAGTCTGGAGCCTGTTACGAGGCGCGGCCATCAATTTGGTTTTACCGTTTATCAATGGGCTCATGCTAGGATTTGGAGAATTGTTTGCACACGAAATCGCGTTTAACTTGGGCTGGTCTCAGACAAAGGTAGGATCGGCGATACTCAGCCTCCGCTCTTGCCTCTGTTCCCATCAGTGCTATTGTTTACATTTAATTGTCCGTAGGTCTTCCCTACACAGCGCAACAGCAGACCAGCTGGTCCCGGTATTGAAGTGCGGCAAGATCCGCTTGAAAGGAAGCGCAGAAGTGGAGAAGAAATGGATGCATATACGTCATTGGAATGAACGTATGTGGGTAAAGCTTGCCAGCAAGCATCAGACCATCTAGGAGTTGTATATAGACGGATCACATACGAATCCTACGGCATAGCGTCCGGCGCTGTGAATACATAGCATAAAGTGTTTGAGATCATCGTAGTACTTACATGGCCTCGGAATATAAGTTACATGGCAGTTTGTTCACGGCCTCGTCAAGTCATTACGACCATGCATCACTGAGATTTGTAGAAAGCTCGGGCTTCTTCAAAAATTCGAGATTGGACTACTTCAATGCAATTTCTTTCAGGGTACGAGCTATCACTTCGCATGGCCGTCCGTCGAAGCAGCTATGCTTGAATTGATTTCTCAAAGCAAGATGGTAGTAAGATATACTCCGTACCTTAGGGACGATACCTCACGGAAGAGGGTCCGTGCGGCGTTTTATAGAGCGAATTTTTGGCCCGAGGTGACTTGAAGATGACGCGAAAACATCATAATGCCACCGAGCAGAGGCATTCTTTTTTCCGGCCTGTTATTAAAAACGTCAAAGCCAGCGGCATGGCAGAGTATAGGCTTACATCTAAAGGTTGGTATCTCGCTCTATTCTATGTAGTAAGCTAATGAGATTTACAGCCGCTCGCCAGAGATTCAAAGTGCTTCTCTACCATCCCTAGAGCTTCCAAGCCCTCACATACGCCCTCAAGAAGCGGTTTATCACTTTCACGGTGGCAACATGTACCGCGTCCTGGCCAATCCCTTTTCTGTGCTGCTTCACTGGGTCTGCGGTTCAACTCCACCACCCCGTCTCAAACTCCCGCCACCCAGACTGCTCCACAAACGTATCCTGAATTTGGAGGGTCTTTTGAACAAGTCAATCTAGATGAGCTTGCGGAACTGAGCAAGGATAATGCCTCGGCCATCCCCGAGCACATTGGCTACCTCCGCGAACTTGGTATCGAATTCAATTGGGGATGCCGCGCTACGATTGAGTGGACCCTTGAGCATATTCATGTCTTGACCGGCTCTCCCTGGTGGCTATCAATCGTGGCCACGGTCCTTTTTTTCCGTATAGTGTGCTTTCCAATGGCAATGCGCATGTCGGATTCTGCGGCCAGATTGGGGGCTATGGGGCCTGCAATGCAGCCTGTACGTGACATGATGACCAGGGGACGTTTTTCCCAGGATAGTGAGATGATGCAAAAAGCCCAGATGGAAATGAACCAAGTCTACAAGAACGCTGGTACGAGTCCGTTTGGTGTTTTCCTGCCAGCTGCCGTGCCATTTGTCGTTGGAGTATCTTCCTTCAGCTTGCTGCGAAAAATGGCTTCCTTGCCAGTTCCAGGTTTCCTCACTGGAGGCTTTCTCTGGGCCCAGGACCTTACGCAAGCGGATCCGTTCAGTATCATCCCATTGGCTTCATCCACACTGATGTATTTCGCGCTAAAGGTATGCAAAATGTCTAATTCTAGTCGAATATTATTCAGTCATACCCTACTGATGCTATCTCCGTATTCATATAGGCTGGCGGTGAGGCAGGCGTTCAGTCATCATCCACATTTTCCCCAAAAACTATGAAGAGAATCCAAGTCGGATTTCCTATCCTTGCTTTTGTGTGCACCAATTTCATGCCGGCCGCCATCCAAATTACCGTCCTGACGGCAACGATATGGGGTATTGGTCAAGCGTACGTGTTTCGCAGTCCGCGTGCTCGACAGCTTCTGGGTTTATACCCGGTGATCAAGCACACCCCGAGCTCAAATCCACAGAAGCAGCAGACGCGGGTCAAAATTACTCCTGCGGAGATCAAAAGGGGGACACATTCGATCACTGATCCGTTGAAGGATTACCAGGCACCTCGAGAGCAGAAGACCACGATTCTACAGGGCGCGAAGAAAGAAGTTCGGGGGATGGTCACGCAGATGAGGGAGAGCCTTTTGGGCAACAGTGGCGCCTCTGTTGGCGACAATGCTTCTAATGAAAAGCGGCCTACAGTGAAAAGGCGCAGCAAAGAGTACCTGAGACAGGCCGACCAGTACGAGAAAGATCACGAAAGATGGACCGGACAGCAGAACAAATACATGAGGAAATAAGAACGGGGAAACAGGTAGAGAGTGCATCGGCCGAGAGGATTGGAGCGGGTCTATTTGGAGACATGTCTAAATATACTGTATGTATCCATAGGTTGTGTACTAGTACCAGATGAGATGCCTAAGGTACTCGCTCAGCGAGCTTTGGTCCGGTGGTCAGAAGGGAATGACGTCTGAAGGAATTGAGGTCATGGTCCCACATAACAAAGCAGACAGCTATCGTGTTTCAGATAATACCAGGCCCTTAGAGCCGCTGCATGAGGGATCCCTAAGCCAAACCAACTCTGACCGGGTCTGACGCGCTCCAAGACAAATCAGCTGCCTGCCCAGGGCTGCTCTAAGCGCCCCCCACCTTGTCTGCACCAACATCCCTCACGGCCACTGTGGAAATCTTCGTTGCTTGTGAAGACCGAAACCTGTTCCTCTCTTGCCTTCCAAGTATCTCTAAGCAAATGCACTTTGCATTTTTCCTTCTATCGTGCGCATCTCCATCCCACCACCTCTAAGCAGAGCCAGGCCGACCAGTGCCTCAGGTTCATTTCGCACATCCCAGGTAGGTTGGGTACATCCACCATTGGAACTCCTACGGGCAATTACTCTCCATGTCTGCGCGAGGACTTGTCGCCAGAGTTGATGCTGCTGCTGACCAGTTTCGTCTCCAGCCTTCCTCTCGCTCTCCACTGCCACGTTCCGCCAGCCCGTCGGTCCAGTCACCGGCGCTTCGATTCATCCTTATCCAGTCATTCTGCGTTCCTCCTCGTACGGCCCTCGCCGGATTCCGCAGAGATTCTGTCGCAAAATCGACGCATTCGGTTTTTCACGTAATTGTGTTCAAGCGCTTGAGCTCACCTTTGCGCATTGAGCGGGCGACTATTGCCTTGTATCTGAAACGACGATCGAGCTGGACTCAGACTGTCGAAGAGAAGAACACTAGACCGACACAATTGGAAGAGTGGTATTGGGTGTGCTAGATTTGGAAAGGTACGTGACACAATCGTGGGCTTTGCCTTTCTTTGTGGTACACAGATCCCGATTCCAGCTGTTTCCGGGGAGCCCCCACACGGTACCGGCACAGTTAGGTGTGGTTTTTGGTGAACACGAGAAGCAAAATTTTATGCAATTTGGCCGTCGACACTCGGCTGGGAGTGATTGCAATGACACTACACGTGGGGGGCAAGGATATTGTCTCCGATCAATAGTTCTTATTGTCTTCGTTTCCGCTGACCTGGATTCCGCTAACACCATGCTTCTTCCGCAGCAACCTTACCCATTATTAGCCCATTCGAACCTTTGTCCTCCTTTTAAACGCCGCAAGCAACGTCAAACTCTTTGTAATTTGCTCTTCGTAGCAGAAATCAGATTTGGCTTTACAGCTTCGAGGATTCCTTCAACCTCGCTGTAATCTCAACCGTGCCTACAATCGGCCGACATGTCTCAGCGTGCCCCACCGTCGGGCAGCTCGAGGAAGATTTCGTTCAATGTGTCGGAGCAGTATGACATCCAAGATGTCGTGGGAGAAGGCGCATACGGAGTCGTCTGGTAAGTGCGATTTTTGATACCCAAACTAGAATCAACATCATGATGGGAGTTAACTAATCTGGTGAAGCTCCGCCATTCACAAGCCTTCTCAGCAGAAGGTTGCGATCAAGAAGATTACCCCCTTCGACCACTCAATGTTCTGCCTGCGAACACTGCGAGAAATGAAGCTGCTTAGATATTTCAACCATGAAAATATCATCTCCATTCTCGACATACAAAAGCCTCGCGGCTTCGAAAATTTCTTCGAGGTTTACCTCATCCAAGTACGCTCGAAGATTACTGCTAGTAGCAGTCCGTGAGCTGATGTGAATTTAGGAGCTTATGGAAACGGACATGCACCGTGTCATCCGAACTCAAGAATTGTCGGATGATCACTGCCAGTACTTCATCTACCAAACTCTGCGCGCCCTCAAAGCGATGCACTCGGCGAACGTTCTCCACCGCGACCTGAAGCCCTCCAATCTCCTCCTCAATGCCAATTGCGACCTCAAGGTCTGCGACTTCGGCTTGGCGAGATCAGCTGCATCGACTGAAGACAATTCTGGCTTTATGACTGAATATGTTGCAACACGATGGTACCGTGCTCCGGAGATCATGCTTACCTTCAAAGAGTATACCAAGGCTATTGATGTGTGGAGCGTGGGATGTATACTTGCAGAAATGCTTAGTGGCAAGCCTCTTTTCCCGGGCAAAGATTGTGAGTAGATTGGGCGATGACCGCTCAAAGCATTGCAGCCCTAATGTCGATCAGATCATCACCAATTGACCTTGATTCTCGACGTATTGGGAACACCAACAATGGAGGATTACTATGGGATCAAGTCTCGCCGCGCTCGCGAGTACATTCGATCTTTACCGTTCAAGAAGAAAATCCCGTGGAAGGCATTGTTCCCAAAGACAAATGATCAGGCACTTGATCTTCTTGAACGCCTGCTTGCCTTTAACCCAGTGAAGCGGATTACCGTAGAGGAGGCGCTCAAACATCCCTACTTGGAACCATACCATGATCCAGAAGATGAACCGACTGCAGACCCGATCCCGCCGGAGTTCTTCGACTTTGACAAGAATAAAGACAATCTGACAAAAGAGCAGTTGAAGGGTAAGTCAAGAAGTTCACGGCACATTGGGGCAGAAAGCTGACTGCTTGCACAGTTCTCATCTATGAGGAGATCATGCGGTAGGCCTGTATTTGTGTGTACGCCATTTGCTCGAGAACTTGCGCCTCTAGACTTTTACGCATCTCGGAGTACCCCGTATAAGTCGAGAAGACGAGAACATGTTCGTTGGCTCACCGCTAAGATTTCCTCTCAATCGTCGAATGACGGGACGGAATTGGTACATATGCTTCGGAGGTTTATGCCCGCAAACTACGTTGATGTCGTTGCCCTAGGGGTTTATGGGAGGAGTAATAGCAGACGACTCGGCGGGTCTTGTCCTTTTAGATTTTCATATGCTTGCTGAATTATGAATGCGAAGAACTGAACGATATTGTTGCCGTATCCGCATTGCACGCAAAAGTGATCGCGGTTGGGCTTTGGATTTTCTGCGCGTGACTAATGGGCCTTGGTACCAAGAGGTACGTTGTTACCTGGGGAATCCGCTTATTTCATGGTCCAATATCACTTTGTAGTACCCAGAGAAGTGGAACTACAAGTGCTTTCGCGTTTTGGTATTTGGAGTCACTTGATGGATATGGGAGTCCACTTCAGCCACTTGAGGCCTACCACCGCCCGCATTGCGACCAATGAGATCATTTGTTTACAACACTTCAACAGACTTTCCAACCCGATTCATGACCGTCACTAACATGACCAAGACCTTTCTGAGAGAAACAACATATTGAGTCACCCTATTTTCAATTCGAATTATGCGCACGTGCCATGTTCGGGCCACTGAATCTCCACTTTACAATCTTTTCTATTGACCATCACTCTGATGACCCACAACTTGAAACTGAGTTTATGTCGTGTCTTTGGGAGTCACCTTCTTTCACCCACCCTAGCGCAGTCGGCTACTAGTGGGTTTCATTTTTTGCACCATATCAGATCATACTAAACATATGGAGACGAGCACGCACTTGCACCTGGATGAGAGATTTCTGTACGCCGCAGAATGTTACTCAATATCTACCAACACACCTTGTGAGATTATCTGACTGCTTCGGCCGCTATGGATAGACCGGAAGATGTACTTGAGGACGACAACGATGTGGATGAAAAGAGTGGAGGAATGAGTTCCGAGGATGAATACCCGAAACTGGACGGTGATTGTGTGGCTCTGGATGATGAAGACCACGGTCTGGATATGCACACCGGATGCCGGGGTCTCGAATACATTATGTCATCTCAGTTGACGTTTCCCAAATCGAAATACCAAGGATGGAGTCCCTATGGTGATCCCGTCCCAGAATTGGAGGTAATCCAAGCCCTGGAGGAAGAAAGCAAACGGCGGCCTACTCGTGGAGAGGGATGTAAGATCTTTACGTTATCGAACTTTAGCTTCTACCGTCCTGATCCAGGCAGGGCCAAAGGTGAGCTTGTTGCGCTACATCGACTCAGAGTGCCGCAAGGAGCCAGCGAACTCATGTTTGATGGTGTCATAAGCTTTGGCAACGTACGCCTGTACGTACAAGGCGTTCCCTTCTCAACGGTTACCATCGAAGGTTACGGAGACGATGATCACAAGGTCTCGGAAATTTGCATTCAATCCGTAAAGGGTGCCAGTCGTGCTTTTTATTATGCCCTTGGAAAACCTGCACCAGAGTACCAACGATATCATGAACCTTTCCTCTGGATAGCCGAGTTTGCGAAACATTTTGTCGACTATCTATCGAACCATGAATCGGTGTGCCTCGGGAATCTACGTGAAGATTTTTACAACTGGCTTCAACATCGCTACCCCGTCGAGTCCAGGCCAAATGAATGGCTATCCCGGTATGGCAAACGAGACTTCCGACAGAGCTTCGTAGCTTACAGCGCATTTCTCTGGAAGGAAGCGTTTGCCATTGTCAGAGATGCTAACCATCATCATATCTGGGCAGAAGCGGATGCTGGATACTTGCATGCAATCGAGGGAGAGTCACTCCAGGAAGAGCCACTCAAAGAAGAGCCACTCAAGGAAGACAAAACGGTTGTCACGCCTTATGCCTTCGAATGTTTTAAGCATATGTATTTCCGGAACCACTTGAAACGACAAGAGATCACGGACCCTGAGGTGATGCGGACCTACCAGAAACGCAAAGTTTCGATGGGCTTTACTGCGATGACGAACGAATTAGAAGGTACAGAAAGAACATCACAATCATCTCGGCGTTCTCCAGTAGGGGAGATCAAAACAGGCAGTGTGATTGCTGTCGGACGTGACGACAACTCAGTCTGGAAAGATGAATCGAGCAGCTGGTACGCATACGTCCAAGGCATTACAATTGCCCAGCATCAAGGACGCCAGCAGCAGGCCTTGGACGTGATATGGCTTTATAGGCCGTGCGAGACAATTCTTTCGAAAGGCATATATCCATGGGAAAAGGAATTGTTCTTTTCAGACCATTGCAATTGCAGAGATGCCAAGCTCTTTGCCGATGATGTCCTCCATACGGTCGATGTGGAATGGGCTGGGCGGAGTCCCGATACTAGTGCTACATTTTTTGTGCGTCAGAAATATTGTACTGACAACAGGTCATTTAGACACTTGCGCAGTTCCGACTTTACCTGTTCCTGCAGAAACCACAAGTCCAAGTTCACAGAAATTATGGAAACGTACAAGACCGGTGACTCCGTCCTTGTCAAAATAAGAGGATCCCTTGAGCCTTGTATCATTGTCAACTTCAGGCCCGAATTTGAGGAAGTCTCAGTGAGGCGTCTGAAGAGGTTGAAAGAAATAACAGGCTCTGCAAAGGCTAACGAACTCGGTTGGACCGAAGGTATCGTGACGCTCAAAGCCACTCGCATCACAAGGAAGTGCTATATCCGTATATACACAAAGAACGAAAGGGACGCGGGACACATACCGTCTCCTTATAATCGTGATGGTGTTGGGGATTGCTGGTATATCTCTGCAAAGATAACGGATAAAAAGGGCAAAAACGAGAGCATTCAAGATGTAGAACCAGGCTGTCTTCTACCGTTCAACGAAGGCTTCGACCCTCTGAAGCCAACCCATTTACCACTTCCCGCACTGGACTTGTTCTGCGGAGGAGGTGGCTTTAGCAGGGGGGTTGAGGAGTCTGGAGCAGTGGAAATAAAGTATGCGATTGATTGGGGCCGACACGCTGCATATACATGGTGGGCAAACAGGAAAAACGAAGATGCCAAGATCTTCTGGGGGTCTGTCAGTGATTACCTGGCTCAGGCCCTGGCAGGATCAATCAAAGCCACCATCGCGGTGATTGGAGCGGTCCTAGCAATTCTCATAGGGAGCCCGTGCCCGGGATTTTCTATTGCACAGCCCGATAAACAAAGCGAGGAATCAAAAAGGAACTCATCCCTCATAGCCTCAGTTGTTGCCTTTTTGGATTTCTATCGGCCGCAGTACGCGATACTGGAAAACGTACCAGCAATGGCAATGGACATTGCGGAACAAAATGTGTTTGCGCAACTTCTTTGTGCTCTGGCTGGAATGGGGTATCAGACCCAGCAATTTCTCCTCGACGCCTGGTCCTCGGGTGATGCACAGCAGCGCTCACGACTCTTTATTGTGATCTCAGCACCGGGGTTAGAGCCATTAAAGCATCCATCGCTTACGCACGCACACCCAGCCGATGTGCGTAGCCGTAAATTAGGAGTTGCAGTTGACGGCAGACCATTTGGGGAGCGTCGTTTTGAAGACGCATATCCGTTTGATTGCGTAACTGCAAGGGATGCGATAAAGGATCTCCCAAACATTGACGATTCGCACGTGCAGGTCTGCATACCGTATCCCGATCACTGTACATCCCGCGTGAGTAACGATATCAATCGCTGCCAGATAGCCAGGACACCGACGGTCCCGTATGGCATGAGTTTTGTTCAAGCGTGCGATTTGGGTCTTATGCCCCAGCCCCTAATTGACCGGTGGCCCTGGGACAACCCGCAGCGCAGCAAGCCCAGCTCGAGTTGCTACGCTCGAGTCAGACCGAATGGTTTGTTGCCGATGATCACGACTGGAATCAATCCATTAGACTATAACGGGGGTCGTTGTCTGCACCCAGATCAACCTCGACTGCTGACAGTGATGGAAGCAAGACGCGCTCAAGGAACCCCAGACGACGTAGTGTTGGTCGGTCCTCCGGCAGCTCAATGGAAAATTGCTGGAAATGGTGTGGCATATGGGAATTCTGTGTCTATCGGAATGGCTCAGAGAGAAGCCTGGCTCACCAACCCCGAACACACTCAGTCTGAGGCGGTCTGAAATCTTCTCGCCGGTTTGAACTTTCTGTTGCTTGGAGATGCGACGGTCCCCAAGGTTGCGGAATCTCAGAAGAAGCAGTGGGTTCGGCAAGAGTGGTGAAGCTTTAGCCCTTCGAGGCATTTGGGAACTTGCAATCTTACTTGACCATCTTGCGATAGGAAGAAAAAGCAAAATGATCTTCGAAAGCGGCAACGGCGCCCGAAACAAGGACTACGAAGGTGACGGTGAGGGTTCGGGGCGTGTCTTTGCTCTCAAAAGCGCCCTAGAATGCTCGGGTGAAGGTCTCGAAAACAAGACGGCAGCAAGGCGGCGACACCAAGTTCGGGAATTACAGGGATATATGTGGAATGATGGGAATGAGCGGATTGTCTTCAAGCGAACCAGTAGTACCATTGTCGCCGTGTGAAGGTCGGGATAGACATTGCGCAAGGGTTCAAATGGCTTTCTGAGATAGTACATGGAATTATTTCTGACGATTACTGCATTCGCTTAGATAATTTCCCAGAAAGGATGAATGCACGAGATAGCTCGCTAGACTTCCAAGGTTCCTTAGAGAAGCTTCCGTGCAGGCGGCATGAGACGTCACGTCCCGACCCCAACTTTGTGAAGCTTTTCGGATTTGCCACAACCAAATTGTCCGTATAGCTGTAAATATCGGACCATCAAGCCCTTGTTTACTTGACCTATCTCCTGCACCGAATTTGTGAGATCGCGCGAACCTTTGACAGCCAGAAAAACGACCACGTCCCTCAATTCCTCCGCCTGCACGACCATTCTAGCAGCCCTTACACCTTTCGCGAACACTGCGACCGAACATCACGCGTCTTTCCGAACTCTAGCGACCCTTATGTGTACGTGGGATTTCGCCAATATCACACTACCACCCACCTAGCTGCTTCTTGCCATGCCTCATTTTCAGCTTCAACTATAGTTACCCTGCGTGCCAGTAAGCAGAGCTCAACTAACTCGAATACGATGGAAAGCTTGATACATTTTCTGCACGACCGTCAAATGGCCTCTTCATACCCTCCGCCTCCGACGCCCGATCAGCAACCTTACAATCCCTATCAGCACGCTCCCGCAATCTCAAGCTCCCAAATTCAAGAAGCAGTCGAGGCGGCGGGAGCAGCTGTACAGGGCGCGCAACAGGACCAAACACTCGATCAACAATCACCCGGAATACCCTACAATTTTCCGAAGGCCGAACAAACGATTACTGCAGCAGCCTATAGCAGTGATGCTGGTACAAGTCTCACACAACGAGCAGAAGGGCAAGGAGATGGAGCGCATCAGAAAGCCAACAGGCTGCGCAAAGCATGCGACTCGTGCAGTGTTCGCAAGGTAAAGGTAGGCTTTCGAAGATGACAGTTTTGATATCACGCATACCCTCAAGCTCTGTAGCATTTAAGTTGAAGCATCTTGATAACGAAGGGCGACTTTAGTGCGATGAGAGTGGGCCCCCATGTAAGGCCTGCGCGTCTCTGGAAATACCGTGTACGTTCGATAGACCGAGTCGCCGTCGCGGTCCCCCAAACAGACATGCAGAGGCAATTAAGAAGAGAAGGACGGACATTCCTGGAAATCCCACATTATCTTCCCCATCCTCGCCAACCCACGCCGCCCAAGCCTTGGCGGCACTTTCGGCAACTCCACAACTATCTATCGAAGCCATATGCCCCGTGAGCACGCTTGAGCAACTTGTTGATGACTTTTTTACCTACCTATACCCTCTATGTCCCTTCCCTCACGAACCAAGTTTCCGAGAGTCCCTTCGCAGACGAGACGACTATTCGAATCGGAGTTTTCTTGCTTTGGTTGCAGCTATGATCGGCGCCCTTGTTGCTTCATATCCGCGAAAGCCAAGGCTACGGCTCCATAGGCCACCTAACCGGGAAAAGGTGTTTCCGAATTACGTAGGGCTTGCGTACCAATGTCAGAGGGTCTGCTTGTCAGCAAGGGGCGAGGGTTATCTGTTCAAAGAAGATCTTAGCGTCTACGATGCCGCGACTAGCTTCTTCCTCGGCCTGTCATATGTTTATACCGGTCAAACGATCAGAAGTCATGCCGCTTTTCGTGAATGCTTAACAATTCTTGAAACTGTGAAACCATGGAAGCAGCAAGAAGGGAGTGACGAGTTTGGTCGAGCAACGCTGTTGTCTCAAGACGCGATTTCTCAAGAGATGGGCAAGCGCATCTTCTGGGCCTTGTGGAGCACTTCACAGTAAGTCGACCTGCGTGGAGCTCGGATCAAAATCCTTGCTCGAGCAAACGTTAACGCGTTCCAAGGTCTCTTCAGTTATCAGATGCATCATTCGCGGACGTTTCTATCCGACCAGAATCCGATAATTACCGATATCCTCCACTACCACTCGACCGGGATGACCGCCTGATCCACGCGGCGCTAATAGAGGAGCAACCGGCAAACGAGATGGACTTAATTACAGCTTTCAATGCTCGGATCCTCATTCAGAGATGCGCAGATCTAGATTCCGGGATTAGTCTATCAAAAGGTTCTCTAGCACAAGCTTTGGATCACTGCAAAGCCGTCTTGAGTGGACTTCCCCCTCAACTGGCTATTCATAGCACTGTTGCGGAGAATGGTGTTTTGAAAACAGAAATCGATCATGAGGCGCCAAGAGATCCGGCGTCAATGGTCCCCGCTGACAATGAAAAGGATCCAAATTACCGATATTCGCTGCAACATAAGGCGCAGAGCCGCGATATTTTTATCCATCAGATCAGCGCACGCATGCGCATTGTTCAGGGATACAATACTCTCGTAGAAAATCCGAGCTCTACGGCCACCACTGCGCAAAGCAAAGATACGACTGACTTGGCTCGAGTGGCTGCCGCGGGACTGAACGGCATGATGCAAGGGCAGCGTCCGGGCAACAATCAACATAATGATGCTATGCCGGATACCCATGAAGACTACAGCGATATCGTGGACAGCGAGCAGGAATCTTTCACCCGTGACCTTCTCTCTGCGCTCGCTGACGTCAATTATGTCAATTTTGAGCCCTTTGACGACCATTATGTACGTTTTACTGCCTCACTATCCTGGGATGCAATGGAATTTTTGTTTCCAGGCTCTTCTCCTTTTCACACTGTCCCTAAGGCTAACCATCTCGAAACTAGGTATCCGCCCTCCGCAATCTTTCATTTATGATATTGTCCCCACACTTCATACGAAAAAGATCATTAATCGAAGAGGCATTGCCCTACCTGCAGACGTTCCTACAAGCTCTCGGCCAGTTGGAGCAGGCCGCGATACCGACTCAAGAGATCGAAGCGGCATCAATACAGATAGCCGCAGATCTTGACCCGGACATAGAGCGGCAATGCTGGGAAGATATCGACCGAGCACTGACGTCATTCCAAGCGCTTGCTAAGCAAGAAAAGCAATAATAAGGTTCAAGGGTCGCAATGTGACATGATATTAGCGCCGTTCTGGAGGCATCAGCATCTACGTGATCAAGTATTTCCTACTAGGACGCAGACTATTTCTCATCCGAATCATCAGCATGAGGCTAAACTCCTCGTGTCTTGTAATCCATGCTTCTGTTGCTACACTCAGTCACTTCGGCTTTGACTGTAATACTACTGGCTGATGACGCTGAGCGATAATGCAAAATCCCAAAAGACCAGTCCTGAATTCAGGACTTTATTTACCAAATCTCCATAGAGCATCTGGCAAGCACGCCTCTCAGTGCAGGTCCCTGGTGTTTAGCTACCGAGCACCTTCTCCACGACGGACTCTGCCGCACACAGCAAGTTAGCTTTTTATTAGAATACCTGCTGTAGTAAAAGAAACTAATCTTGCGACGACGTCGTTTCATAAGAATACATGGACAAGGTAATGAAAAAAACCAAGTACCTTTCAATCCGGTATTGTCAGGCTCGACATGGGCCTTCTGTACAACGCCGTTATCGACAACGAGGGCGTAACGTTTGCCACGGGGTCCGCCGAAGATAGCGGTCCCATCGAAAGCAAGGTCAAGAGCTTGAGTGAAGGCAGCGTGGGGGTCGGCTAGGAAGCGGATCTAGGGTTGGTGGAGTTAGAGACAAATCCCAGGCAGAACGCAAAAGATAAGGCTCCCCAAAATAAATTACAAAATAGCAATGTATTGATTCATGAGGAATATGGCAAACTTACACCACTCTTGGCTCCAGGATCAAGAGTTTCTGCCCAAGCCTTCATCCTAAATATAATTTAGTTTACCTCCATACCTCCGAGAGAGGAGCCGGAGATTGAATGGGGACATTTACACAAAAGCATCATTCACGCTAATGACAAACACCTGGCCTGCATCCTTGAGCCCCTTGAAGTTGATGTACCCAGGAATATGGGTCGCGGAGCATGCGGGCGAGAATGCAGCGGGTACCCCGATGATAAGTCCTTTGCCTTTCAGTTCCTTGGCGACGTTGACTTTGTTTCCGGGCGAATTCTCCATGAGCTCTACATCTGGGATGCGATCGCCTACGTTGACGGCTAAGCGGGAGGTCGAGTGGAAGCTTGATGCATGGTGGGAACGGGGAATTGAGCGTGAGAGGAGGGTGGATTGGCGGCGGAGAGCAAACATTTTGTTAGAAGTCAACAAGGCAAACGAAAGCACAGGTAGTTTGTTGGGATGCTAGATGATAGTGCCTCTCTCTTGAAAGTTTTTCAAGTGTCGTGGATGAATCTCCTTGTCGTGGTGCAGCGGCAGCTCATGTCGAGCCGCTCAGCTGCTCTCGGGCCGAAAGACCGGGGGGATTTTCGTTCGCTTCCAAAGATGTCAAAAAAGTTTAAGATCAAATACATGTCTTCGGTACATTCACGGTACTCAGATCATCCCAAAAATGTGCCCGAAATCTATGAATATGAAAGCAAATGGTTGACAAATCCTTATTCAATCCTTAATCAGGAATAATGAGCGATCCGGACTAGCTTCACCGAGAATCAAGGCGTACAAGCGTGATGATTTTCAGCCCTCGGCCCTGAACTAGCCTTATCAAGCTTCGCAGACTATGCATTCGCTTGCCCATGGTGAGGCTTACTTTTTCTTTCCAGATGCGGCAACTTGCAGGATACATACTGTACGTCAATATCTGCTTTTCGGAAACGATTCTGCTGCAATAGGGCGGGTAAGTGTACGCGAAAACATCCAGGGCATCACTTCAGCGACTTGTTCCCATCTTGAAGCCCAGGATATTCCCACTAGGAAATCACGGAGCGGACATAGTGCTCGATTGGTGAGTATATTCCTTTTCGTTCCTTTCTTTGTGGGACGCCTCAGCCACACAAGATCAGATCTGGTGGATATTTGGGACGGGACCTACGAGCGATGTGATGGCGCTTCCGATCTAAACCCAGATCCGTTAAACTGGCCTTGTCCGCTTTCCGCTGAGGAGAACGAGTCGAACAAGACTGCCCACTACCGATGCAGCCGTCTATCTTGGCCATGGGATCGCCGGAAAGCCATCTTCTTTCGGCGCCCTGATTCTCATTGGCATTCCTCTCTCTCCGTCCGCCAGTCCCGTCCCATATCTCCGCCGCCGTCCTGGATTTCCACCCTGTGGTGCTCACACTTTCGCTCCTAACCCTGTCGCATCCTTCTCTCCCTCCACCAACTTGCGCAACTCGCTGTCCCCGCCAAGCTTGTGCCGCTCTCTACCTTTGTCGCTGCCAAGCACAGCTTAGCGCAGTCATTGTGGTTGATACCGTTCGTGGAAGACTCTGCCAGGACTCGACCTTTGGCCTTGCCAAGTGCCACCTGTGGCTACAGACGTTGCCCGACGACCCACGGGGTCATCGGCTTCCACTTGTTTCAATTGAGCGAAAGAGCTCGTCTTTCCTCAAGCGAGACGACTGCGGCCATGGATGCCCAAGGAGCCCAAGGGGCTAACAGCTCGAGCGACTTCGTAAGTCTTTCATCCAAGTCGCATTCCCCGACTCGGCAATCAATCGCTAACGGAATCCTAGGTTCGCAAACTCTACAAGTGAGTCGCAGTGCGACGCCTTTGCCCTAAGCGCTACTGATTCACAATCCCGTTAGAATGTTGGAGAGTCCTTCGGACGAGAGTGTCGTGAGGTGGGGCAATGAGGGAGATAGCTTTGTCGTGCTCGAGGTCGGGATCCAATGAATATTCAACCCTCGCCATACCCGGACTGACCGTCGCGTAGAATGAAAAATTTACCAAACACATATTACCAAAGCACTTCAAGCACAGCAATTTCGCGAGTTTCGTCCGGCAGCTGAACAAATATGATTTCCACAAAGTACGGCACAGCAATGAAGACAACGGGCAATCACCGTATGGCGCAGGGGTAAGGTGTCATCCTAGCGATGGGATCATATGAGGCTTATTGGCAGCAGGCATGGGAATTCAAACATCCCGACTTTAAGATGAACAACAAAGACGCTCTGGATAATATCCGAAGAAAAGCACCGGCTCCAAGGAAGCCGAACCAGGCTGCGGATGAAATGGTCCCAACTCAGCAAATGGACTTGGTCAACTCTCAACTCGTCGCCACCCAACAACAGCTCCAACAACTACAAGAACGATACAATGAATTGAGCATACACCACTCTATGCTCTTGCAGGAATTGATAGGTGTGCAAAAGACTGTCGTCAATCACGAGCACGTCATGCAAAGCGTCATGAGCTTTCTACATTCCGTGGACGCCCAGCGACGAAGGGACAGCAGAGTACACAATCCTTTTGGCCAATCTGCCGATGGAGTTCAGAATGGGACAGCCGACCCCCCGCCTCAAAGCATGGGCCCTTCAGAAGAGGATGAACCAGCATCGCCACTGCAGCACGCGTCAAAGCTGTTGCAAGAGACAAACGCAGACGTCATGTTAAACCCTCGAAACCTAGAACATATCAATGAGCTAGCAATACGCATGAACGGTACTATCACAACACCACCACCGAGCATAGACATACGCAATGGAGCAAGGCCTCCTAGTCGAAACACTGCGCCACCTTCTGCAACATCCAATACGTCCGGCCGATACGGAGACCTTGACAACATGGTCTATCCTGTTGGCCAAACTCAAGGCATTGATCCAATGTATAGCGAGCACATCAATAACATACCTTACCCCATGCCGACCAAGCCACCCGAGCCAACGGATCCCCGATACCAGAGCCAGGAAGCCCGAAAGAAGAGTACACAATACGATCCTGGCTGGATAAGGCAACCCCAAATCTTGCTTGTCGAGGATGATCAGACTTGCCGGCGCATTGGTAGCAAGTTCCTCTACGCTTTCAACTGCTCCATTGATAGTGCGGTGAGTTTTGCTTAGAGTCGATTGTGAGATGAGTACTGATGCATTGGAAGCTTGACGGACTCGAGGCCGTCAACAAGATGAACGCAGGCTCCAAATATGACTTGGTGCTCATGGACATTATCATGCCGAATCTTGACGGCGTTTCAGCTTGTCATCTCATTCGTCAATTCGATACGACTCCTATCATTGCAATGACGTCCAATATTCGCAGTGACGATATTTCCATGTACTTCCAGCACGGTGAGCCATTCTGTCAGATCCGAGCTCCGAGATGTTAATACGTGATTAGGTATGAACGACGTACTTCCGAAGCCATTCACAAAGGAAGGGCTTATGAATATGCTCGAGAAGCATCTCGGACATTTGAAGAAGCCCATGCATGAGATCAACGCAATGGGCGTACCGCAGCCTGTGCAGTCACTGGCACATACATCTGCCAAGCAATCCATGAAGGATGAAGACTCGCCTGGTAAATCCCCTGCCTCCATCAGTACTTGGAACAGTCCCAACCAGCATGTCCCAGGTGTTTCTCCGGTCGCCAGTTCTGTTCCCGACGAATACATGAACAGCGTGCAGGGCCATCCGGGCGCGTACGGTATGCAGCCTGGTCTAACTCCGGGAATCGCTTATGGGTCGAGCCCGCAAACACCCATGGCCGCGCCCAGACAGAACCAACATCGACGGCAGATTTCGGAGATATCGGGCGGTGACGAAATGAACAGTAGTGGGAAGAGACAACAGATGTATGGGCCACCGATGCAGCAGGCGCAGCATCAGCAAATGAATCCCATGCAGAGACCTCGATGATGAGGTCAATGATAGCGTTCATGAGACATTTGATTCAAAGATTATTCGTTTCTGAGCTTTGTGGCACAGACCGCTGAAAAGGCGTATCCTTGTACCCTCGTCTGCGTCTTTGAGCTTTGAAGTATTTGACTGAGGGCCTGGGCGGTGGGAGGGTGTCTGATCATGGCTGATATTCATGTACTCAGTTGCTTTGCTCGCTTGGACTTAAGACAGGCTGGAGCATGAAATCTTCTCTTCTTTAAATTAAACTTGAAAGTTAACATTTTTGATTTTGTCGACCCAGCATATTTTCATAAGTTTGGTAGGTCTGGAAGAGAATGGGGACGGTGGTGTGACCGTTGCTCCTAGATTGGGGTGAAAGATCGTTAAGAGGCATAAGTTGCCCAAATAGCGACTTGGATGCAACGAACGATTCGTGCGCAGTAACACCAACGATCTGAGAACTTGGAGTCAATAGGAAGACGCGATAGAAAGCAGAAGTAGAATTGTGAAAGGTGAGGTTGAAATAACCTTTGAGTTCTAGACCTTCGAAGATTTGGGCGTGGCCAGGCCATCCACCTTTCCAGGGCTCCCCCACCGTGTGGAGTCTCGCTCACAGTCGCACAAAACGACAACACACGACGAAAACTCCGAACATCCCACCGTCATCATGCAGACGTAGCGTTTGTTGCATACTCACAATGTCGGCCATCAAATCAAATTCGATATGCCTCCAAAGAACAAGAAAGCCGCGGGCCCTGAAAAGGGCAAACAGGGCGAGGAGGAAAGAGAGGAGCCTCTCCAGGCAGTTGTAAGTCTCGCATGGACTGCTAAATCCCATGACGAGGACAACTGACAGAATCAGATCCTCGCAGATTCGTATGAGACTCGATTTACGCCATTTACCCTAGAGAGGCCTCGAGTATGTCCTCCGAAGTTTCCGAATTTGCTGGACCTTTCTCATAACTTGCCAGTGCCTCCTCCCTCTCGCGAACACGCCTCTGATCGAATACACCTTTGAATTTCTAGCAAATGCTGGCGTAGAAGAAGTCTATGTCTACTGCGGCACCCACACCGACCAAGTTGAAAACTACATCAACCAGTCAAAATGGTCTGCCGCCTCCTCTCCCTTCACCAAAGTCGAACCCATCCGCTCCACCTCAACCTCTATCGGCGACGCGATGCGTGACCTCGACAAGCGCGCTATCCTCGCCAAAGACTTCATTGTCGTCTACGGCGACGTCATCTCCAACATCGACCTCGAGCCCGCCCTCGCCGCCCACCGCGCCCGCCGCGCCAAGGACAAAAACGCCATCATGACCATGATCCTCCGAAGCGCAGGCCCCTCCCACCGAACCAAATCCCAGTCTCGCACGCCCGCCTTCATCATCGACCCCACCAAAGACCGCTGTCTCCATTACGAACAACTCTCCAACCTCCCTCCCTCAGCTTCCGCAGCAGCAGCAGCAGCAGCAGCAGCAGCCAGCAGCCCGACCTCACCATCCCCCTCCCTCCCCTCCTCTTCCTCCCCCTCCTCCCATTCCCGCCTCACCATCGACCCGGACATCCTCACCAGCACCTCCACCCTCGACATCCGCACCGACCTCATCGACCCCGGCATCGACATCTGCACCCCGGACGTCCTCGCGCTCTGGTCCGACTACTTCGACCACCAGGCCCCCCGCGCCGGGTTCCTGCACTCGGTGCTCAAGGACTACGAGCTCAACGGCAAGACCTTCCACACGCACGTCGTCGCGGGCGCGCACTACGCGGCGCGGGTCCGGGATCTGGCGGCGTATGCGGCGGTCGGGCGCGACGTCGTGGGCCGTTGGGCGTATCCGCTCGCGCCGGATAGTAATTTGGTGCGGGGGCAGGGGTATCGGTATGTGAAGGGCGGGGTGTATCGGGATGGGGGCGTGGTGTTGGCGCGGAATTGTGTGGTGGGGAGGGGGAGTGTGGTTGGGAGGGATGCGGTGATTGGGGAGGGGAGTGTAGTGGTGGGGAGCGTGGTGGGGAAGGGGTGTCGGATTGGGAGGAATGTGAGGGTTGAGGAGGCGCATGTTTGGGAGGGGGCGGTGGTGGAGGATGGGAGTGTGGTGAGGCAGGCTATTGTGGCGGAGGGTGCGGTTGTGGGCAAGAAGTGCAAGATTGAGCCTGGTGCGCTGGTTTCGTTTGGTGTGAGGATTGCGGATGGCACGACGGTCAAGGGCACGAGCAGGATCACGAAAGCAAAAACCGACGAGCACCCGAAACCTACTAGCGACGTCAAGATTGTGGGTGAGAGTGGAGAGGGCTATGAGTACGCTGACGAAGAGGACGAAGATGATGGTGAGGAGTTGGCTAAGTCTAGTCTGCTTTATTCTTCGACTTATCTGGCGACATCGACGGACTCGATATCGACGCTCAACGACGACGACTTGGAGGATGATATGTCCCAAGCATCTGGTGCTGAAACTTTCCAGCACGACGCCACCAACAGCATCTTCGATTCGCTACAACGGGGTGACAAATGGGAGGATATCCAGGTCGAGCTTATGGCATTGCGGCTAAGCACCAATGCTTCCGATTACCAAGTTCGAAAAGCGATTGTCGTAGCGTTCACGAGGCGTATTGAGCAACTCGCGGAAAGCTCGGCGCTCGGCATCAAGGCTGCGGTGGAATCAACGCTGAAGGACAGCAAAGGACTCATCGAGCGCAATTTGGGTGATGTGGGAAAGTCAGGGAAGACGGATCAAGTAGATTTCCTGCTGCTCATGCAGGCGGATCTCATACATCGCAGGGACGGGGATAAGATCCTGGTCTTTGTTTGTACGGAATTGTACAAGGCCGATGTACTGGAGAAAGAGGCCTTTGAACAGTGGTGGGACGACGTCAAATCAAGCGAGGACGAAGGGATGAGAAAGATCAGGGAGAGAACGAGACAGTTTATGGATGTGTTGGGCGAGGAGGACGAAGAGGAGAGCGACGAAGATGAAGATGATGAGGACGAAGAAGAGGACGAAGACGACGATGACTGAGTACCTTACCTGAGGACTAGATACTAAAAGTTTTGTAGAAGTCAATAAAGTCAATAGACTCATGCACTCAGCTTGTTTATCTTTAAGCCTATCCATCTTGTCCATCTTGTGACGGGTGGGGCGTCAGGGATCACCAAAGGGGAAAAGTGTGGCGGTGGTGTGGTCGTCAGTGGGTGAGTGGTCGTCGGTGCTGGTCGTCGAGCGTCATTCCGCCCTGTCATCGTCCCTCGAGCTGTTCAAACGTATGCCGGTCTGCTGATTACCAAACTTGTCCCCTCGACTCACCAATCCTCCCTCTCTCGCCGCCTGACTCCTGAGTATATAGGCTCGCCATTCCGTTGCCAAGTCTTGTCTCGGGCAAGACGCGGCAACTTGTAGTCGGCCACCACGCCTCCCAGCACGAGGAAACGCAAGGCAGTATCTCCGTGCACTAGCGAGCACTTACTGCCCACCTCGAGCCAAACTGCGGACGACGGCCCCACAAAGAAGGCGTTGAAGAAGTCACCCGTCAACCAACTTAACCCTGACACTCTACCCGCCACCCCCACTCTCACCACCACCTCTATGGATTCTGAGGATGAGGTAATGAGTGTTGCCTCGAGTGAGGAGATGATGGAGGATCAGGACAGCGACCTTAGCATGGGTGGAGATGGTAAATCTGACCATTTGTGCCTATCCCAAACCATCTGCAAGACTGATGACGTGTTATAGACTCGGACATTGATCTCGACGTTGACGACCCCGACGCTGGATTTGAAACCCATGATAAAGATATCAAGCCCAAGCGGAAACCATATGAAGTTGACTTCAAAATATTCGGGCCCGAAGACATACAGCATCACCAAGATCAACAGATAGACGCAGTCTCAGCTATACTCGGACAGCCACCAGAAGCAACTGCCATTCTGTTGAGACACGCTCGATGGAACAAGGAGAGGCTTATCGAGTCATATATGGACAAGCAGGAGACTGTGCTCGAGGAAGCAGGTCTTGGGCAATCATCCACAAAGCCCCTCGAGCTGAAGAAAGTCAAAGGCTTCGTCTGCGAGATTTGCTGTGAGGATGATCCTGCCCTTGACACGTTCTCCATGAAATGTGGACATCGGTTCTGTGTGGACTGCTACAGACAGTACCTAGCACAAAAGATCAAAGATGAAGGTGAAGCTGCCCGGATAAAGTGTCCTGGGGACGGTTGCAACAAGATTGTCGACTCAAAGTCGCTTGATCTCTTAGTGGCCATAGATCTAAAAGACCGGTCTGTATACAGAAACCTTCATTGGCACCTCATTTACTAATATATCCAATAGGTATCAGGTGCTTCTAACGCGAACCTACGTGGATGACAAAGAGAACCTCAAGTGGTGTCCCGCACCAAACTGTGAATATGCCGTCGATTGTGGTGTGAAACAGCGGGAACTCAACAAGATCGTACCTACCGTGCACTGCTCATGTGGGCACAACTTCTGTTTCGGTTGTACCCTAAACGACCATCAACCCGCGCCCTGCGCCCTTGTGAAGAAGTGGTTGAAGAAATGCGAAGATGATTCTGAGACTGCAAACTGGATCTCAGCAAACACCAAAGAATGCCCCAAATGCCACTCGACCATCGAGAAGAACGGTGGATGCAACCACATGACCTGTCGCAAGTGCAAACATGAATTCTGCTGGATGTGTATGGGAGTTTGGTCAGAGCACGGTACGAGTTGGTACAACTGCAATCGATTCGAGGAGAAGAGCGGGCATGAAGCGCGAGACGCTCAAGCTCGGTCACGGCAATCTTTGGAGCGATATCTACACTACTACAACCGCTACGCAAACCATGAGCAGTCAGCCAAACTCGACAAGGACATCTATCTCAAGACGGAAAAGAAGATGACGCAGCTGCAGTCCACCTCCGGCATGTCCTGGATTGAAGTGCAATTCCTCGACGCCGCGTCGCAGGCCCTACAGCAATGCCGACAGACGCTGAAATGGACGTATGCTTTTGCGTATTACCTCGCTCGCAACAACTTGACCGAAATCTTCGAAGACAATCAAAAGGACCTGGAGATGGCGGTTGAGAATCTCAGCGAGATGTTCGAGAAGCCGACGGACCAGCTGTCCGGACTGAAGGTGGAGATGATGGATAAGACAAGCTACTGTACCCGACGCAGGATCATCTTGCTCAGCGATACAGCAGAGAACCTCAAGAATGGTGGGACTCACTCTCTCCAGCTCCGCAAAGAGGCGCTCGACTGATCTTGATGGATAATCTACAGGCTCTTGGCAGTTCAACGTTGATCTATGAACGATGATGGTCTCTGATCGCGGCGGTACGTTGCCTTTTCGGATGGCAGGATCTATCCGGTCTGCACTCGGCCCGTTGCCCGAGTAACTCGGAGTTGTTACGACTTCCTCCCCCAAGTTTCCCCCCATTCACCAGACAGCAGGCAGACCAGTTCGACTCGGGAAGAGGCTCCGGCCAGTCGCTCTCGCATGTGGCAAGTCCCCTTTCCTTTGTTTTTTTCTTAGCTCGCAATAGACCTTCGGGGCAGCGGAAGAGCAGTGGGATCTTGGACTGGGCCGCGGGCAAGCGAGTTTGGGGGATTTGTACGGGTTCATATGATAGCATGTGCATAGAAGGCGTATCTGTTGCGGGTGGGGATTGACTTGCGTTCGGGCACACCGATGTGGATTGGAAGGAGCATTGAAAGGGCAAAAGGTACCTGGTGCTGGCAGCGCGGCTGCGTAAGCTACTATTGATTGCTCACTCTCAACAACACATGACGATTTTTTTGAGATTCATTGAATGTCCTGGCCCTTGGCTGTTGTCATTGCGTTACGCTTTATTGACTGTGTACCACATGAGAGACCTAAAGTCTTTGTGATGCAAACTGCCGCTCTCGAAGCGTCACGGAACGGCGACTCGCAGTTTCCGGAGCGATACTTTGGTACTCCTGCTACAAGTACGTCAATCTGGCAGACAGGTTGTGATCGTCATTTGGGAGAATTAACGATCAGAGTGCATCCCATAGCGCCAGAGGGACGTCGGCTTCGGATAACACTGTAACCGCTCAACTCCCCACCTCAAATTTAACCACCGTACCCAGAAAATCGCTTGATTAAAGTTACTCTGCCATAGTTCTGATTCGCTGAGGATGGGTGAAGAGACTTTCGGTTGGAGTTAGCTGATGCATTGGTCGGCCGAGCCAGGGTATGAGAGTGATCTACTATTCCGAAGTTGGAAACATCTCAACCTAGGGTGCTAGTTCCCTTCCTCTCCTCCACGTCAACCAGGATCTCGTTTTCATAAAAGGTTCGGCACGTTGTGTACCCGTGTCGAATGTTACGCTAGGATCCGGGGGTTTAAGAACTCGTGTCATTCACGACATGGGCAGCTATAGCCAATCAGGATGCATTTAATCCAGTAGGTAGTCATCGATTCAGTCACAAAGCATGCACAAATCGTGATGGCATGGCGTGGATGCCATGCAGCATGTCTTTGGCGCAATATTAGAGGAGAAGGCCTTGGCCTATCTGTTTCAAGGCTATCAGGCTTTTCACCGTCTTCTGTCGTCTGCTTGTTCTTCATCTGAAGCGTTGTGAAAGGACATTGTACTCAACATGGCTCCCTCAGATCCTCTTCTCTATCTTCCAATCTTGCATGTCCCATTAGATTCGAGCTTCTTATCTAAAGTCTTCGCAGGGGCAGTTTTAGTTATCCTCTTAACGGTTTATGCCATTGCAGTGAGACAAGAAAAGTTGTATCCGGGCTTTGAAACCATTGGATTCGAGAACGGAGCCGTCTCATTCTCGGAAGCAAAGAAAAAGTTCGTGAGCCATGGTAGAGAGCTATTATCGGCAGGCCTCAGAAAATATAATGGTTCTTTCCAAGTCATCGCTGACGCAGGGCCCATGATCATTCTCCCAAGTCGGTACATCAATGAACTCAAGAAGAGGGAGAAGACCCTCAGCTTTGACGGCTTTATCAAACGGGAGTTTTTCGCCTTGAACCCAAGCTTCGATGGAGTTCGACCATCTGTGACGTCGAAGGTAGTCCAAGATTCGGTCCGAATCAGATTGACTCAGTCCTTGAATCTCATCACCAAGGACCTGTGCGAGGAGACTGAATCCACACTCCACGACATGTTTGGTGAGAGTCCGGACTGGAACTCGTGCTATTTCCAACGCATCTGCCCTGACTTGGTCGCTCGACTTTCTTCGCGAGTCTTTCTCGGCCCAGTCGTGGCCCACAACAAGGAATGGCTTCGTATCGCAGTGGACTACACTATCACCTTGGCGCAGGCCGCGCGAGCCTTACGCCTTTGGTCTCCTTTCCTGCAGTCCGTCGTCCATTGGTTCATTCCCGAGTGCCGGACACTAAGAGCTCAGAGCGCAGCTGCTCGACGGATCATTGATGGGGAGATTAAGCGTCGACGAGTCAAGTGGGAAGAAGACAGGAAGAACGGAAAGCCCGTTACTAAAACGGCCGACTCATTGGGTTGGATGCAAGAACTGAGCCATGGAAAACAATTCGACTTGGCCGGCGGACAACTCGGATTGACTTTTGCAGCCATCCATACGACCAGCGACTTACTCACAAAGGTTTTATACCAACTATGTGCGCACCCCGAGTACATCCAGCCCTTGAGAGACGAAATGATCGCAACCTTAAGCAAGGAAGGATGGAAGAAGACAAGCCTATACCAGATGAAATTGCTGGACAGTACCCTTAAGGAAACCCAGAGAGTGGAGCCTGCCTCCGTCGGTAAGTTTCAAAGCGATAATAGAAGAGCACATGCCTAATGAAACATACTCACCGCTGACAAAACCCCAGCGACTTTCAACCGCGTCGCCGAAGAAGACGTTAAGCTCCCTGACGGCAACGTCATCCCCAAAGGCGCGTCCTTCAAGCTATACACGGACTATGCCTTTGACCCGAACATCTTTCCCAACCCGGACAAGTTCGACCCCTATCGCTTCCTGAAACTGCGCGAACAACCGGGCCAGGAGAACAATTGGCAGTTCGTCACCACGTCCCCCGAATCCATGGGATTTGGGCACGGCATGCACGCGTGTCCGGGACGCTTTTTTGCAAGCAACGAAGTCAAGATTGCGCTGTGTTGGATGTTGCTGAAGTATGACTGGAAATTGGAGGATGGAGGGTCGGGACCGAAGAATATTCCGCACGCGACGGAGGTTATTGCGGATCCGAATCTGAAGTTGATGTATAGGCGTAGGACGGAAGAGATGGATTTGATGGGGTTGCTTGAAAAGGAATGAGAGATCGTTTCGATATTAAGGGTAATGAGCTAGGTGTACGGAGTACAGATACTCAAATAAAAAAAATCTGGGATTAAATGAAGTGTGCTTTTCTTCGTGCCACTACCAGGATATCGCGTTTTCGGAAGATGCTCTGAGCATCGAGGGAGACTATAATCTATGAATATGATGAAATGAAAGCAAGATTTCCAACTCATATTTTATAACTGAAATGTTTCTTACAGTACAAACCCGCAAACTAATGTACAGACGCTTGGATGCAGAAGAATATTCATATGCTTCATACCCACCAATATAAGCAAATCTACAAACCATCCCCCTCTCACTTTATAAGAACTTCTTCGGCGCGTTCGCCCGCCGTCTCTTATACACGATATAGCTCGCCGCGAGCATGACCTGGAACGCAATCACCACGAACAAGAAGAACCCCATCCGTGGCGCTGACGATGAGATCACTGCAATATCCCGTTAGCAAAATCTTCCCCCCAACGAAGAAAAAAAAAAACGAAGCACAAAAAAAGAGGAAAAGGAAAAAGGGGAAAACTCACGTCCCGGCAAACTCCCCATCAACCCCTCCCGCGTCTCCCTAATACTCGAGTGCAGATTCGCCAAATGCTCGCTATAATCCTTACCCTCGATATCCCGCTTGATATCGCCCACCACCCGCTCGATCCCCTCCACCCGCCGCGCGACCTCCTCGAGCCTCGGCCCGCTCCCCCCACTCGACTGCTGCTGCTGCGACTGCTGCTCGTGGGCGCCGTGCTGCGACACCTGCTGCACGTGCCGCAGCATCGCGGTGTGGCGCTCCTCGAGGGCTTGGCTGAGCTGTTGGATTTGGGTTGCGAGCTGGTCGGTTTGGTGCGAGAGCTGTTGGAGGCGGTTGGTGAGGTCCGCGGTGTTGGCGGGGTCGTGGGCGGGTGCCGGGTTATTTGGGATGGCTTGTTGTTGGGGCGGTTGCTGCGGTGGTTGTTGTTGGGGTTGTTGCGGTTGGCTCGGTGGTGGGGGTTGCTGCTGGGGGGTGGATGAGGAGGAGATGGAGAGCTTGTTGACTTCGAAGGAGTCGGGGGTTTCGGCGCTGCCGGCGGTGATGCCGAAGTGGTAGCCACCGTATGGGAGCTTGATCTGGATGGGATGGTTAGATGTGAAGCTTTTGGACTTTTCTCGGCCTGAATGTGGGTGGGTGGAGGCAGGTCCGTACCTTGTCACTGGCAAAGCAGACTTTCTCGTCCACTGTAACCTTGAAAGCTCCGTTCACGCTCTGTACTTTTAGCTTGCTGAAGCGACCAAGGTTCCTATACGCATAATCGCAGTGTCCAAAAGCCAGACTATCCACACTGCTATGGGATTTGTAGTCAACCGATCCGTCATTCAAAAATCCTCTTAGTACACCTCCCCTCCCTCCATATTGATCAAAAATCAATGCCAGCCCGTCGAACGGGCCCGCCGTGTACACACTGCTCTTGCCCACAGTTTGTTCCCCATTCTTAGCAAACCAAAATTGCAGATTCCCTCCTGCTCGCTCCGGTCCCGATGCGCGGAATTCCAACTCTGCGGTCCACTCCGGATAGTCGGCAGGAGACTCGGTCCAAAGCGCGCCTCGCCGATTACCCGGATACGGCGGCGTGAGCATTATGCGGTCCGAAAAGACGCCTGGGTCGCCGCCTTCGCCGGATAGGTGGAAATGTGGGACGACCTGGCTGCCGGGTGAGAAGGCTTTCTGGCCGAAGCTGAGGGATTCGATGAAGTTTTGGGCAGAGGAGAGAGGGAGTGAGAGGATTAAGGAGACGGCGAGCCGTATGCTGGACATGGAGCGCGGCATCTTTGGGATATGGTGACGGAGGAAGGAGATTAGGAGGTGGAGAGGAACGACCGGAAAGGATTAATGGAGGCGTCGGGGCGAGGTATCAGAGGCTGCCTTGGACAAATTAGAATATCCACGCGCGTATTTGCGGATAGGCATACCAGTAGATATCTTCAATTAATCAGGATTAGAAGGTCGTCGCCGGTCGAGAAAGCTGCGTACAATGGTCACAATGCCAACGGCCAGCGTAACGACAATGACACAATTACGGATCTCTTTGACGAAATCTACAGCAGCGTTGGGAACTTTGATTTCATGAAAATGAACGGCTTCGTGAGTTACATGGACTTGGCCGGCGTGAGAAAGCTTGAATTGTTCCATGTGGACATTTGGTTAGATGGTAGTCTCGAGCTTGAAGGTTGGAGCTCTCCGATTCGCCGACGCCAATTTCTCTTCTTCGTCACCATCACCATCACCTTCACCTTCCCTCCATCCCCGTCTTTCTCCCGCGCAACCCTTCAGCCTGCATCATGTCGGGCCCGAATCCTCAAGAGACATGGCGGAGACTGAATCAGAGCTTACAGCAGGCGCAACGTCGTTTTGGCCAGGGTGGCGGAGGACCGAATCCAAGAGGTGCTTTGGGAGGTGCTGCTGGTTTGATTCTTCTGGGAGGAGGAGCCTGGTTCTTCTCCAATGCTCTTTATAACGGCAGGTCGACCTTTCTCCGGTTTGGAGCAGCGCGCTGACGGTACCCAGTGGATGGAGGTCACCGGGCGATCAAGTACACGAGGATAGGAGGAGTTCAAAAAGAAATCTACAGTGAAGGTATTCCTACTCAATCCTATGCTCATAGACTTTTCGACTCAAGACGTTTCCAGGAACACATCTTCGAATTCCTTGGTTCGAGACTCCCGTCGATTATGATGTTCGTGCCAAACCTCGCAATGTCGCATCCCTTACTGGCACCAAAGATCTTCAAATGGTGAACATAACATGCCGTGTACTGTCTCGACCGCGGGTTGATGCTCTGCCTCAAATATATCGGACGTTGGGCACAGACTACGACGAGCGCGTCTTACCTTCCATTGTGAACGAGGTCCTGAAGAGTGTGGTTGCACAATTCAATGCGAGTCAGTTGATCACCCAACGTGAGAATGTGAGCAGGCTAGTTAGAGACAACCTCGTGAGGAGAGCTGCGAGATTCAATATCATGTTGGATGATGTCTCATTAACAGTAAGCCAAGACTTGTACCATTTGACTCGGACCTGGACATTTGTTAACCTCCAATCTAGCATCTCGCCTTCTCGCCTGAATTCACGGCTGCTGTTGAAGCCAAACAAGTTGCTCAACAGGAAGCACAACGAGCCGCCTTCGTCGTTGATAAAGCCCGGCAGGAAAAGCAAGCCATGGTCGTACGCGCCACTGGTGAAGCTCGCTCTGCCGAACTCATCGGTGACGCCATCAAGAAATCCCGCAGCTACGTGGACCTCAGAGAATTCGAGAATGCCCGGAACATTGCGAACATCCTGGAACGCAGTCAGAACAAGGTCTACCTGGATTCCAATGGCTTAGGCCTTAACATCAGCCAAAGCAGCGCCGACAAAGCAAAGAGAGAAGGGAAATGATGAGATGTCTTAGGGTGAAGAGAAGATGGTATGGCGACCGAAAGGAACATTTAAGAAATCATGTATTATTTCGGTTTCGAAAATGATGGCTTGGCAAGCGCTCATTCAACTCTACTGTAAATATTGGGCGTATCTGCATGAAGGAGAATCTTTTCGGCTCTTGTTTATTCGTTGTCCGAAAACCTGTTCCCACGCTTCACACGGTGATGAGTTGACGAAAAAGTAGAGCCAGCAGTGATTTAAAGGGCCGAGGCTGGCCTGATACTGCTGGTAGCCTTTGCAAACACCGTCAACCACCCTAGGGACAGGAGCCAGGAGCAGTCCGGAAAATAGCTTCTTGACCGGACCTTCGTGCTGAACGGCCGATTTGACATTTAAAAATGGGTCTCCTACGAACATGCGGCCAGTATTTCAATCTACTTTCGTCGTTGGATATCGAGCTGAGTTGCCTTCTCTGGCGTGGCTGCCAACTATCTATCTCTGTATTTGAGCCAGACCCCCAGAAGATCTTCAACGTCCAAGCTTGTGGGGGGCAAAACTGAATGATATCAGAGATGCGAGCAGTGAAAGGTTTTCTTCGTCCCAATTAGAGATATACACGGCCTTCCATCACCTTCACAGCAGTTCCCTCAAGGGTCACGTCACCTACAACCCCAGCTTCTTTCAAGGTAATCGTTACATGAATCTCACTCTTTCTCCCCATCTCGACTCCTTGAGTGACCACGAACCTGACCTTCTCCCCAGCACCGTATTTCCCCTGCATAGAAAGATAGGACGTCAATGCACTCGCAGCTGACCCCGTCGCAGGATCTTCCAGAATGCCCTTGATCATCCTCGTCCGGAGATTGACGGTGCCATCCTCGGAATCGGGCGATCGCACATAATAATAGCACGGCCCCCAGAACTTGCCCCAACCTTCATCCAGCGGTACGTTGGCCATTTCGGAGCCGGTGCCGACGGCGCCAAGCGTGTCGAGGTCCGGGAGATGGATCAGCGGAAAGGTCATTCCGTTGACGATGGAGACGACAGGAGACTCAGTTGGTATTTCAGCGTGGCCATTGCTTTCCAGGGTGTGGAGAGCTGGCTGGATTCGGTAGAGCTCGGCGATTCCAAGCGTGGCTTGGTGGATACGCAAGTTGTGTGGGATGGATGCTGATGCTCTCGCATTGGCGTACACAAGATCGACTGTACCGGCTTTTATCGAGAACTTTCCCGTTGCCTGACCACCGCTTTTTGCTAGTTCACCAAGAGCAAAGCAGGCGGTACCAATGGTCGGGTGTCCAGCAAAGGGGATCTCTCGGTCCTTTGTGAAAATGTCGACGGTCCAGTGATTCCCTGTTTCTTCTTGAGATTTTTCGTGGATAAACGTGGTTTCTGAGTAATTAAATTCTCTCGCAATAAGCTGTTTCTGTTCCTGAGTAATTTTGACGGATAGGGGAACCTTGACGACAGCAAGAGGGTTGCCAGCAAACCTCGTCTGCGTGAATACGTCTAGTGTGACGTATTCTAAAGTTTGGCTATCCATAATAGATCGATGAGAAGAAAAAAATCAATCCTACTTTCTAAGAGAGATGTTATATTTTTCAAATGGCCTCAATTTCGTGATAATTGATTTTCAGACATGAACCTCGGGAAAGGTTTCTTTACATACTATACCAGGCTTATGTCGCCAGCTGAATATTGGAAGCACCATGCGGAGTAGTACGGAAGGAGTCATACTTTATTCCGGGGTGTAGACGAAAGCGGCAACCAAATTTTAGAGTCGGGCCTCCGGGTCGGTGGTTGCGCGGGAGGATTCCGCTACTCTAACAAAAATCTTCAATCGAATCGTACATTGGGATTTGTCTCGCAATGAGTGACCCTGAGGTCGCCTTCAAGGTCAAAACCATCGCCATCGTCGGGGCTGGTCCTACTGGTGTTGCAGCCGCGAAGTAGGTCTTCTCAGGTTACGCTGCATGCAGGAGAGTTCGCATCTAGAGCGCTGGTTCTTACCTCAAACAGATACCTTCTTGCAGAGAAACATTTCAGCCGTATTGCCATCTTCGAACAGAGGAACAATGTAGGCGGCATATGGAACTACACTCCGCATGACGATCTGGCCAAAGCCGAAGCCGAAGCTCAAAGGATCCCACAAACGAGCCCAAATGCACCGGTAGAATCTCCAGTATGGCGATCGAGTGGTGCCAGGAATCTCCTTGGCAACGCGGCTCAGAAAGAGGCTACTTTTGCGTCTGCCATGTATGATGATTTGGAAAGCAACATACCTAAGGAATTGATGCAATACTCGGATTACCCTTTTAGTAAAGACCTGCAACTCTTCCCAGGACGAGAAGAGGTCTTGCAGTACTTAGAAGCGTACGCGCAAGAAGTCAGCCAATTGATCCATTTCCAGACTCAGGTCTATGACGTTCGTCAAGTAGCCAAAAGTGGCTGGGTTGTAAAATGGCGAAACCTAGAAACAAGACAGCAGACTGAGGAGCCATTCGACGCGGTCCTGGTTGCAAGTGGCCATTTCGATGTACCATATATCCCAGCGATTGAAGGGCTCAGAGAATGGCACGAGACACGTCCAGGGACAATCAGTCATTCGAAGTTTTACCGAAGGCCAGATGATTACAAGGGCAAGGTAAAGCAGACTGTTGCCACCATCAAAGAAGTACTGACTCATTTGGCAATCAGAAAGTCATCGTAGTCGGCAATAGCGCCTCCGGTCTCGACATCGGAAGTCAAATCGCTACTGTCTGCAAAACGCCGCTCCTCGTTTCTCAGCGGTCAGAATCCTATCTCTCACCGGGACCCTCACCAGACAAAGTTGAGCTGCCTGAGATAGTTCAGTTTGATGTCACCACTCGCTCTGCGGTTTTCTCGAACGGTCGCAAAGAATCTGGCATTGACGCCGTACTCTTCTGCACCGGTTACTTCTACAGTTTTCCTTTCTTGTCTTCCCTGCAGCCTCCTTTGATCAGTGACGGCACTAGAGTACAAAATCTGTATCAGCATGTCTTTTGGATTCCGGACCCAACATTGGCCTTTTTGGTGTTGAACCAAAAAGTTACACCATTTCCTGTTGCTCAGGCTCAGGCGGCCGTGATCTCACGCATCTGGTCCAATCGTTTGAACTTGCCCTCTGAGCATGATATGAAGGAGTGGGAAACCGCCGTGGTCCGGGAGCGAGGAGCACGCAAGATGTTTCATGTCTTGCAATATCCAAACGATGCCAGGTATATCAACATGCTCCACGACTGGATCGAGAACGCTCCCCTCAGAGAAGGGTTGGAGCGAGGAGGCAAAGGGAAAGAGAGCCCTCGCTGGGATCAAAGATATTGCTGGCTGAGAGAAAGATTTCCCGCCATCAGAAAGGCATTCCGCGCCGTCGGAGAGTCGAGAGATCAAGTCAAGTTTGTGGAGCAGGTGGGATTTGATTTCGAGGCTTACCAAGCCGAGGGCGAAACGACCGTTGTACCACCCAAATCCTCGCTATAGACACCACACGGAATATGCATAGATGTTTTTAGATAATCATGACCGAGATAAAAATCCAACCGTCCGCAACCCGGCCGTACTCGTTGGCCTGGCAATCTTTTCTTCTATTCATTGAGTAGCAGCCCATAAATCTCCATCACTCCCCTATTAACTGTATCCTTAATACATTAGACATCTACCACGTGCTTCGTCAGTTCACGATGCTAGGCAAGTATGGCCGACGGCTCATGGTTTCTTACAAGCCGTACGTGAGATTGGGCTGTGTTCTCGGACGTGAGACATAGTTTTGTCTGATTCTCCACTGGGAAAATATGTCTCCAAGTACACAAGCATCTTTCAGTAAAAGCTAGAAAGACCATTCATCTCACTAGATTCCTTTCCCGACGTTGTTTTCTGTGGAAGCTCGGGCCAAAGTTTGTGTGCAACGGAGTCAAACGACTCTCACTCCTAATGGTTGGATGGGTCAAAACCTTGGCAAGTTTCCAGTAACGGCAAAATCAAAATAACGCGATACAAGACTCGAAGCGATTCTGCCTCCACCGTGGGAGCACTTGAGCAGACACAATTATTGTCCGGAATTCTGTGCGCTTACCCCTACGTTTGCTGCCATTCATCCTCTCGATCACATTATGGAAACGGAATCCACTCACCGGCGAATCGAGCTTCAATCGGCTGCAGATCTCTACTATCTACGATCAAACGCCAGAAGGGCCGCAAGAAGGATAATAGACTTGCATTTACCTCCCGCTGCGGCGCCTGAAGGATGTGAAGAAGAAGAAGATGGGTTAAGGAAGGGAGTGGAGGGACTTGTCGAAGAATATATCAAAAGTACTTTTGCATCCACACGACACAGCATCAGCATCAATGGGTTGGAGCCCAAGGCGACCGAGCGGATATTCCTAGAACACGACTCTCAGGAAGGCGATGGTACGTACTTTTAAATTCACTTATGAGGACGTTCTGGGTTCATGACATTAACGCGCTTCGATCCAGACGCATATGAGCCCTACGATACCCGTCTCGCTTCGCGACTTACAGCGCTGGCAAACACGCACAATGATTTGATTCTTTCACTTGCAAACCTACGACGCACGGCACCTGCGCAAGCTGCTCAAGCGTTCCAAACAGCCTACCAGGCGCACTCCTCCAATCTTGACTCAGAGACCCAAGCCGAAGTTGAGAGGTTGGCGAAGCAAAGCGAAGGTTACGACCTAGATATAGGCACTTTCGAGCGTTGGGATGATCTCGAGAAGACATGGAGGAGGGGGGCGCAGGGGCTATTGGAGTTGAAGAGCGGTCTAACCGAGACTGTTGCCAAGTGTGAGAGGGCGGTAGAAGTTGCAAATGAGGTGGAAAGATGATGATTTCCAGTGATAGTTCCAGTGACAAAAGTCGCTCGAACCATTAATTGGTCGATACACAATAAGTTTTGGGTATGAAGCATGCCAGCATGGTCTGGATACGAAGTAATCGTCACGATCTTATGAAGTCTTCCGAGGATGTGCCAGTGAGACCAACAAGAACTGCGAGTCTCAAATCCTTCATAGATTTGTTGCACTTATTCGGGAAATCGGTCCTCCAATATCCTAACAGCTCACTGTCGATGAATACTGTTCTTAAAAGGGCTTCTCAGGCAGCAGTAAATTGATCTGATCTCTATATAGAGTACCGCAGGACTTTTCAGGTTGCACGGTCTGAACGAGCCCATACAGCAAGATTCTACTCGTCCCCTCCACCCTCATTATCGAAAACGTAAGTAAGATGGCATCTGCCGCAGTACTGGCGGTTGTGATGGGCAGCCATAAAAACACCTGCACCACACTGGTGAAATGAGTCAGCACATTGTTTCATGCATTTCAGAATCCCCATACCTCAGGTGTGGGACATTCCCGCCTCAGGCGCTCGATCTTGCCATCGCCATCGACTTTGTAGTATTTGAGGACAGCCAACTTGGTCTTCTTCCTCTTGTGCTTGATTTTCTTGGGTGTGGTGTACACTTTCTTCTTTCTCTTCTTGGCACCGCCGCGGAGGCGCAGAACAAGGTGGAGGGTAGATTCCTTCTGGATATTGTAGTCGGAGAGGGTACGGCCATCTTCCAGCTGCTTGCCAGCGAAGATCAAACGCTGCTGGTCAGGCGGGATGCCTTCCTTGTCTAGCAGGCTCCAAGTCAGCCCAAGGTATCCAGCCGACGGCATTGTTCAGCGAACCTTGAATCTTAGATTTGACATTGTCGATGGTATCGGAAGACTCCACCTCAAGGGTGATAGTCTTACCCGTGAGGGTTTTGACGAAGATCTGCATGGCGACCTAAGGGGATTATCAATACAAGAGTCAAAGACATGGTAATCGCCAGTAAGTCTCGAATAAGAACGAGCGTAGAGCCACTCACCTAGACAATAAATTGTCTTCCTCAGTCGACGCAGAATGATGGTTGAAACCACGACTAGTACTGGAGAAGAGTTCGAAATGGATTTGTGCGGTGCGTGGGTGCGCACAGGCGCTCGCTTGGTAATCTGGCGCGTTACCCGAAGCGGGCTAAAACTGGAGCCCCGACAGCGCCCAGCCGCCGGTGGCGCTTGATCCCGGCTCCAGCGTCGCCAAGGCACAACGAACCGGTTGCTCGGGGAGATCTTCTGTTGACGCTAAAAAAGCTCCACCATATTGAAACCCCTCTATCGCATCTCAATCTTTCATACTGCTTTCAATCCGCTTGAAATCGCATCAGCACAGCTTCAAGTTGGGCCTCTATATCACACACTCGCATCTGAAGCACTGACCTTTCAATCGGCTGCTCCCAGCCACTCGAATACTTTTCTGCCGGTGCAAAAGCCGTACAGTTTGAACCTCTCTCACCGCACACTCTAGACCCAACCTCCCATATCCTTTTCAAAAAATCGAATCGAAGACTGGGCACAATCTAAGCAACTCCATCGCCCGGCGGACGCAGCTTGCGCTGCGCGAGGTATGCATTGATTACTTTTATTAACTACTCTCTATTCATACAGCTTATTTCCATTATCACCACCTGCATAATCGCCATCATGAACAATCAAGCACTTGACCAACTTTTCTTTACTTCCGACTATCCGCTCACTGAAGACCCAACTGGCGTCGACATGTGGAACCATTCCATCAATTCAGCCACTCAATCGTACAACAACGCACCTGGCATCAATCCATTTCCCAAGTCCACATATACAATCACTCATCCACAACAAACCCAATATCCTAACTTTGCACCCAGTTACGGTCAAGGAGGCAGTCAGTCTGCCTTCGTCAAGCCATCATCCGGACTCGACTTGCATTCCAAAATGCTGTCAAACAATTCCTCCCGTGTTCAGGACCGACGGAAACAACATCGACGACAAAATTCCACTCCGGCAATCTTCGAAGCATGCAAAGTAAAGCCACTCCCGACTCCGGCAAAACCACATATGCACCACCGACGAGGACAGAGCTTCGATCAGGCCGCAATCCCGGATTTCCGACAATTTCCACAGGACGACCAGCCAACGGTAAGTATAACTAACACAGGATACCAACATGACGAACAGCAACCGTACGTGCAAGTAGCGCAGCAGCACAGCATGGCCCAGCCGGGCCTCTACCAGGATCAGTACCAGTTACAAGATTATTCATTTCAGCAACAACAATCTCTACCGCAAATTGCGATTGAATTTCCTCAGAACATTTGCTCACAAATCGAGGAAGTCCAATCGCAGCAATACTTTCAGGACGACAATCTGTCGAGTTTATCACCATCTCACAGCTCTGATGAGCGCGAGCAGGCGAGAAAAGAGATCGTCGAACGCATCGAGGAGTTCAACAAGCGATTCGGCAACGATGGACAGCCGGACTTACCAAAAACTCCTCCAGGAACGACGATTCTACCCACGCCGCCGACCACAATCCAAAAATCTACTCGTTCCAGCCTAGATGTCGCTCCAATGCCAACTTTTGCAGATTTAACCGAATACTCCTTTGCGGCGACTGCGGTTGACAATACCGGCTCTCTTGCGGTTCCGAGTAGCGATCATGGATACCAGTCATCTCATCAATCGTCAATCTCTGATCCCATGTCTCCTACAAGATCATCAGTCAGCCACCAAACACCTACCATGCCGCCTCTCCTCGAGGAGCCTACGGCAGCCACCGACTCGCAGCTATCATTTCCAGACCATAGCACTCTTCTGGAATCCTCATCTCAGACTGCTCTCAATTTGGGCATCTGCTTCTCTCCCACGCACGCACCCCTCTCGCCCCGTTCGGCTTTCCTCCAAAATCCTGAAATCAATGCTTCAATCGAAGAGACCGGCATCAAGCCTGAAGAGGTGCAAGCCTTCATCAGCGAGCAGAACCCAGTGGATGGAAAATGGACCTGCCTGTATGAAAATTGCAAAAAGAAGTTTGGACGCCGGGAGAACATCAAGTCCCACATTCAAACCCACCTTGGAGATCGACAGTTCAAATGCAACGAATGCCAGAAATGCTTCGTCCGCCAACACGATCTAAAGCGACATGCCAAGATTCATAGCGGGGAAAAGCCTCACATGTGCCTCTGCGGTGGCGGCTTTGCCCGTCATGATGCTTTGACCCGACACCGTCAACGAGGAATGTGCATCGGGGCATTCCCTGGTTGTTTCAGACGTGATGTCAAGCGCGGACGACCGAAGAAGCTGCGACCTGACATGCAGCAGCGTGTTGAAAAGGCCAAAAGAGCCCGCCGGCTCGACCATGCCTCGGAGAATGAAGCTGGTTACCATTCACCCACTTCGAGCTCGGATTCACAAGTCTCCGATGTCGCAACACCTCCTGATTCGAATGACTTTGATTCCACGCACTACATCGACATGCAGGGTATTGAAGACGACTACGCGACATTCCCAACGCCATTGCAGGACACTCCGCCCACGTCACCCTTTGGATCTTCTGGGGCAAAGACGAATGAAAGCTTTGACATTACCTCGACTTCGAGTGATTTTACGCTCAATTCACCCCTTTCATATTCTGCACCGAAGACGAATGAAAGCAATGACAATACCTCGACTCCGAGAGATTGGGCGCCTACTTCACCATTTTTCCCTTCTTCAGCAAAGACGAATGCAAGCTATGACACTACCTCGACTTCGAATAATTATACGCCCACGTCACCCTTTTTCCCTTCTTCAGGAAAGACGAATGAAAACTGTGACATTACCTCGACTTCGAATGATTTGGAAAGTCTGTCAATGGCTGCAGGCATCTCACCAGAAATGCTTACACTCTCCCCTCCATCCTCGCAGCCGCTAAGCTCCTCACCTATTCCAGAAACCACCGAAGACACCAGCAGCTCGAACAAGGATTCCAATTCGCCTGGTGACACATCAGCCATGGGACCACCCCTCGATGAGTTCTCAGCGACACGCACGCCATCCCCGATTTTCGACGAGGACTTTGAGAATACGCTGCGCGATCTCAACAAGAGCACCGACTTCAACGACGCAATGCTTTCAGCTGCTGACCCTTTCGATACTTTTGGGACCGACTTGAACACTGAAGCGGCGCTCGCAGCTAACTTGAATGAGTGGCTCCGCAATGTGGGTTGAAAAGGTGGAGGAGATAGGTGAAGTATGACCATGAAAAACCATAGACGCACGATACGAGAATGAGGCATCAGGCGTTCAGGAATTGACAATGCCATCAGGCTGACGATGAGATCTACGACCGCATTTGGGGACCTTTGGGAATTGTAGGATAGCGACACTCACAACCGGCACGATGGAAGGTAATTTGACTTGTATCAGGAACATGCGTGATTGGGATTTATTCTGGGCTTTTGTCTGATGGTTGGTGCTTTGTGCAATTCTGAATTTCGAGAGAATTCGAGAGCTATTACAGTCATTACCTCACTCAGCAATTGTCTCTATGGGGGTCTGGTTGGTTCACGATGTCGGGGGATGGTAGGCAGCAAATATCTGCCTGTAACTAGCACTACAACAGCGGGCGATAGGTACAATAGCAAACTGCGCGTGTAATATTGCTAGGTTCCCAGCATGAAGCTGAAACAGTGTGATATCGATAAGTGATTATATTTGTATGCGTATTAGATAATTCTGCATGGCCGTGAACCAGTCAACGTACAATCATTCCGTTTATCGGCTGAACATTCCCCCACAGCTGGCAAATGACGATTGGAGTCCTCCCCATGTCCAGTTCAAGGATTATTACAACAATCGTAAATAGGCTCAACATATGTCTCAATGATAGCTTGTATCTAGATCCTTTAAAACGAGTAGGGAGTACCCCAATCAAATATCCGACATATTTCCGGATTTTCGGACAGAATATTGCGTGTACGTTCATTGGCATTCCAATGTAGAATCAGTGTAGTCCAGCAGATGCATCCAAGTATCTCATGACCATAGCCAAGCACGTAGCAGAGCTAGAGATCCACCAAATTCGTCAAGTACGCTAGCCCTCAGCGACATGCTCCCTGTTCTCAGCTTTCTTAATTCTCACGGTCAACGCTGTAAGGATAGCTGCAAATACAGGGACCGCCATGGCGATCCACCAACAGGCCTTCAAGCCTTTTAAACCGGCAGCGGGTCCCTCGCCGTAGCCTTTGTTACCGCTAAGACTACGATCCGCACCGTTGACTGCAGTACCAATGGCTCCTGCCACAGCGGCAAATACTGCCGAACCCAGATTCTCGACCGTGATGAGCAAGCTACCCGCAGCGCCTTGGTAGCTCTTAGGCACGCTGCTGGTGATGAATATGCTGGCGGCGACGAAGGACATATCTGGACCAAATGTGCCAAGGGCGATGCCGGGGAAAGCTAAAGCCCAATAACTGATGACCGTTAATCCGCGTGTCTCTTCGGCACGCTTTTGGGTGGCTCACCTAGTTTTTGGAGTCAGTGGAAGGAAAAGCGCAGGTCCTAAGGCATTGGCAAGCATGCTGGCTACGAAAATCCATTGGCTCGAGAACCGATGTAGCGTGTATTGAACCACGTATACAGCGAAAACGCCGACAACAGCGTTCGGCAAGAAGTACAGAGCCGCGTGCAATGGTGGCCTTTGTTGGATAAAGAGAAAATACTGAATTGCAAAAGGTTGCCAAGCTCCGACTTTGCGGATTCAAATATTAGCAGTTGCTTTTGCTCGTCCAATAGTTACGAGAGCAGGCCGGTCTTGATATACTTACGCCAGGACCCGAACGATAAACCAAAAGAAATTATTAGAGGTGTAAAGCCCTGAGTATCCCAGAGCTGTGGTGGGATAAGTGGATGCGAGGCGTGCCTTTCCCAAAAGTAAAGAGTACCCAGCAAAAGACATCCAACAACTGCAATTGAGTAGGTATAAGGAGCCCAGTGAGCGGATGAGCCTTGGGTTACACCAAAGAGTATAAAGGTATTCGCGAATACAAGAACAGTTGCTCCAAGGAGATCAAAATCTCGGAGGGAAGCCTCTCTAGAACGCCCTTCTACCATTGCCTTAGCAGGACGGATGGCAGGGATTGTGAAAAAGCCGGCGGCGGCACAAATGCCGCTGAGGATTGCTGCATCCCTGTGTCAATACACTTCTTCAATTTCTTCCCTTCCATTATGGAGTACGTCGAGATTGACCACTGACCAGTCGTGCCGAATACCCATCCTTGATGGTTATGCAGAGCTCCTCCTTGTATTGCGCCCAGCGCAAACCCAATAGGTGGAAAACAGGCCATAAGAGAAAATACTCGCGTCTTGCGAAGGCCAGGCGTGTAGAGTCTGCCTAAGATGCTGATGGCTCCTGATACAAGGGCCCCTAGAGAGAGACCTTGCATTATCCGGACAACGAGGAACACGGGCCACCGTGAGTGCAACGAAGTTGAAACAGTCAATGCTCCTATCAATGTCCAAATGGACATCCAGGCGAAGGCGCCGATCAGAAAAGGTCTTGGGGGCACCAAGTCCATAAGGGAGCCACAAACACTGACTGAAACTCCATTGGCAAGTAGAAAGCTCCCAATCAGCCAGGGAGTACTTGAGTCCGGAATGTCAAAATTGTTGACGAGAACTAATTGATTTATTTCGACATTACCAAGAAAGAACGAGAAGAAAAATTGACCGACGGAGCAGGTCACAATACATGTTATTTCAGCCGCAAGGTTTGGGAACTCGGATGGCCGTGGTTGAATTTTGGGGTTTGGCCCGCCCTCGACGTCTATGGTGTCGTTGAAAGCATTTGGCTGACTGCTCTCAGCTAATGCTTCTTTCTTTTCAGAACTTTGGCGTCCATCTGTTGATGGACCTCCCGATGAGGCGTGAGTGACCCCCGTTTGTATTTCGCTGGGGACATGAGTCATGTTTTGGCCAGCAAGGGGACGGCCGAGCCAGCAACAGTAATTTGAAATTGATCCGGCTCTTCTATATTATGTCGGAAGAGGTAGAGGATCCTGGCCTCAGCGGTTTCCGGTCTCAAGCTGCGCAAGTGCAATGCCTTCATGTGGCTCGACGACTTTCCTCGCTTGATATACCACAGTAGGTCCATTGTGTCTACAAGCTGCATATCCTGTAAGATCCTCGTGCACGTAATGTTGTAGTCGTTGTCCCTACCCGAATCTAGAGAAAGAAAAAGCGAAGTATGCTACGGAGAGATTCCCGCCCCCGTGGTGCAAATCCATCGGCAATAACTCCGTATGCTAGTGCGTGGACGAGATGATTCATGGTATCTCTGCATCGATCATACAGGATGCAATGAGTTCCGTCTTGAACCAATGAATAAATGAGCTTATTCCCGGTTGCATGTTCAGGTACACCACGGCTGAGCGGCGCGGGTGAAGTCATTGATGATGGCACTAGGCGGGAAAAAAGGCCGAGGGGCCGGCTATCTACCTAGAGTACCACGACTACATACCTACCTGAGCATCTAGCTTCGAACTCGTCTTGTACCAATCACACGAGGAATCTTGATCTACACACCTATACTATCGTCAATATCATCGAATCATCGTGAGCTCCACAACGTATGAGCTGAGGATTGGAATCTCTCCTACACTGGGCCGAAAATAAAGCCGTCTCGCTCACATTGGTCCGTCTACGGATATGCCTGCTGAAGATGCACATCAGCAGCGCTGAAGGTAACGCGCGCCTCGCTCGTAAATGAATCGTGCTGGAGGGTAGAGCATGCAGAGCATCGTGTGCATCGGAAACACCGCAGGTTCTGGCCTCTGATAGGATATGTCATGCATAATTCCTGTCACGTCGCCCACTTTAGCCCCTCCAACTCTATCGACCACATCGATCCCATCGCCTTTTTCGGCGGAGCTAGTGCGAGACTTTGCGGAATTTCGTCCGCAACGGCTGATAGCATCTTCCATCGATGTCTAGTGAGTGTTGAGACTAAGGAATCAACATTGAAAGCGCGTCCGGCACTAGGCAAAGAGTATTTATGACATTTGGTAGGTTCACAGATTCCAATGAGGAGTACGATTATGGGATGCCATTCGTTGGGATATCGGTCCCTTATCAGGTATTGTCAATAGTTAAAATCTTTCATTAAACTCAGCTAGTGAGGTACGGCAATGAATTCTTTGGTGTTATCATGGTAAGTCTCAAAGAGACTGTCGTCCTCAAAGCCTTTTTTGAGCTTAACGTAGGCGCTATGTTCTATACATTTCCACGGCAATGAAGAAATTGTAAATTACTACAATCTGAACGGACAATGAAAGAACTCACTGCCACTCTTAACTGTTACGCCATATTTTTGTAATTGAGTTGTAAAGAGACGATGTGGTCCTCAAAGCTTATTTGCAACTCAATTTAGGCACCGTACTCAGATCTTCCCACTTCAAATACGAATTCCTCAATTTGTTGCTGTCTACCTTCGCTTTGACTTGCTAACGCGCCAGCTACGGTACATAAGTACGGGACCGATGAGAAGCTTGCCCGAAACCTTCGCGCCCGCATCCCCAGCATCCCAACGAACCATTGCCAGGCTCGCCATCCGCGCCTCTGCAGCTGACTCGGTTGGTATCCGAGTACATACGTGTACGAGTGTTGGTCGAACTGAGTCCGACCATAACTAAGTTGCGGTACGAGGTCGCGAGGAGTTGGGGACGGACGGACGGCGTGGAAAAGAAGACTTTGACAGTGAGTTTTGCGGAAGCAGGGGCGGCAGACGACAAAATCAAAACTGTGGGAGAACGATGAAGAAAATGGAACGCTTGACGAAAGAAGAATCGCGATCCGTGGAACGAGCTTGTTTCCATTCCTTTGGGTCAGCCCACGCGTGCGTCGCGCTTGACTGAGTAGGGTGGGGGAGGAAGTGCTGTGCAATACAAAAACCCCGGCCGATCCTCGCCTTGCAACCCCTATGCTGTTCTTTTCATAATTAGTCATCAACGAGGAAGGGGATACATACCTTACGGTCAACCCACCGAACCTCTCAGCGGTGTATAACTTCAGCAACGGATTTGGGGTCATTGGATGGCCATCCCTACCTTTTCAAAGTATCCTCATCATGCCTCTCCGGATCCTCACGCTCCCTGTACATGCGTTGACCGTAGAGTCGACACACGGTGTGGTGAGCGCTAAGGGCCGCTGGGCAAGATGCAAGGTCTTTGAAAATGTGGGAGGGTGGATAGTGTCCGAAGCGTGCTTCGACCTGACCAAACTGGGGGACTGCTGATGATGTCAAGCTTGCGGCTGCGATGCCAGACTCTCTTCATCTGGAAGAAATTTTCTGATGAGGGGGTGTGACAGGAGTCGAAAGTCGTTTCTGAAGTCCAGCACTCAGTCGAAACACAGAAGACGATGGAAGGAGCGCATGAGTCGAGATGAGACAGGCAGGATAGACGAGGAAGAGTTGTGGAGACAGATGTTAGCCGTGATAAGAAGTCAAGAAGGGGATTCCCTTGGAAACGCACGACCTCCTTCAAAAAGGAACAACCACAGGAAAGAGTTGGATGAAGGAGGGGTCGAACGAAGGAGAAGTTAACGAGGGGAGGATGAGTTAACGAGGGGTTGAATGAAGGAGAGTAGGATGGAGGAGAGATCGGATACAGAGGAAGTAGAGTGAAGAAGAGAGAGGTAAGGAAGAGGGAAGATGGGGATTTTATGTTATGCGTCTTGCACCTGTTCGTACCTTCACCTTCCTACTATACTGCTGGATATCCAAACAAATAGACGTCATGTATGGGAGTTTGGGAAAGTGTCGACAGCAACTTTGGGGGGCGACGAATGAGGCAAATAGAAAGAACTTCCACTTTTATTGCCCCCTGTGCTTTCGCACTTTGATAGCTTTGATAATGGTTTTGGTACTCGATGCCTTGATCATTGATTTATTGAGCAAGCGTTACTGATGCTACTGGACTTTAAAGCAGTTGGCGAGCACTGCGAGAGGAAAGAGTCAGTCGCGTTTGAGGGAAGCAGAGGGACCTTTGAGAGATTTCAGTGCCTGCTTCCCTACGCGCCTTCGCACATCTAGATATTTACATTCGATGTCAGATTAGAGGAAGGAGAACCCAACTACGTTCAAGGTAAGAGTAAGAGGAATGTAATAAATGCAGGAGAATCTGGAATTATTTGAGACTGCATGCTCAGTGCTTATTGCTTAATCTTTGGCCACAACTTTCAACAGTTCAAATGCTTTCGTAAATTCGTAGAACTACCAACGCACCCGAAAAACTTTCCCTACACGTCACTTTTGTCGATACCTCCGCATGGCGTGGACGCCGGTTATGCCAGCGCAAAGTACTGTTTGGAGTCCGAGAAACTCGTTTGAGCCATGACACCGACGGTGACTGGTATCTGTAGTGCAGGATTCCATACAACTTGCACAACATAATTCTGCTTGTCAATTTCGTCCTGTGAAAAGCCACCATGTTTAGTTCCACCGGTCTCACTGTCGACAACACTGAGGTTCTGATTGTTCTGGGTTGCCCCACCTGGAACATCATTTTATACGATCGTAATCTTCAATTCAATTCCATCAGGGTTGCGCCGAGAAGATGTTGAAGCCTGGCGCGGCTACATCGAGCTTATACGATTTTATATTGTTGGTCCCCTGCTACTATCTGGCAGATCTGATCCGGATTAAGCCACTCCACCTTACCATCCTTAGGGTCTTGTACTGTCCTTGTTGATCCAGAGGCTCCAACGGTTAAGCAATTTCTGCCAGCAGCCTGGAAGCTAACCGAATGCATCTTCGTGCTGGGAGGCTGATGCTCGTTTATGTATAGATTGTTGTTCCCAGCCTCGACAAATAGGACGGCTATTTCTTGTGGTTTGCTGCATCCCCGCGTAGGGATGCCGGCTGACATCTGAGGCCTTCTTCGGAGGCACCCTTTCGCCCAAGTCAGTCGATGCACGGAAAGGGATGGCCTGGGCCCGGATGGCTAGAGACTTGTCAGAAGCATCTTTGAAGATAAACTTTGCCGAATCATTGGGTGGGAACTGGAGGACGAAGCTCTTGTGCCTTGCCGAAACTGTGGCCTTCTGCTGTCTTCTAGCAATTCCTGTCAAAAGCTCTCCGTCCCTACTCTATGAGTTTTGCGGGCAATGAAGAAAATTAGATCGTGGTGTAAAATGGGAAACCTGAATTCCAAACAATTAAAACGACATTGGAAACAACTTTATCCAAGGAATGGTGAGCTTTCGCACACTTTCTGGCTATGCAGTGGTATCAGGCCCCGAAGTTAAAATGAAGGTGATTCGGTGTCTAATTTAGGTTGATGTTTTATGAGGGGGTTTTCAGAAGCTTTCTAGAGGCAATTTGCAGCAAACTCAAACAGCTTGAGGTAATGGTATGAGAATGAGATGGCTTACGTGAGACTACCTCGTTTACCGCGATCTCGACAGTCTCATCATCTCAACTCTTCGCTGACAGAATAGGAGAAATTCCACTAAACCGCAGCGCGTTGGTCTAGCGAGCTAGCCGATTTTCTGAGAAGATCTAATTTTCGTTTTCCCTGGAAATAACGAGGCAGGGTAAAGCACAGCGGTAATTAGCAGGAGAAGTTAAAAGGAAAGATACCTTGTCTATCCAGAGTACAGAGCACGAACTGTGCCGTAATCTGCGGAAATCGTTCTCGCATAGAATTGCTACACAAAGTCCGTGGTCTGGCATGAGAGGCTGGCACTTGACTGATGATGAGGTGAGGCTGAGGCGGCCAACGAGGAGAACGAGCGAGCAGGGCGGCACGCACACATAATTAGTTACGCGACGTGTTTCAGCCTTCGCCGTTGCGCGACAGACAAAGTTGAGGACGTGGCTGGATGAGCAAGACAAGGGCTTCCCCACAACAACGACTCGATCGCATGAAAGTTAAATTACTATGGAAAGAAGTGAAATTGCACTCCACGGACTTGCTCACTAGCAACCGTTGTCGGGACTTTCGAGGACCCGAACGGCCGTCTCGCTCTTGACATCACCCAACAGAGTGCGCGCTCAACTGGACGCTAGCGAATCAGCGCGGCGCCTTTAAAATTACACTTCGGTTCGGACAAGCTCTCATACCAAGGCCTGTCCGCGCCTCTCTTCGACTCTTGCTGCCTCCTGCCTCGTCCTTTCGCACCGCCTCTGCAGTATAACCTCCTCGTCGACCCGCCGTTGGAACTGCTAAGCCGCCGCAACCCGTCGCTTCCGGAGGCCAAGCCACTTTCCGTCGACTTCCGGCATTCACTGCCCGAGTCCTGCTACTGGTCTCGCCCATATCTCACCTGCTGTCGCCCCAGTCAGACACAGTATATGCTGGACTGAGACTCCACACTCTGACGTCGCGCGGGCAATACTTGGAACTCGTCTCATCGGTGCCTCCGGTCGCGTGACGTCCTCTCCCCGGCGATTCCAGGATAGACCGTCGAGTGATGGGGAAACCGACCTACCAGTCCTTACGGGACGATGCAGCGCAGTTCATGTTCGCCAAAGCCAAATTACCACTACCATGGCCTTCATTACCGGTTCTTGTGCCTCACAGACTTCGTCGGAAGCTGCGCTCGAAGTTGCATAATCGGAGATCCCCCACGTCGAGCATCGCGTCACTACAAACGTCCATTTCGCCTCGCGATACACTACGATCGCTGCGCCAACATCAATGGTCATACTATGATGGGCAATACCTTTTCATGGCAGTTTTGGGCATTTTCTCGCTCTGCATTATGCAAAGTCCAGGACCCTTTACCAAGACACTGGTGGCGACGCTTCTACTCACATCCCTCATAATACCAATTACACGGCAGTTCTTCCTACCATTTCTTCCGATAGCTACCTGGCTGGTGCTATTTTACGCATGCCAGTAAGCCTTCCTGCAGTTTGCAAGAGTTCTCTGTCCAGCCCCGCGCATTGATCTTGGAATTTTGTGAAGTCGATGCTGATGATTGATTCATAGATTTATATCAGGTGAATACAGACCCCCTATTTGGGTGCGCGTCTTGCCAGCTTTGGAAAACATATTTTATGGGGCAAACCTAAGTAATATACTTTCCGCGCATAAGCACGTCATTTTGGATGTCTTGGCCTGGTTTCCCTACGGAATTACTCATTTTGGAGCCCCATTCGTCTGCTCGGCGATAATGTTCGTGTTTGGTCCTCCGGGCACTGTCCCTACTTTCGCAAGGTGTTTTGGATATATGAATCTCGCCGGGGTCACGATACAACTTCTATTCCCGTGTTCTGCGCCATGGTACGAAAATATGTATGGACTTGCACCAGCCAACTACAGCATGCCCGGTTCTCCAGCTGGACTTGCTGCTATGGACAAGCTTCTCGGTATCGATATGTACACATCGAGCTTTACGGCCTCGCCATTGGTCTTTGGAGCATTCCCGTCGCTGCATGCGGCCAATGCTACCCTTGAAGCTCTCTTCATGAGCAATGTCTTTCCCAGGCTCAAACCGCTATTCGTCACTTATGCACTCTGGATTTGCTGGGCTACAATGTACTTGTCCCATCATTACGCCGTTGATCTGGTGGCTGGCAGTCTGCGTAAGTCGCTTCTGGAATCAATTGCTTCGGTCCCTGCTAACAGACTCTCAGTTGCTTTTATCGCATTCTTCATTGCTAAAGCCAAATTCATTCCGAGACTGCAACTCGACAAGATGTTCCGCTGGGACTACGACTATACGGAAGTCGGCGAATCCAACGACGGCTATGCCTATGGCCTGGCTGACGTTAATGATTTCCCTTCCGTTCCATTCGACAGCGACGAATGGACAATTGGATCTTCCTCATCTTTTTCTTCTGGCCACCGAAGTCCCTCTACTGGAGTGCGAAGCCCAACTGATGATTCGCCAAATCTTTGGGAAGGCGATACCCTAGCATCCACCTCTGACACTGAAGCTCAGCGATAGACTTGCGAATTCTAGTTGGACTGCTATTTGAGTCGCATCGTACATTTGTCCCTGTTCTGGACGCAAAGCATTTCAACGCGCTTACGCATCTTACGATCTTCTGGCATGGCATGGCGTTGCTCCTAGCATTTGAGCGACAGCATTTACCGTTTTATCCACTATTTCCTTTTCCAGGAGCCTTTCTAGCCTCTCTATTTGCGAGGTTGAAGTCATCCGAGCTTAACTCCTTTTCAATCTGCTTGAGGCCAGGTTCGTTCTTACATTCCGACATAAACCCACCCGCTCCAATGCCGACAACCCTGAACCCGGTCCCAAAATTCTGTACATTCGCTTCACTTCGTTCTGCTTCTTGTTGTATACCCCACTGTCGCTTCTCGTTCGTTTCGAAAAAAGCCAAAGACGCTCGCTTGTATTTGCGCGACTGCTGTCGGATTGGTTGTCTGTGCAAGATTTATAGATATCAGGAGTCGAATGAGCTGTACATAGATATTCATTTCTCTGGTGGATAGCATTATTGGAGCTTTTCTGTCATTTGGGTAGCGACGGAGCTTCGAAGATGGGCATCGGGTGGGAGACTTTTTGGGAGTTTGAAAAGGGTTGGAGTGCGCATGTCTGGCATTAAAGCATCGAAAGTGGCTCAGGGGACATTGAAGTGGGGAAGTCTAGGTATTGATAATGCTTAATGGGAACACGTCATCTCCCAATTGACATCTCTTGTTCTGCTTTCCCCTGTCGTGATTGCTATGTAAAGACCAAGGAGACATCGGGGAGTTCCAGCTCCGATTGGCCGCAGGTGTCAGTGGCTGTTGCTATGCGCCACATGCGCAAGCTGGGAAACTGGAACTGAACACATGGTATTTCGCGTCTGCTCCCATTCATGGGATCTTCGCACCTAGGTAGCCTACCCTTTCGCTACCGGACGACCTCCTTTTCCTCTTTCCTTCCCTTATTTATTGTTTTGAAATTAGTGGCCGCACTGCATTGACCTAGGTCTATTCATCCGCCGTTGTAGACTCGCGCTGCTTTTGGTAATTCACAACCAAAAGAACAAGCTTGCAACTACTGCATCTTTTTCGAACCTTTCCGCCTAGAAATCCTGTGCTCTCGGTCTATCACCTGTGACTTAGCTCAGCTCCGCAATCATTGAATTCATTGAGCCGTGCGGACCTTCGTTCACCCAAGCGGTTCTCCGAATTTGACGTCTAAGCTACAATCCACTCTCTGGGCAGATCCTCAGCACCAGCTTTCTCCATACGCTTCAGATGTCTGGCCCTCAGAGACCTGGTGTCGACCGACAAATCTCCATTCACCCGGCTTTACGAGAAGACGTTACAAGAGTACCTGTCACGCCTGGCGTGCTGCCGGAAGGATATTCAGCCTACACCGAATTCAAACGTCCAGATTCTTCACGCTCTTCATATACCCCGCTCTCAGGTTCAACGCCTGGACCGCCATGGAGCTCAAATCCATATTCAACTCGAGATGCCGAAGGAAGACCAACATCCCCTACAGAAGTTGCTGCTGGTGCAAAAACAGGAGAGGAGTTATTACGAAGGCTGAGCTTGACTGGAGCCACAAAGGCAGCTCAAGACCCTGTCAATATCGACCCTCGCTTGGCCCATGAAGGTCTGAATTTGAGTGGAGGCATTATTACGGCTACCTTTTGCGTTCCTTACAGCGTCGGACACTCGCCCGGGAATGATTGGGTAAATAGCCCTGAAGCTACTCTGTGGGAACTTCTCATACTAACGCCATGTGTAGGAGCTTGGATCTCGGCGAGGGACCTCTGCCCTTTTTGACTCCTTTTCCTACCTCGCTTCCCCTGATTCGCCGTGGACCCATACTCTGGTTGGCTGGACGGGTGAGGTCAAGAAAGCTAAAGCACGGCCAATTCAGGAGGACTCGAATGCAACGTCCATGAAGGTGACTCCTCTGAATAAAGCATCTGCCCCAGTCCCGCTCGATGCTCATACACCTGTGCCCGAACCAGGTCAGACCGACAGCATAAGAGTCTCGAAAGCAGACCGAGATCGGTTGGAGACGCAGCTTGAACGAGATCATGGCGGTAAGATCGTTCCGGTCTGGCTCGCCGAGGACACGGAAAAAGAAGACGGCGTGGTCGTGCTCAAGGACCAAGCTCGGTGGCGCAAGTACGCCGAACACGAGCTGTATACCATGTTTCATTACAAGCAGAACGAACCGAATGATGGCCGTGCGGTCCGCAAAGCCTGGGCAGACTACTACCGCATGAATAAAATCTTTGCAGATCGGATCCTCGAAATCTATAAACCTGGCGACATTGTCATCATTCACGACTACTATCTTCTCTTGCTACCCAGTTTACTCCGACAACGACTCCCAAACGTCTACATTGGCTTCTTCTTGCACATTCCGTTCCCAAGCAGTGAGTTCTATCGCTGTCTCAGCCGTCGCAAAGAAATCTTGGAAGGTGTTCTGGGAGCAAACATGATTGGTTTCCAGGCGTTCAGTTACTCTCGTCACTTTGCATCTTGCTGTACCCGCATTCTTGGCTTTGATTCCTCATCGGCAGGTGTGGATGCGTATGGCGCTCATGTTGCAGTTGACGTGTTTCCGATCGGCATCGACGCCCAAGAAACTCAGCGTGCCGCCTTTGACGATGCTCGGGTGAACGAGAAGATTGCTGGTATTCGTGACCTCTATCATGGGAAGAAGATTGTTGTGGGACGCGACCGTCTGGACTCCGTACGTGGTGTTGCTCAGAAGTTGCAAGCTTTTGAAGTTTTCCTTGACCATTTTCCCGAATGGCGCGACAAAGTGGTCTTGATCCAAGTCACGAGCCCAACAGGTCCCCAGAATACCAAGGAGGATGCAGAGGATAACAAAACGGCGAACAAAATCTCCGACCTTGTGACAAGAATCAACGGCAAATTCGGCTCCATTAACTTCGCGCCAGTGCAACATTTTCCCCAATACCTTTCACGAGAAGAGTACTTTGCTCTCTTGCGCGTGGCTGACGTTGGTCTTATTACTAGCGTCCGAGACGGCATGAACACTGCAAGTCTCGAATACATCGTCTGCCAAAAGGATAATTGTGGACCGCTGATCCTTTCCGAATTCTCGGGCACTGCTGGCAGTCTGGGGAAAGCCCTCCATATCAATCCATGGGATCTAGGGGGCGTTGCTGCCGCCATCGATAAGGCCTTGACAATGGAGCCAGAGGCCCGGCAACAGATGGAACACAGGCTATACAGACATGTAACCACAAATACCGTACAAGCATGGACGCAAAAATACCTCAAGCGCCTTCTCACCAATCTCGCCTCCTTCGACCAAGCTTTCGCAACTCCTGTCCTCGATCGGGCCAAGCTTCTCGCTAAATATCGACAGGCAAAGAAGCGGATTTTCATGTTTGACTACGACGGGACTCTCACGCCTATCGTCAAGGATCCGCAGTCCGCAATCCCGTCCGATCGGGTGATTCGTACAATTAAGAGGCTCGCCTCGGATCCCAGAAATAGCGTGTGGATCATTAGCGGCCGAGATCAGATTTTCTTGGATGAGTGGATGGGCCACATCAGCGAGCTGGGCCTCAGCGCCGAACACGGAAGCTTCATGCGGAAGCCGGGACGGGAGGACTGGGAAGACTTGACCAAGGAGATTGACATGGGATGGCGAGATGAAGTAGCAAAGGTCTTTACAGAGTGGTCGGAAAAGGTTCAAGGTATGCATAGCATTGATGATCTTGGCAGACGCTTTATCAGTCGACTGAACTGAACCTCTAGGGTCCTTTGTCGAGCGCAAGAAGATCGCGCTGACATGGCACTATCGCCGTGCCGACCCCGAATACGGCGCTTACCAAGCCCGGGAATGCCAGCGCTATCTTCAGAATACGGTCACAAAGCGGTGGCCCGTCGAAGTCATGGCAGGGAAAGCCAACATCGAGGTGCGGCCCAAGATGGTGAACAAGGGCGAGATCGCAAAGCGATTGATTATGGAGATGGAGGAAGGCAACGGTGGCGTAGAGGGTGGAAGTCCCGACTTCGTGCTCTGCCTAGGAGACGACTTCACAGATGAAGGTACGTTTTGACGCTGCTTCTGCCACTCGCTGGTCCTAGCGTGAAGGCAACGAAAATCATGATGAGAGGGGGTAAGCTAATCACTGTTGAATGATAGACATGTTCCGCGCCCTCTCGCTTTCTTCTCTCCCCGACGAGCGCATCTTCTCAGTCACAGTCGGTGCATCGTCAAAACAGACATTGGCGAGCTGGCATCTACTTGAGCCCTCAGACGTCATTAGCGTGATTTCTTTGCTGAATGGTAGCGCCGACGCAGGGAACGTGGGCGCAGTAAGCGTAGTAGAGGGCCGTGTACCTGAATCCCGACTCTAGGGGCTTATGCAGATGGAGGAATGACGACGCCACGACAATGAATGGCATCTTTTGAGCCAACCGCTCTCGTGTACGAATTAGTAGTAGGCACGGAGTTTTTGGAAGCATACCAACGGAGTTTATAGACTATTGCTTCATTGCTCAGGGACTAGAATAAGGTAGTGCGGCTCTCAAGTGTACTATTGGTGGTTTCTAGATAGTACAATTCCTCAACACTATACGCATCCTTTGACAGTTGCGACCAATACATCCGAAGCTTTGATAAGAGAGTGGGGTATCAAGATACTTTAAAGCGCAAGCTCATAACCCCTACAGCACCAGCATCTGCCGCTGCCCCTCCTCCCCTTCTCGTCCACTCTCCTTCCCCTCATCTCCTCCACCCTCCTCCTCCGCACTCTCCTCCTCCACCGTCCTCTCCCTCTCCGCCTCCGCCCGCTCCGCAACCTTCTCCGCCGCCTTCAGCGCATCCGCCTCCAACCGCTGCCTCACCACCTCCCTCCACGCCAGCATACTCCTTGCCCGCCGCGCATTCCCATCCATGCGCGCCACTATGGACAGCAACCTCCCGTCCTGGCCCCGCCGGGCCCGATACTGCTGCCGCACAATCGCATCCAGCAGCTCCAGCGTCGCAGCGTCGAAGTCCAGCCCGCCAGACTCCATCTCGCGCAGCAGGGCCTCCACCCCGGCCACGTCGCCGCCCCACCCTCCGCCGCCGCCGCCGCCGCCGCCGCCGCCGCCGCTGCTGCTGCTGCTGCTCCAGTGCAGCGCCATCAGCTCGTTGTACAGCGTCGTGCTCGCGCCCATGGCGTAGCTCGCGACGCCGAGCGCTTTGACTTGGGGTAGGATGGAGAAGGCGAGGCTGGAAGACGGGAAGTCGTGTCGGAGGAGGCGGGTTGCGCGGACGAGCCAGGCGGAGTAGTTGGGGCCGAGCACGGCGAGTGCGGCGTCTCGCCGTTTTTGAAGGTCTTTGGTGGCTTGGCGGTTGAGCTTGGAGGGCTTGAGTTTGGCGGCGTGGGTGGCGGTCGATTTGAGCTGGGCTTGGGTGGATTTGGTGAGGTCGGCGGCGGTGCCGCTGCCAGATGTATCGGAGGAGTGGGAGGGGGAGGAGGAGGAGGAGATGTCGCGGTTGAGGGCGTGGACGCGCGCGAAGACGTGCTTTTCGAGGACGTGCCAGAGGGCGACGTCGGTTTGGGCTTCGGTGAAGAGCTTGTCGACGCGGGTAAATTCGATGTCTTGGGCGCGGTTGACGATGCGTTCGTCTTCGTGAAGATGTGATTTGGATTTCTCGGCGGTTGGTGGAGGCCTCTTTGCTTGGAGGAGGGTCCGTAGGGGAGGCGGGAGTGATTTTCCTAACGCATCGACTTTGTCCTTCTCTTTCGTAGTTTCACCCTGTACGCTCCTCAAGATAGAAAGAGCAGAGTCGGAACTTGATGAATTCTTTTTCTTTGACTGAATTGCTTGCGAGCTTGCCTTACGTAATTCTTGGATATCGTCCTTTTTCTCAGAGGCTTCGTGAGCCTTGTCTAGTAGATGTGCAAATGCTTTTTCTTCATCATCTGTGAGTGTTGATCGTGCGCCTGATTCCGGCAAGTTGTCAATGCTTATGTTTTGGGAATCTTCCTGGCCTTCAAATGGAATGTAATCTGAGTCGGGAGAGGACTTCGTGCTACTCGAAACGACCCGACGAATATGAGTATTTTGGAAATCTTTCGATGGTTTCAAAAGCAAATTTGAATTCGAATAGAATCGCCGAATTGTAGCAGTATTATATAAAAATGGAAGGAATATTGTGGAAGACTTCGTCGGAAGCGCAGCTCGATGCATATCCAAGCCAACGGACTCGAAAATCTGTACAAGATGATGAGTGAGCAAAAAGTTGTAAGATCGAAGACATCAGATAAACCTTGAAAACAACGGTAAATGCAAAGCAGATAGAAAGGTACAGAGCAGGAAATGAGGATTCTGTACTGAGTACCTTACCTAGGTACCTAGTCCAAGTTCCCTGCTCCGAGGTCGCTAGCGCCTTGACGCGTGACATCAACGCGTAAATTGCATCTCGTCCCTACATCCCGAGAACTTCCTCCACCATTTCAACTGTACATATTTTCTACAAATGTAAAAATGGCGCGAGGGGCAAAAGCAGAATTGAGCGATTATGAATTGCAACGCCAAGAAAAAATCGCCAAAAATCAGGCACTCCTCAAGCAATTGAATCTCGAAGCCGCTTCAGCAGGCGTCGCGCCAAAACCAAAGCCTGCCAACTCCGCTGCATCCAAACCGCCCAAGAAAAAGACTACCGAAAGAAAGGTCAAAGAAGAGATTCTCCCTCGCCGCACGTCTTCAAGATTGAAAGGCATCGTTGCAGACAGCGAAGTCGCCAAGCGGAAGGCGGAGGAAGAACGTGAAGCTATAGAAGAAGCAAATAGGGCGAAACGCCAGCGCGTTAGTGACGATTTGAATCTCAGCGATATTGTTGTGGCTGGCAAATCATGGAACCAGAGTGGGAACTTCCTTCGGAATGTGGGCCCAGCAAATCCAGGAGAACGAACGTTCGATATACAAGATGTTAAAGAGACCACGGACAAGGAGCTGAGAGCTCTCCGAGAAAGGATGAGTGGATTACAGCTTTGGGAAGAGTTCGAGCCGAACAGGATCAAAATTACACCGGAGCGCATTTATTCTCTTGGCTTCCACCCAACCACTGACAAGCCATTGGTCTTCGCCGGCGATAAACTTGGAAACTTAGGTCTATTTGATGGTTCCCAGAAGACGCCAGAGGTCAAGAAGGAGGAAAATGAGGATGAGGAAGACTCGGATGCAGAGCCCGAAATTACCACGTTCAAGACTCACACTCGAACCATCTCTGCTATGCATTTCAGCCCAACGGAAAGCAATATACTGTACACGGCATCTTATGACTCCTCGATACGAAAACTAGATCTGGGTAAGGGCGTAGCTGTTGAGGTTTACGCTCCTACAGACCGTGGTATTGACGCCCCTATATCCGGAGTTGACATACCCCGTACAGAACCGCACATGATATATTTTACGACACTTGACGGTCAATTTGGGATGCACGACATGCGGACATCTAGTGGAGAAGCCGAGCTGCTTCAACTCTCGGAGAAGAAGATTGGTGGTTTCAGCTTAAATCCAGCTCTACCACATTTCATCGCAACCGCATCCCTAGACCGTACGATGAAGTTGTGGGACTTGAGAAAAATTAGTGGTAAAGGTATTTCGAGGACGCCAGCCCTAGTCGGGGAGCATGAAAGCAGGCTATCGGTCTCGCATGCTTCTTTCAATTCGGCGGGTCAGGTCGCTACCGCATCTTACGACGACACCGTCAAGATTTACGACTTTAGCAGTGCTTCGGAGTGGAAACCTGGTGCGTCGCTGACGGACGAGCAAATGAAGCCCACAACAATTGTACCGCATAACAACCAAACGGGACGCTGGGTGACAATGTAAGCTTTCCTTTTCTCACGCATCTTCATGCAAAAACATCATGGACTAACAGAGTTACACAGACTTCGAGCTCAATGGCAAGCTCAACCGCAAGACAGTGTCCAACGCTTTGTAATAGGTATTTTGTGATTGAATATATCAGAGCCTACAAGCCATGCTAATCTTTGACCAGGTAATATGAACCGCTTTGTCGACATCTACACGAGCACTGGTCAGCAATTGGCTCAGCTAGGAGGGGAGGGCATAACCGCCGTACCAGCTGTTGCACAATTCCACCCGACCATGTGAGTAAAACATGAGATCAAAGCGTGCGACAACAAGAACTAACACAGAACTAGGGATTGGGTTGCAGCGGGCACTGCCAGTGGCAAGCTTTGTTTATGGATGTGAATAAACCTCGAGGCTATTCTGGCTCTTAGAATATCTAGACGCGTGCTCGATTTCCAAATAATTCGAAGATATAGGAGCAGCAGTGGGTACTCTCCTTAGTCCACCTTACGACATCCAACAATGCTAAGCTCGGATATAGTGCTTGATTGCCCCCCTCAATGGATATGTGTTGGGCACTGGGGGTTGGCTAACACCGCCGAGGCATTGGCTCTCCAAGGTGGATTGATGTTAAATGTTTGAGATAGTAAAGACGGAGAAGGAATAGAGATGTGAACACCTTGATTAAGCCTCACCCAAGGGAGTCGCCCCGACCGGCCAACATCGTTAGGAAAGCGATAAAGCCATGGCTTGAGAACCAGATTGTATCTGAGACAAACACAGCGCAGCGTGACCTTCGTAGCTCATGGAGCGAAGTTATCGCACATTGATTATCGAAGCTTTCCTCGAATATACCACTCTAACTCGTGATAAAGGATTCTGAACTTCCAAAATCCGGTAGAAACACGTCTAGCTCTGTTCCACAGCTCGATACATCTTTCGGAGAGTATTTTTTGGTAACAACCCCGATACAGCCTGCTTCGTACTTCGCCCGCTCGGTCCAAGTGCTTTAGATACTCTTGGAAATCTTGCTGTTCGAGCACATCGCTCTGAAGGACGGATGAGGACACGTCCGGAGACCGTTGCTCATTCAATGGTACGAGGAGTTTCATGGGCTATGCTCGAGGAGTGCGCGCCATTGATTATTGTCTTTCTGATCTTTTCCCAGCCACGAGACTCATGACCATGCCTTTATATCCTGAATCCTTTGCTCCTCAGTATATTCACACTGGCCCATCCCGTGTATCCGACCCATTCCATGACGTTCCCCATCCAGCTTCCAACCGTCTGTACATCTTTCAGTCGATCTTCAACGAACTGCTCCGTATCCCTGTAATCCGTTGACTGGTCCTGCGTCATAAAGACTTCACTAGCAGCATATACTGATGCCAATGAAGCGCGTTTCGTATACCAGGATGCATCGACGCTCGTATCTCCAGAGAGATACCATATCTCATCCGAAAGTCTCGCAAGCTCTTGCAGCGATGGGGGGACATTAGACGGCACAGCCATGAGAGCGATCGCCTAGAATGCACAACTCAATCAGCATCACATTCACTCCAGTTGCATATATCTTGCAAAATTAATACTCCGTAAAAGCACACATACCTCTCCCCACCGCCCATCAACCCCAGCATCAACATTCGCCCTCAGCCTCTCCACCACCAACGTCTTAATCTTCTGTCCCGTCCCCAATCTCTTCACGCCTCCCCCTCCTTCTCCTTCCTCAACAAACTGCACCCGCTCGCCCAGTCTCCGCCTCTCCCGCACGAGATGGTACAACACGACCTCGAACTCGCCCCGAGGAAAGAGGTTCGCGCTAACTTCCAGATACCCCGCGTCTTGCGCGCCGAGACTCAGAGCGTGTTGTGTGAAGCCGTGCGCAGGCACACGTGCGAGTGCGGCGGAGAGAATCGAAGACTCGGCGGCGGGGTAGGGGGGAGGCGTGCTGAAGGCGGAGGAGTGGTAGGGTGATTGGTGACCGGGATGGGTTGAGGTGGGAGAGATGGCGGAGGAGGGTCTGGCGAGGAGATTTCGAGGGAGACGTCGTGAGACGAGACGGGTACAGGACATCGTTCTGGTCTCGATTGGGGGGGGCCTTTTTGAATGTGTTGTCGATTGCGAAGGTTGGGATTGGATTTGTGAACAGGGTCTTTGCTAAAATTACCGGATTGGGGAACTTGAGCTACCCAGATACTTAGGTACAGAGCGCCTCCGCCGTTAGGAACTCGATATTTTCGATTTAGCTTGCTTCCTAAGCACTCGCTGCTTTTACCTGAGCAGATCTGGGTGTTCCAGAATCCTTACCTGAGTACAGCCTTAATTTAGCAATAAAGGCCTGACTTGGCTGAGCGGTCGCTAGGCACGGAACACGCGTAGTCACCTTTCCATGCTCTCCCCGTCGATGCTCAGGAAGTTTTCGAGAGCTTCTGCCTGCCCAGGTATGCAACACTCTTCGGCAGCGAGACCTATGTATCACAGCTGCTTGCTTGCATGATAACTGAAAGCTTATAATGACGGTCATGGGCAATTGGACATCTTAGGGTGTTCTTGCGCCAGGCGTACTCGTTAAATCGTCTTTTACTTTCACGGACGACCAGCATCTTTCAACAAAATGTCTCTCATGTTCCAGCATAAGGCGCAAAGACGGAGGACGCCTAAGTGGCAGTCCACAGACTATGCTGACCTCACTGGTGCCCATGATATTCGTCTTCTGACTTTGGAGCCTGGGGAAGGACTGAGCCTCCATGGTTCTTTACGAAATGTTTCACTTTACGGTGAGGAAGCTATATTCGAGGCAGTGTCATACTTTTGGGGGGCTAAGATGCCAAGAAGTCCGCGGCCTTACTGGCCGTACTTTATTTACCTTGATGGGAAAAGGATGGATACCACTAGAAGCGCTTATATGGCACTACGACAGCTGCGTTTTTTGGACCAAAACAGGACTTTATGGTTGGACGCTATTTGCATAAACCAAACTGATGCCAAAGAGCGCAACCAGCAAGTCAAATTGATGCGACATATATATCGCGGGGCCGAGCAAGTACTTGTCTACCTGAATTGCTTTGATGGGCTCTCATTACATCAGAGACGTCGTTTGATGCTTACGACGACTTCAGACAGCAGCACAAATGCGCCAGCGCGATCAAGCGCTTCGATCGGATATTATAAGCCTTCTAGCAGTCCAACGGAGGTTGTATCTGCTTTTGTAAGCCTCGCATTGCAGCAAAAGAGACCTAAAGCTTGGCTGGAAAATACGCTTGGAAAGCAAGAATTTTTGAAGGACTGGAGTGAAGTTAGTGCCATATTTGTAAAGCCTTACTGGAATCGTATCTGGATTATCCAAGAGATAGGAATGGCCAGAAAAATAGTTGTTTATCACGACAAGGCTCGCTTTGATTGGAGTGGTTTATGTTTACTCCATCGAGTTTGGAAGGAGTTTTTGAGCTCTTCCGCCACTTGGTCAAATCCAGTCTTGATGGATTGGACTTTACAAGTTCAGTCTCATTCTGTTCCGACTCTCCCGCGTACACTCGGAACTCATATCCCAAATGTTTGGGATGCAAAGAATCTACTCATTAACCGTTTTTGGTCTCAACGACCCGGTCCTTGGGATCTCGATCAGGATGTTAGAGCAGAGCGCGTTGATTCAAAGTTCAATATTTTACATTTGTTGGCTGCGTACTCTACATCATTATCCACAGATCCAAGAGACAAGATCTACGGTTTAATAGGGCTGGCAGATGATCATACTGCCGGTGCTTACCACATTGATTATTCGGCTAAGGTTGCAAAGACACTAGAGTATCTTGTACAATTTCTGCTTGAATCAACCAGAAGCCTCGAATTTATTTGCTATGCATCTTTTCACAAAGGCTTGCCATCTTGGGTACCATACTGGGGGCCTTATTCTCCTCATTGCATTGAAGAGCTAGACAGGTTTCCATTTCTGGCGTCATCAAGACTATGGCGCAATTTGCCTCTCCATCTCAACAAGTATCGAGGGACTTCTTTCGCCCCTGTGCGCGACGGAATGAAAGCTCATTTAAGAAGAATGATCATTGATATGGCCTTTCATGCGGCGCGAGATACCAAAGCGGAAGCACATATCGAAGAGTCTGATAAAAGAAGATCAATATTGATAGCCAACGGCTGTGTTGTGGATGAAATCGTTGATAGTCTTTATCATTTGATGTCTCCAAAGCGGAGAACACATAGGACGTGGACGAAATCATGGACGCTGCCGCCTGAGTACGCAGAATACGCTCCCATGTTAGGATCTACCTCAAAATGGCTTCAGGTGGAACCGTACATATCTTTGTCCGATCAGATTAAGCGACTGCTAACCGCGTTTCTGTGCACGGAGTCGCCACTCACAGGTCCAATGAAACTTCAAGCCTTCTTACAAACCATTACATACGATCGCACCTCGTCGGGCGAACCGGTAGGGCTGAGCTGGTGGGACTCATTCCGAAGTTTGCTTCGCAACGGCTCCTCGGATACGACCCCGACGCCTCGACCGTTGACAAGTTCAGAGCTGCATCGGTCGAGGCAGGCTGTGCGCGCCCTTCTCGATCGTTACCATGAGGTCTCCAGAGAGGTTTGGGCGGGCCCCGTGTCGACAGGTGAGATTCCAATGATAAGGCGAAAAATTTACGTTACTAGAGGAGGTTTAATCGGACTTAGTGAAGGATGTGCAACTAAAGGGGACCTAGTGTGCGTCTTAAAAGGCTGCTCTCGTCCGATTCTGGTTAAAAGAGTGCGAATGCGATTCAAGTCACACCGAGTGGAAAGTGTAATTGATGGTGTTTCGCATGGCTGCACTTATTTTCATGGCTACATGGATGGAAGAGCCATAGATGAGTTGAGAGTGGCTCGATTCAACAGTGTACTTTTCAGCTACATTGAAAAATGTTGTTGAAATACCGGACTATGCTCAACCGAAGGCAATTGGACCAATGGAAAGCTCAAATCTTGCTACACAAGCTAGATTGGGCCGAGTGCACTGGCTTCAAATTTTGCATACCTGGAAAAGAAGTGGACGAATTCGGAAGTCTGTTTGGGCGAAAGCGGCCTGTGCCCCTCAAAAATCCAAAACGCGATGATGCCGTCATCGAATTTAGGGAAACGCCGCGGCAACTTCCAATTGATACGAGCAACGATGGACCTTTCTGCATCTTTAGGTCACCGTCGCCATGCTGCGCACTGGAAGGAATTGCGTTGGCACTTTCTCGAGGCGAACTTTTGCAACAAGCAGTCGATACTGTGAGGGTTTGCGCATTGGTTATGTACCGGGTAAGATTTCTCTGACCAAATTCCAATACACTTTAGCTGACACATATACTTAGAACATTTTTCTGCGCCCCTCCACTTCGCCAAAACACAATTCCGTCTCGATGCCTCCCTCATACCTTTCCCTGCCGGTACCGGCCATATGGTACAAGCCTTGAATGCTGCTGAGCTCGATGTTGGCATCGGACTTACTGAAGGCTGGGTCGCTGCGCTAGGAAAGCAGGGCAAAGGGGCAGGGTTCAAGCTCGTGGGAACGTATGTTGATACGCCTCTCTGTTGGGCAATAAGCACCGGCTCCAAGCGAGATGTGACGTCTCTAGAGGAATTGAAGGGGAAGAAGGCCGGAGTGAGTCGAATCGGGAGGTAAGTTCCATAGTATGTGTTATAAGATGAGCTTGAGACTGATTGGCCATTCAGCGGATCCTATGTGATGGCATATGTTTTGGCTGAAAAGCATGGTTGGCTGAAATCTTCCGGCAATTCCCCATTTGAATTCGTGCCTCTCGAAAAATTCCAGAAGCTACGAGCGGGAGTCAATGATGGCCGAGCGGACTTCTTCATGTGGGAGCACTTTACATCGAAACGATACTTCGACAACGGTGAGATCAAGAAGATCGGTGAGATATATACGCCCTGGAGTAGCTGGAAGATTGCCGCCAGGGATCCAAAAGACCGGAGATTGGAAGTCATGGCGCAGCGCATCAACGAGGGAATAACGTATTACAATGATTACAAGGACCGGGCCATCGAGTATATCAGCACCGACCTGGACTATTCGGTAGAGGACGCGCGTGAATGGACGAAGACAGTCCAGTTTGCAAAAGATGTGAGAGGAGTGGATCCGGGTGCCATCGACAAGACCATTGGAACCCTTGAAAAGGCTGGCGTGCTTGATGCAAATTCGTCGCGAAGCGAAGACATGATCGGAATCAAGAAGACCAGCCGTGCCCATGTAGCCTAACAGACGGAATTCGAATGTAGAATATTCGATACTTTCATGTTGCTTCGGCCGGCACAGAAGGCTTTTTCCCACCAGCAGCAATCAATTCCAAGAAACCCTGTTTGCTCATCTCGTTGACTCGCTCCTGACGGTTGCTCAAGCCCACCACACCAGCGTTACGGGCTTCTTTTGCTGCCTCCTCGCCTTTGACCTGCGCGGCTCTTACTGCATTGAATAGCTTGACAACACCCCGCTGCGCAGTCTTTCTCAGTCTCTTCTCCTCCTCCATGATCTCTGCCGTTGAAGTATCCGTCGACTGTAATCCCAAAACATCTTTCACCCGTCCTCTTTCCAGAGCTGCCCTCCTGTCCTCCCGAAGTTTACTTTTAGCGCGAGCCTCCAGTCGTGTATCCGTAAGCTGTTTGGTAGCATCTGAAGCATCTTTGCTCCGTGACAGAACTGGGTCTACTCGTTTGGAAGTTGAGAGCTTGGAGCCGAGGATTTTGGATATGGAAGTTGCGAAAACGTCGGGATCGTTACGTTTACGCTTTCTGCGCCCAGAGTGAGATCCTGTGTCAAGGTCTAGGTCTTCATCTCCCTCAGATGAAGCGTCGGTTGCCTCGGTCTCATCGTCGTTTATTTCGCTGTCATTTTGCCCATCAATGTGGTCCTCGCTTTCATTTGAATCGTCCACGGTCGGTTCCGGCTCTTGATCTCCGACACGCGCGTCGACGCCGTCGAGCGGAGACTCTTCTTCGCTAGAACTGTGGTATCCATGCTTCTGCGCTCTTTTTCTGTCCAGTCTTCTTCTCTTATTCGCGGTTCCGTCCATCTTGGTTTGAGGTGTACAAGCGCAGGAAATTTTGTCGGGTGGATTGGACTCACATACAGTACGCCGCACGGACCTCATCATTAGGAATTTCCATCCCACTTTCATCCACTTATCGATCCTCACTGTGAAACATGTAGAGGATTCCCAACCTTCGCTTCTCTCCTTCACCCGTAAACCTACTGCCAGTCATGGTTCTTTCAGATCTTGGCCGGCGCATCAACGCCGCCGTGTCTGACCTCTCACGGGCTCCGACTCTTGATGAAAAAGTAACCCCGCCACATCCAGCATCACTGTCACATAGCAAAGCTGACGGTTGAAGGCATTCGATGGCATGGTCAAGGAGATCTGCAATGCCCTTGTCGAATCTGATGTCAACTTTCGCCTCGTCGCCAGCCTCCGCAACTCCATCAAACGCACGGTCAACTTCAAAGAGCTCGGTCCTGCCGTGAACAAGAAGCGCCTCATCCAAAAAGCCGTATTTGACGAACTGGTCAAGCTAGTGGATCCTCATGCCGAACCGTTCAAGCCCAGAAAAGGAAAGGCTAATGTCGTTATGTTCGTTGGACTGCAAGGTTCGGGAAAGACTACAACCTGCACCAAACTAGCAAGATGGTATCATGCACGACAATTCAAGAGCTGCTTAGTATGCGCGGACACATTTCGAGCGGGAGCTTTCGATCAACTGAAACAGAATGCGACCAAGGCAAAGATACCATACTATGGCTCTCTCACGCAGACAGACCCGGTGGTTGTAGCAAGGGAAGGAGTGGAAAAGTTCAAAAAGGAGCGCTTCGAAATCATCATCGTGGATACGAGTGGAAGGCATCGCCAAGAACAAGATCTCTTTGACGAAATGGTACAAATTCAGCGTGCCGTGAAACCTGATCAGACCATCATGGTCTTGGACTCCACCATCGGCCAGGCAGCAGAAGGCCAGTCTCGCGCTTTCAAGGAAGCTGCGGATTTTGGCGCTATCGTTCTCACCAAAACTGACGGTGCCGCTGCAGGAGGAGGCGCCATATCGGCCGTCGCAGCTACGCATACTCCAATCGTCTTCCTCGGCACAGGTGAACACATGCTCGATCTCGAACGGTTCGCGCCTCAACCCTTCGTCTCAAAGCTGCTCGGCATGGGCGACATGCAAGGGCTCGTTGAGCACGTCCAGAGCCTCAAGCTCGACCAAAAGGACACCATGAAGCATATCGCCGAGGGCGTCTTCACCGTCCGCGACTTGCGGGACCAGCTCTCCAACATCATGAAGATGGGCCCCCTTTCCAAGATGGCCGGCATGATACCCGGTCTCTCGAACATGATGAGCGGTATGGACGACGAGGAAGGCTCGCTCAAGCTGCGCCGCATGATCTACATCTGCGACAGCATGACGCTGAAGGAACTCGACTCGGATGGCAAGATCTTCGTGGAGCAACCGGCACGGATCACGCGGATCGCACGGGGGTCGGGCACCAGTGTCCGGGAAGTCGAGGATTTGCTAACCCAACATAAGATGATGGCCGGCATGGCGAAGCAGATGAAGGGCGGCATGGCGAATATGCAGAAGGCGCAGGGTGCGATGGGCGGCGCGAATCGGCAACAACAGATGGCGGCGATGCAGAAGCGGTTGCAGAGCATGGGCGGCGCTGGCAGAGGGATGCCTGGGATGGGCGGCATGGATCTGAATGCGATGATGAAGATGTTTGGAGGAGGCGAAGGTGGTGGAGGTGGTATGCCAGGTATGCCGGATATGAGTGGCATGGACATGGGCTCTCTGATGAAGATGATGGGCGGTAGTGGAGGAATGCCTGGGATGGGTGGCGGACGTGGTGGAAGAAGGTAACATTGACCACATCGCTTCAGGTCTTGGATTTGTCTTTCGCATAGCCATGGCGTCTCGATATCGGATGGGAACCAAACGTCGCATGCGATAGGCCATATATTCATGAATACATCTTCACATCAAACACGTGCATCAGCACATTTCACCCTTCTTCACCTCCCCATTGCCTCCCCCAACCCGCCCCTTAATCCTCTCAAAAATCTCCACAAACACCGCTGACTCCTCCGCACCCTCGACCTCGAACTCCCCCTGAATCGTAAAATGCGGCACCCCATGAATCCCCTTCCTCTGCGCCTCCCCAACCTCCCGATCCACCACCTCCCCACCCGCATCCCCCTCTCCCTCCAACCACCCCCTCACCTCCCCCTCATCCAGTCCCGCTCGCGCCGCCGCCCGCACCAGCGCCGCCCGATCCGTTATATCCCCCTCCTGCTCAAAGTACATCTTAAACAGCTCCTGCACGACGCGCGTCTGCAAGCCCTCACCCTCACCCTCAACCCCCTCGCCCTCGCCCACGCCCTTAACCTTACCCCCCAACTCGCCCTTCCCCTTCCGCCCCGCCATCTCCACAACCCGATGCGCATCCCTCGTCCGACCCGTGCGCCCACCAAACCGAAACGCGATGCCCTCCTGGGCGCCGACGGTCGCGAGCCGCTGGAAGATGAGCTGGGCGCGGTGGGGGCCGAACTTGGCGGCGTAGTAGGCCGGCTTGTCGATGCCGGTCGTGGGCGCGTCTGGGTTGAGGTAGAAGGGGGACCAGCGCGTGGTGAAGGTGTCGGGGTCGGGGTCGGGGGCGTGCGATGAGGAGGAAGAGGAGGAGGAGGAGGAGGCGCGGTAGGTGGCGATGGCGGATTCGAGGCGGCGGAGGCCGACGAAGCACTGTGTGCGGTTTAGGTTGGTTAGTGAGGCATTTTTTTGAGGGGAGCGGGGAAGAGAGAGAGAGAGAATTGGATGGGGGTTGAGGAGGAGGGAACAGGAGAAGGGAAGGGGATGGTGTGGATTAGACTAGGCGTACCCATGGGCATACGACGTCGGAGACGATGTCGATGGTGAAATTGGTCATTTTGCGGAGGTTGAGAGGGAAACTCAGAATGGAAAACGAGAGTAGGTATGAAAGAAATAGGAAAAAAGATTCAATGGCATGACATGAGTGTACAGAGTATAGATATAGACTTTTGTTACAGGCTCGAAGAGTTCGACCAAGAGACGGATTTACGGATTTCTAATCAGCCGGTGTGGCGAGCGCACTCCCTTTCAAATGTTTACGAATCCGCCGAATTATTCATTCCTCTGAGCGATCGGGCCATCGCACGAAAATGAGCCTTTTACCGAAGCATCTCGCATTTGTTGGCAGAAGGGTTTGAGCGATTGTGAGTGTAAGAATGATGAAAAGTCTCGCTGCAATGGCCCTAGGCCTTTTTTGTGGACCGAGATTGGAGAAGAATCACCGCGCCATCAGCTTATCCACGATATTATAAAGGCTCCTGCCTCGTTCGAGATGGTACTTCCAATAATTCTAGAATTCAGTCTGGTTTAATTCGGCTTGCGTGTTTCAGATTCTAAACTGCTGGAAGGGCACAAGTCTTCTGTCTTTCTTGTCTTTTCAGGGTTTCCGCCTTCCCACCATTTCAAACGAAATTCAAATTAGACCGACCACTCTACAATTTACTCTGTTCCTCTCCAACTTTCCTCTGCGTCACTGGCTGCTTATGCTGCTCCGTCACCAAAACGCTCTGATTGAAATGCTGCTCGCTCGGCGGCACATCCAGCGCAGGATTCTTGTCAAAGAAATTGACCGGCTTCAAACTAACCTTGAGCACCTCACACGGCATTACCGGGAAGTCTTCCACCCTCGGGATATGGTTGATGCCAAATTGCACAAAGACGACAATATCTTGATCCACGATGTTATCCTTGCGATCCGCCCAACTGCGCACTCCGGTCCCGCCACGGCTCTGATTGGTGTACTTTCCACCAGCATAAAGCTCGCCATCAGCGTAGCGGGTGACGTAGATGTTATGATCCGCAAATTCAGCGCGCCGGTGATGATAGCTTTCCTTATCCGCAAGCATCTTCTGGAAAGGAGGAGCCTGGATCTTGTATGCGATTGGCTTGCCATTGATAGGATTGCGCAGTGACGCGTTTTGGATCTTGAAGGTACGATTGCTATCAGGGTCGAGATCGTAACCACCCGACTGCTCAACAAGCGTCTCTTGGACACCGTAGCCGACTCCATGGGGGTTGAAGTCGGAGCGAGGCATGGCGTGCGCCTCGTCGTAAGCAAGTCGATTCTGTACCCCGTCTAGCGTAGGGTCTAAACGCAATGAAAATATGTGCTGGTGATGCACGGCGAGCACCCCTGGATGGACAACGGTTCCAAATGGCACGCTGATATCGTCATCGACAGGCTGAGTGCTGAGGATACCTGTAGCTCGGACTTCGTATGTGAGCTCTCCTGCTTGGTTAAAAATGTATGCCAGAATGTACTCGTAATTTGAAACAGTAATGATGGTCTGGATGACGAGCTCCCGCTGACGCACAACGACAGCTCTGCTCGTTCGGTAATTAGTGTGTTTCCACCCGATACCACCGTCTTGTTCGTGTATGCAAACAACATTATCCATCGGTAAGGCGTCGCCTTTATCGGTAGAAATGACACCATTCAGGTAGTGGATCGCTCCAAGACAATCGCAGCCTAGCTTGAGATTATTTGCCATAGTACCAGCCCCCGCATCACCAAGGTCAAAAGCAGACTTTTTATGAAATGGGTGGCGGGGGTCTGCATAGGGGATGTTCATATCAGAAAGCGAAACTCTGTAGAACAGACTTCGCCCGTCGTATCGGACCTTCAATGGTTTAGTCGTATACCCCTGGAAATCGTGAAGTGTTCCAATACTCACATCATATAATACCGGTCCCTCGCGTTGGTTGAAGCCAACTCTGAATTGCCACTTTTGCCATTCCACAACGTTCGAAAGGCCCTGTTGAGTCACCTTGAAACTTGCGCCTTGGGGTTGGACCACATTTAAAGGCTTGAGATCCGTTCGAAGTTTCTGGTGCTCAGGAATGTATTCGTTTGCGGGTCTAAGCTTATATGGCTGAGTTTCCTTGGTAGTCGCATCAGCACCGGTTGGTAGATGATCAATCCGTATGACCGTCATGGTATCCGTAGCAATCACGGGAGAAATTGTTAGAGGAAGAGCATAGTGATTTGAATCTGCCTCGGACGGGTTCATCGGATCTCTCACGTATAGGAAGCACTGGTACATCCGTTCATCATCTCCTATCCCATCGGCACCTGAAGCTTGTCGTCAGTAGAAGGATGGCTCGCTCGGATGGACTTGCCTACCGTATATCCACGGGTCGCTGATGACTGTAGTGCCTTCTGGCAATTTGAGCTTTGCAATCTCCTCTTTGACCCTTTCATCCTCCAATGCCACTCTCTCTATTTCAATGATCTCCTCTGCGTCTCCCCAACTGTGAATGTTCGGGCCAAGCCGCACATTGTATTCGACTACACTTTCAGAAATATTGACGACGGCTTCATGGAATTTGTTCTGAAGAAACCCCCTTTCAGTATCATACATAAATAGACTTTGATTAAATGCTGACATACTGTTTTTCTCAAATAATAAGCAATGAATGCTTTACGCGCAATTGGGAATGGATGGGAGCCCTCATTTTCTGCTCGAAGAAATGACAAAACAGATGCTTTAGGCGGCTCCTGGAGTGTAATAGCCTTGAAGTAGATATCGGTATTTTCCGGCCAAACTCCCCGCAGCAGCAGACCGGCTTGCCTAATTTCGCTCGCAGAAAGAGGAGCTAATGGATGAATCGTGGAGAGAAGTCCAGCATTTGCTGCAGGAGCGGATTGTACTGTTTCAGTGGCCATAGTTTCAGGAACAAAAAATGATGTGAGTATCTACTAAACAGAGGTGGGATTGAGCAGGGAAAATCAGAAGGTTTTTGATGGAACTAGGGCTTATGGACTAGTTATCGTAGAGCGTATCTGGCCCCTCAACCAGTGAGGAAACCCTCAAGTACTTGACCCACGAATGTGTTAGTCATTGGCTCCACGGAGAAGTATCAAACACTTTGCCTCGGGCTCCTCAATATACGCGCCACTGGAAGATGTGGATGCCGAGTGGAATTCCGCCAAATGCGCCAGGAACAGGGTATCATGCAGCAGATACACCAGCCAGAAATTGTTGAAATGCAATCTTTGATAGTGGGGGTTTAGAAGACGCGGAATAGGATATTCGGAATACTCGGAATGTTCGGAATAATTCCGCGCATACCACAGGCTCGGAGACGGCAGTTGGCGAGGAGGGTGATGATATGGGTTTCTTAATCTCAGGGTGTTAAAACAGGAAAAGATACCGAAATTTGAGTTTTTCTAGGAAATGTATATGCTCAAGATCATCGACATGAAACCCCTTCGCAGCCGTACTTTACCCTCTCCTATCACTAAGTTCGAGGGAGTGCACAACATGTCAATCAATGAATTCAACCCAAAGCAGTTGCAATTTAGCTCTGGCCTCAGTCCTTTTTCTCTGTCGCTAGCCAGACTGGTGGCAATGCTCCTCCCCTCTTTGGAGTCCAGCCAAACTTGGAAATCGGCTTCTGAGCCCTCTCATCCTTGTAGCCAACAGTAACACCCTTCGCCCAGTTGCCATCCCCCGTCTCGTGGTATTCCACGATACTCCATTTCTCGTCACCCTTTCCGAGGTAGTCGAGAATGTCGCAGACTGTCTTGGACGAATCGATCTGCCACGGTTGGAACTTCACTGACCCTTTCTTTGGAGGTCCGGCTTCAGTGAATATGAACAGGGTGGAGACGTCCTTGGGTGGTATAAAATTCACGCCAGGACTCGGCTCGACCTTGGGTGGACTGAAGGACGTTGGTTTGGGAGGCTTCGCGGGTGCTGGTGCGGGTGCAGGCACAGGAACCCAACAGCCGGCTGGAGCTGGTGCAGGACAGCAGCCTGCTGGTGGGCAGCAGAACGGTCCGACCAGGTAGCCGCTTGGTGGAGGTGACAATTTCACTGCTTGAAAGTATTGTAAGCCTGAAGAGGCTCGCCAGCCACAGGGAGGAAGACCAGGCGTACTCATTACTGCGTTGATTCAGAAAGTTTGACTTGTTTCCGGTAGAAGAGGCCGTATTCGAAGATTGGCTCTGTAGGCTGGTGGGAAGGGTATGACTAGCGTTGAGGAAGCAGAGAATCTCAGGGGAAATGTGAAGCAATAAACAGAGGTGCTTTGAAGGGGACTCTTATGTCCATGGCCTTGGTAAACTTCACCATTGACCGGCCACGAAAGCACCTGAATTCGTGGCATTGCCGGGCGGCAGAATTGTGAATTCAAGCGAGTGACATATCTGGAATGACGGGAAATTGCAAAGTAATGTGAGTTTAATTAGCAGCAGATCTATGTGGTGACAGTCCGCTCCTGGTATCGGGCATTTGGAACAAAGATCCATGCAATGAATACAAGAAGAGGGTATCGTGATAAGCTCCAGGACGCTCAAAAGCAAAATGTGACTTGGCTAACCACTAGCCACGACAGCAAGACCTTCGTATATCTTCTTCTTGACTGCATGAAAAGTGCCATCAAGAGACCTTGACCGTGGAGTAGCCGTAAATAAGCCTCCACCGTCAAGCTCGATTTTTCCCGTTCCGGTTTTTCTGACGGCTACAGCACCGTCGATAAGTAATGTGCCTTCGCCTCTAAACTCGGCACTGTGGCCAGATGCTTGCATGATTCGCCGGAGATCAGCAAGTCGTAGATCTCCTACGTGAAGTGGCTGGGCAACGGAACGGGTTGCAGCGGCCATGCTGGCAGGAACGATGTCAAGAGCCGGAGTTGCTGTAACCGGTGGCTCCAGTGAATTACCAGCATTTCCATCACCCTGATCTTCAGCTAACTTGATTCTCTTCTTGCTCTGTTCGGAACTTGTCTGCTCCTCTTCAGGGGCTTCTAGACTCCCCGTGATTGCCACAACCCCGAGTCCTCGTACGTTCTGCCACTGCAGCTTCTTTACCAACCCCTGAGTCAGCTTCACTGTCCAGGCATTTGTATCGACGCTTGCATTCACCGTGGCACCCACGGCAGGGGTGAAGACAGTCACCATACTCTCCACAGAATCGGCGCCCAGTAACCGACGGCAGTCATCGGCAAGAGCCATGGTTTCGCTCTCCTCACCGCCAACCAAGATCAACTTCCTTGGTTTGATCATCGGAACAAGCATCTGCAAACTTCGCTTGTCGTGAATACCAGAAAAGTCGATATAGGTGATGTTTAGGTTGAGCTTCAAATCTTGCTCGGTGAAGACAGCCTTGACCGGTCCCTCAATCGTGGCTTCCGCTGGCTCGTAATCAGATTCGTCGCTTTCGCTCGCATCTTCACCACCCTCGCCGCCTTCTCCTCTATCATCATCCCTACCAGCACCATCACCCGAGTCGCTCAACCTGCGACGCTTCACGAGGCCGCTAGAACTTCGTCGGCCAGCCGCTGTAGGCTTGTTCGTCGTTTCGGCCCATCTGCGTTTTTGTCCTAAGCCTGTCTCTTGTTTAGATTCACCGTCGCGTGCATCTTCTCCACCAACATCATCACGCTCCTCGGCTCTCAAATACTCTTCCGGTCTGATCATGTCGCCAAAATCGTCATTCCGCCTCTTTCGTGCGACGAATGGCAACATTTTCTCGCGTCCCTTTTTACCACGAACATCGTAATCATGTACAGCCTTGCGACGCAGAAGAACGCTGATGCCTAGCTCGGCATCGCTTAACCCAACCTTGTGACGGGGATGAGATAGGGCTGCTGAGACGTTCAAGGCCTTTCCCTGTTGTTCGGTATCGTCCTCCTCAGAAGATGAAGAGCTCTCTGACTCTTGATCGTCAACCACATCGGCCGATGTTTCCAAAGTGGTGCCACCATCCGGTTGGAGTGTACTTTGTAGTTGTCGTTGTTTCGCGAGCCACTGCTGGTAAAGAGATATCTCATTTCCCACAAGTCCTTCTACTGTCACCTCTTGAGCTCGAGTTGTCGTTCCGTCTGTCGATGTGACTGATCCCTGGGTGCTATTCTCGGAGTTTTGAGACGCATACTTCGTTTTCCATATATCCCATAATTGTTTGCCTGGGCCACGGGTGGTTGAGATTCGTTCAGTCAATATCACGAGATTCCGATCATCTGACGCAATCGACTGAACCGACTCTCTTGAAAAACCCCATTCGAGGGTGTATGTGCTTGCCAGGATGACCCGTGGACCTTCAGATGACAGCATTCTATTTGCCTGAGATTTCCGCTCCACCAACTTGACATGGTTGAAGTCGAACGGCCCTCTACCTTTTTGAGAATCATTCTTGTCTGGCTGCTGGGCGTTTTCTGCTTCCCGGACGATACTTTCGTCCATCCATTCCAACATACTGCGAGCATATCGCACAGTGGCTCCGCAGCTTCGGCTGGCAAGATATAGTTTTGCATTTTTGTATGTTTCTGCATGCAGACCACCGATCTCAGCTCGCCACGAATGTTCAAGCAGGTAAGCCAGCTCCAGTATTCTTGCGCTTGAATCAGAGGGTATTAAGACGGTTCCTCCCCGAGCGATCGTTTCCCGAACGGATTTGACGAGCAATTCGTCGCGCTTGTTGCGACCTATCCCAGCCGTGATGGGCTCAGCGCCACGACTGCTGCATACAAGGGCTGTAGGTCTTTTAAGCTGCTCAATTACGTCAGTTCCACTTGCCCCTGGTCCTCCCAACCAAGAAGCACCCGATAAGATGTTCTCTCTAGCCTGGTTCCAGTCCACAGCATAGACTATTGACTCCAATCCGTGTTGAATATGCCAAATCGTACCACCAGGTGTATGTCCTGCACCGTATGCAGTAATAGTAAGTCCATTCAAGGGAGGGGAGAAAGGAGATGGGATCGGCTCATGGGGTTGTGAGTACTTTAGTGGATTGATAAGGGAAAAGTAGCTGGCTATTTCATCGGCTGTCGGTGGCTGGAGTAAGATGCTCGAGTCTTGCACCTCACGAATCGAGTATCCATAAGCTGACTCGGTGAGCGCTGATGGCGGTATGATTGACGCTGCTAATGGTGTAGAGGCGTAAAGATCTTGTAGTAGGGTGCGACCTAGCGATATTACAGGTGTCGTTGCGTAAATAGGGATCCTGGTAAAGAGGGGAAGGTTTTTGCAACAATGAGCGAAAGCACCTAGATGTGCAGGCGTCGCGTGGGTAAGCAAAATGAGAGAGAGCGTCGAGACGTGTCTATAGTCAAGCTATCAGTACAGCGAACGAGTCTGTGATATAGCAGAGGAGCAGTGTCCTCGAGACTACCTTTCAAGCTCTTTAAGCTTTCCGTTGTCGAAATTATCATCCCAGCCGACGTCTATCAATATTTTGACTCCGCCGTCAAGCTCAAGCAGCGACTGAGTTGCTGCAGACTCTGAAAGAGCTCCCAGCAGAGAGGTAAAATTGAACATGACGAGGCGTGAAGGCGATTCGCGCTGACCTGCCCTTCACATTGTCCGCATACTAAGAAGTCTAAAAATTCCTGCGTCCACCTAGAGAGAGGTGCAGGACATGCACACTTCAGCCCTACGTTCCTTATGTAAGCCACCCTGCCTGGACACTGTCGCTCCAGCACCTCAAGTCTCCTTACTCCGTCTTCCGAGTCCTACCTCAATCCATCACGCTCCTCCGTCCATTATTCCTGTTGCATCAGAGGCAGAGATGCGAGGTTCACGGGCACATAAGGAGAGAAGCATGCCAATGGGTTATTCATCAGTAAACGAGTCAACCCAACACAGTCCGGGTTTGAGAACGATGATCTTCGATCTATCAGCGGGCGAGCACACCTTCTACGATACCGGTGGAGCTGAATCACAATTCTCTCGCATGACTACATTTTCCACAGAGTGGCGCATGCGATGCCACTGGGGGAAGTTTCTATTATGTCGCTTTTCATTTGGTTAGGCGCGTGAAGATACAGTGGTTCCAGAACTATGTACAACACGACACTTTTGCAAATATTTCCTCAGGAGTCTGTAGGGGACAACACACATCTTTCGCGATAATGAGATTTGTACAGAAAGCGTTCTTTTTGACGCTATTGGCAATCAAAGCTAGGTCTGCAGTCAGCGCATTTTGACTCAATTATTCCTACCACATGAAACATGCAGTCCTGATTGTTGCAGTCTTATCTCTCTGGTATCACTCTCGTCCATCTCTTGCGCTTTCTTTGACTATAATATCACATCCAGTCTAAGATCTGTGCTCGCAAGATTTGGTTTTCTCTCCCTGTATTCACAGAAAGTTTGCATCTACGTTGGCGTGTTCATCAAATATACCTCGCGACGAAAACTCGGATGAGTTAAAAATCATGGCGAGGCAAGAGCCAGTCGCCTTCCTAAGAAATCACTTGAACAGCAATACGTTTTTTTCTCTGGCTTTCGCTATAGAAACTCTATGGGCCTTTTTCGGCTCCGTCCCCAGTTCTGGGTCTCACGGCAAACGGCGTCGGAAAAGATCTGTAATCGTTGACGCATTAGAATACGAAACACCATAACGCACCTCATCACGCTCCACCAAAACCAACTTGGATCGCACCTATCCAATTTGTCACGCTCTCATTTCATAATCTGGCCGCCTCCCCGTCTCGCCTAGCACCTCCCTCGGCCGAGGCTTAAGCACAAAAGTCGATACCGAAATCCGTACAGCCGTGTGGGCGAGTCTTCGACAACGACTACATTCCCAGATTTCGGAGGCACCAATGCTTCCCGTTCTTTCCAGAACCCTTGCAGACGAGGCTTTTTGGGAAGTTGGTCTGATCAACTAGTCATTAACGTCTCACGGCGATACCGAAAAACGGAGCATCTCCTCCGGCTTCCGAAGCACGTTGCATCCAGCGTTACTACCAAGGCATGGCGATCCATTGGGTGAGTATTGGTTCCGGTTTCACATCCTATGCTGCATCGACAAAGCTTACAAGCGGCCGTAAATTCTACTGAGTCCCTCCGTCGAACTTTCACTACATTCGCTCGTATGTCTCGTATTGTAGGCTGTCAATCTGAACACAAAGGGTGCCAGAGCTACACGACTTTTAAGTGCCGGAGGAGTTTTCTCGTCGATTCCTTCACCATTACCGTAGACAGCATCTGTACGTGGACCTGGTCAAAGGGGAAGTGCCAGACTCGGTAGATCTAGGGGCGCTGCTTGTGAACAGTGCTCGAGTTGTAGCCATGGCTTGGAAATCTTTTGGTGCCAGAGTCTGCCATGAGATCAGCCGAAGCCAATTCCAATAGATCTAGAATGGCGTAATCTATCCAACTTCTTGTCACATTCCCTTCAAAACAACTACAAAATGAGTCAAGAGGTCCATTCATGATTTCATAGACCTATTAGACTATCTTTGAGGCATCCTACTATCGACTGTGAAGCTCACCTAATCATTGCGGCTCTTCCAGGGGGCTTGGATATGGCTTCGCTTCTATGCATGTTCTCTTTTAGGCCATTTTTCAATCACAGGAATTTGAATTGGGCCAAATCCTTCCAGGTTTGGCGGTGAGGCTGACGTTAGATGAGTTTGACGCCCCCCATGTAATCGCAGCAATCAGAGCTCATTTGTCATGGCGGCCGTGTACACCGTTCCGCCGGTCGTGCGACCTTGATTTGTGCCTAATCGGAGCGGAGTCCTCTTCCGCCGCAACACTGAGCTCGTAATGCTCCAAGCGCGAAAGGAGGAAGGAATGTTGACGTATACACTGAGCGGAATGGGGAGGGCACGACGATTCCTGTTTCTCGAACAAACAAATTGAGATGCTCCTATTGGGCAGAGCTAGAGTCGCTTGAAGGAGTGTGGCTTCTCAATCAAGATATCCATGCCTCAGTATCCTTGTCAATTGCTTAGAATTATTGTCTGGTAGAGGACCCTCTCCGTCTTGAGATCTTGGGGGAGCTGATTAGGGTCAGCGCATCGACACGTTCGGGGCCCGTCCCCGCCAAGAGATCAGATGAGATGAGATGTCCCGTTTCGCGTATCGGAGCTGTCAAACTGCAGTTGTATCACATCCCTCACCAAGCACCACCATCAGCCTGCAGATGCGACAACTCGCTTCCAGGCTTCCCCAGTTAGCCATCTCGCGTACCTGCCTATCCGTTCGATTAATGATGCGCTAGACCTTAGGTCCAGCATACTATTAGAGCTACCGTAAAATCATCAAGCTGATGAACAATCATTAAGGCGGCTCGGCGATGTTGAGTCTACAATTAATTCGTAAAGTTAAAATTTGTTAGACCGGAAGGCACTCCGTCTCACCGTCAGCTTCCTGTCTGGTCGTTGAGACGAGGGTGACACTATGATCTTCATTTCGGCAGTGCCTTGCGCAAGCACTGTACTAGTGACCGAGTACCACTGTCACACAGATCTGGGGCCAAAGATTCGACGGAGATTCACTTTAGGGGCTTAATGAGACCTACTGCATCACCATCTCTAGCCTGGATTGTTCAGAGCAAGATAAAGGTACCGAGGCATGAGCGTTTCTCCCACCCGCAAGGGACTTCCATACAGAGCATATCCGTGGGGAGGATCAAATATTTCGGGAGAGCGCCACTCGGCTGATTGCTTATCGATGCGATGAGCAATCATTGCAGCACTAGCCACAAGTAAACACGATCGCCCGTTCTGGCAGCTTTGGCTTTCCGTATTATTGATGATCTTTCACAGTCCCGTGCGAGAGGCTGAGCCGTGGAGGACGCGGAAGAGATCTAGGTCAGACTGTCTTCATCCCATCATCATCTACTGATAGTGATAGGTGTGAGATTGATGCAGGACACACTAGGGCAGTGGGGGAGGGCACCGGAAGGATGACCGTTATGCAAACGGGTGTGCTCAGGAAGCCCATATCATTGGTAAAGTGGCTTGCATAAAGCATGTCTTCCTTGCGGCGGATCTTCCGCATGTGATAGGAGGGTTTTGTGCTAGCGTCGGCAGGCTTGCAGCTTTTGATCAAAGTTGGGGCAGCAATAAGAGGAGAGAGGTCATGGTGTCCCTTAGGGTATTAGGTTTCCTCCCAACCAAGGATCGGCGCTCCTCCCGCCGCGCGACATGGTGCTGTGTTTCTTTTTGCGGGAAGAAATCGACTAAGAGCGCCTTCGTACCGCCATGATTCCGAGCAGGAAAAAAGCCATTTTTACTGCATGAAGCTCCAATTCCCTATGTACCTGACTCTCATCCTGGTGCAATTCCCCCGTCCGCGCAAGCTCTGGATCCCATGGCCCTCTTTCACCCGCTCTAACGTAAGGTCCAGCCATGGCGGCGGCGATCTATATTAGAGTTCAACTCTGTTGAGCCTTGCAGGCCGTTCTCGCGCGCAGGGCGGTCTTATCAAGCGATCATTAAAGGATGTCCTCTGATGTCAAAACGACCCTGGCAACAGGGGCAAGGTTAGAATTTCGGCATCGACGAAGACTACTCCGTACACTAGACGCGGAACCGTTTGATCCAATGCGCCGGTATGGCTATATGCACCGTTGCAGTATAGACGTTTAGGCGTTGCAGTATCACTCTGCGTCGGTTCGTTGCCTCGGTTCCCAAATGAAGACAGAATCAGGACCCACGAGAGCGAATTCACTTGATCTACTCGGTAAGTCCGTTCCGTTTAGCTATGGGCGCTGGGTTAAAGGCCCACGAAGAAATTCTTCTGGTCGCATTTGAAAAACATCGCTCAAGGGGTCCTATGAGCACCAGGTACAAGAAGCTGGTGTACTCTGTACCACCATCTCGTATTCTCCTAAAAGCGGGCTCTACGTAGTCGCGCACAGACTCAAGCGTCAAGCCCCCGGCCTTACCCCGGCGAGCGCTAGGGGGCTGATCCCTTACCGTTGCATTAGACTTTCTGGGGCTGCCTGCTTAGTAGAAGTCAATCGTCAGATCTCGAAGCTTTGCCCAACCCGTGACGGCTGGAATAATCAGGGCCTTCTCTAACGCATACATCCCCCAATGGTGCTGCTCTCGTCCCGGTGAGCGTTAAAAATTCTATTACTCGTTCACGCTCTCGATGTCATCAGTGCTTGTGCCTCTTCTACTTGGAGTCGATCTCCAGAGCAGCGCGGTGTAATACTATAAAGGACTGATTCCGCATTGTCGCTTACGGCAACTTCCCCCGCAATCCCACGCCGTTCAATCAACGCCTGGCCGCCCGCAGCCCGGCTTGCCGTAGCACGGTTTCGAGCCTGCCCAGTGCCAGTCGCCGACGCTGGCGGAGCCGATCCATTCCGTTGGAGAGGGCCAGGCGCACTAGAAAGACTATCGTGGGTGCTGCTTGCTTGAGATTTGATAAACTCCTCTGGAGTCCTGCTCCCACTTTTACGCTTGCATGGCGCTGGTCGTCTTCTGTACATGCCATTCCGAACGATGATCACTACAATGGTTTCAGAAGTCGTTGTCAGTCCTGTGCCGCCTCCCGGCCTTACGCGACTCAGTATTAGTTCCACTTCTCAACCGTCGTCATCCTCCTCCAGCGATTCCCCTCTGAATACACCCTCCTTTAATGAATCTCTGCGCTATTCGAGCGATGGCGGCAGCGACGAGGAAGCCGAGATAGTCCCAAAGATTGAAGAGATTGAAGACAATGGCGTTCCAGAAACTAAACTCGAATCGACATCTGAAGAGGCGACAATTTCCCCAAGTCCAATCACTCCAAGAAGAGGGCGTGGGCGGCCACGCAAACATCCTCCCATCACCACAACTGTGGCGAAGGGCCGTTCAAAGACAGGATGCTTCACATGCCGTAAGCGCAAGAAGAAATGTGACGAGGCCAAGCCGTCCTGTATGCACATCTGACCCGGTTCTTTAGCCTTATGAGCTGACAAAGCTGACGCACCTGCAGGCAATCACTGTCTAAAGAATAATGTCGTGTGCGAAGGCTACCCGCCGAAAGCGTATTGGCGGAGCGGGAAGCAGCGAAGAGCGAGTCTCGCCATGGATCTACCGGCTGAGCTCCCTGTATTAATTGACGGCGTGGAGACGGAGACGGACCGAATATTCCTCGACCACTTCAATATTAATGTCAGCAGAGTTCTCACCGTTCTCAATGACGAAGGCAATCCGTTCAGGACCATCTTGCTGCCAATGGCGTTGCGCCACGCTGGCCTGATGCACTCCGTGCTCTGCTTGGCTGGTTCACATCTAGTGGAACGCCATCCGGGCAACTATGAGTACGTGGAACGGCAAGCGCACCACTTCGGCCAAGCTTGCATGAAGTTAAGAACGGACGAGGCAATGGCAGCAAATATGGCTGGCGAGAGTGACATGGTCATCGAAGACCCTGTCGTTGCTTCTACTGTGGTTCTCTGCCTCGACACCGTCGTCAATGGCGATCTGCGGGGCCAGTACAGATATCACATGGATTCAGCCGAAGCAATCATCAACAGACAGATGAAGGACCCACGTCACATGTCTCGTAACCTGGACTTCCAGATGTTCTTACACGAATTCTTCAACTACCACAACATTGCCAATTCCATTACCAACCATCAACGACGGAACGTCCGGATGAGCGAAGACTTTCAACTACCTCAATACATGATACAGCCCGAAGCAGGTGCGCTTCTTGGTGTGATGGATGGGCTCTTTGGCATCCTTTCACGGATCCGGAAGATACGTGATAGCGTACGACAGAGACGCTACGCTGGTTATCTTCCTCTGGTGGACTATGAGTTACTCAGCGATGCGCAACAAATTGATGTCGCGTTGCGGCAATGGAAATGTGGGCAACCCAAGGGGACAGCTCGCTACGTAGCAGCGATGCTCTACAGGCAAACTACTTGGATCTATCTGCGTCGCACAGTGCTGTCTGACCAGCCACCCGATCAAAAGCTTCACGAAGCTGTCCACGAAGGCTTGGTCTATCTACGTCAGCTTCCGGGAGACGACTCGACTCAAAGCATCCTGCTAATGCCCCTGTTCTTGCTTGGCTGCTCTGCGTATAGGACAGAATATCGGCCTGAAATTTCAAGCGCGTTCGAACGGCTGCAGGCATATTCAGAGTTCGGCAACATCAAGTATGCTCGGCAGATTGTGGAGCGGATATGGGAAAAGATGGACAATGGGGACGAAGACGTGTGGGACTGGGAGACGATCATCTCTGGCATGGGCTGGGACTTTCTCATCACGTAAAGCTTATGCTTTCCTCTTTCTGGAACACCGAAAAATTTTATTCCTGGTGGCGTAGAGTCTTGTTTTGGAATCATGCTTGCCAGTTTTTCGCACAATACCATGGGTGGCTGAATTGCTTTATTTCTGGGCGGCGTTTTAATGTGGATGAGACCCACGCTGGCGGCACTCTTGTGGGCGATCTGGGCTAGGGAGCATTTGCACCTGGGCGCGGAAAGTCAACCCCGTTGGCATGCATTCTTCGGGGCAGTAAATACATTGCGCGGCAGTTCTCTGGATGCGTTTGTAACTTTCTATTGGTTTAGATATTCTTCATGTAGAATCCGAGGCTTGATGGCATGCTCAAAGCAAGAGCCTTCAAACGGCTCCAGATCTTGTTCAACATCTGCGCATGCCGCCAAGGACGGCCAACATGACAGACGGACCCAATACAATGGTTGTAAACCAAAAGGTGAATCCGCCACGTCAGTCTCGTCCAGTGATCGGCCGACTGTGACACTTTACGCAGATATTGCCTCTCATGAAGGCGCTGCGGACGTGCAGATCGTCGCCTTTGCGCCTTCTCATAGGACCGGTGACAGCGAGGTCCTTGCCGCAGTTCTTCAGAGACCAAACCAAAGACCACGCTCCGCTGCCCCTGCATTTGATGGGCGCTGCGGATTGTGGAGGGCCAAGACTTGAAAATCCCATGGAACAAGACGATGGCAATGGCATGGGAATAATCACGATAAGTACGTTCCCCACTTCACCACGACCAACCGCTTGCTCGGTTCAACTCGAAATTCCCGCGGTCTTGGCAACCGTCACATTGCAGCTCGACCTCGGTCTAAGCACTGGATTTGGCGGACCCAATAGAGCAGAACTTCAAGTACATATTAACGGCCCTTCAAGCCCTCACATGTAGCGCCTCAGGCAGGATTGCATGGGTGAGCATCCAGGTACGCAGAAGAGGGCTTGGTAAATCAAACGCCACCAGCAGACAATGCGTCTGCGGTACGGAGTACGTACTAGTGTCGTTTCTACGGAAGGCAGGTTCACATTTCGCATTACCAAAATCAAACGACGCGTGAAAGCGGGTCGCGAGGTCCCCGGTGGAGAGCGGCAGATGTACAGACTCACGTACGAACTCAAGCACTATACGCCTTCTCGGCTATCTTCGCCTGCGATTGCACCACTATGCGAGCCGCACACGCCTACGTACGCAGTTTCATATACGGGCTGAATGGTAATGCGGTCACGGAATAGCCGGAGCATGGCCCATTGATCGACCGCGCGTATACTTGCATCGATTCCCTTTGAATGATACGCCGGTGCGAGCAATAAAGCGAAACCTTGGAGGCTCGATCCTGGCTCTCCCAAAAAAAAATTCTTTTTTTTTTCTGGCGTTCAGCGGGAGCGGCATGTCCCGTCTATCCGGTCCGAAGCGCACTGACGATCCACGAGCGAGTGGAAAAAAAAGGGTTTGACAGGGCTACTCCAGTTGGTGTGACGCCGAAGTGAAAACCAACTTATTCAAGGCATAACGACTATCATAACACGCCTCAGTCGCGTCCAGTTTCCCCGCCTTCTCGGAGTCGTGGATTGAACGGCAGCGAATCCATGCGAGAGGCCGCATCCTGAAGTCGGATTTCAAATGCACGCCTTGGCACACGATCGGAAATCAAAATACTGCAATAGTCAAATCTCGCAATAAACTTTCATTGACGGGATCGACATTGCAGAAAAGTCCAAACTTTCGTTCTCTGGGCCTTCCAGCGGGCCCAGACCCCCCTCTACACCTTCCCCTTACTCGTGCCAATGAGACTCGTCTCGAGTCACTCTCCACCCATTCGCTTGGGACAGACGACTACGGAGTACCATGATCATTAATTGTTGGGCTCATCGATATGTAGGCATCCATGATCCCATATTCCCGTGTCCTGCACGGTGCCGTGCTTGCTTAAGGTCCGCTTTCTCGTGACAAGACTCGTGCATAGCTGGGAATTCTGAGCAATTTTTGTAGCTCTCCCACAAATCGCAGTCCCTCAACGCTGCTGAGGTTTTGCATTTGTCGCGCGACGACATGGCTACTGACAGTTTCGGTGCTGTCCAATACATTTACATCGACTATCAATCCCATCGCAACGTTAGTCAGACACTACCAAAGTGTCATGCTATCACGCAACTACTGTGTAACTTCACGTGTTATGACCACTGAGACAATATTAGGATCGGAAGCATCCCCTCGTGCTTCGAAGTGGGTATCTGATTGGAGTCGGGACTCCTTTTGATGAAGCAGCAGCCGCACGACCTCTCACAAAATTCTCCGAACAAGCCGTTCGTCGGCGCATATTAAGCCACCTGTCAGTTGTGGCTTTAGTGCATTTCATACAGTGGATGCCGCTGTTGATTGAAACAGCGGCAACGTTTTCAGAATTTCATCATCTTACAACAGGGCGTACAGTCCTTCGCCCCTTCTCACAAGCCTTCTCACAACATTATGAAGTATCATGGAAAAGAAACAGCGAGTCCCCAAATCAAAGCATCGCCGATTCAAGGTAGGATGTTCCAAGCAAGCAGCCCCGGTAAATCCGAACACTCAAAAAAAGTATCGAATATTCTGCCATCCCTGCTCCGAAACATCATAAATGCCACGCACGCAAAGAGAAAATCCCAGGGGCCGAAGAAGGATTGACGACAGGGAAGCAATCCACCTCATTCTCGCGTTCCCCTGCCCTTCCCCAGCAAGGCCCCTACAAGCGTCCTATCAGGGGTCTGCTGTCATGTCTTCCCCCTGTCCCCCAACCCACGGCCGAGCCCGGGCCCGCCAGGGGTAGCTTACGGGGACTAGCAAGGTGAGTACGTATTCCGTACACTGGCCATGTTGTCACTTTTAGCGTGGGGCAAGGGTTTGCTCTCGCGAAAGTGCGGGGCCTAACCGACTTGCACCGCAGATCCCAGAGAGCGCGAGGCGTGAGCCTTTTTCACGAACTCCTTAGCGCTCAGCAAGATACCTGGTGATGAAGCTCCTTGGTCCTCCTCTCGCCTCTGTCGCTGTGGGCCCCGCCACCGCCGACATTCTGCGCTGCGCTTGTGCGGAAGACGCCGAGCGCGGTCGACTAGCTGCCCGTGTACATAGCTGGTTTAATGAGCTACCTACGGTGCTCCTGTTGCATGGTCAAAACGCAAGACCTATTACGTTGCATCATCGCCCAAGGGACAAGGCCAGCAGGTAGGTACAGGTACGTCGGGCGCCGACGAAAGGGATCCCTTGGGCTCTCGGAAAATGAGGGAGAGTCAGCGCTTGGCGTCCGGGTTGAAGGATTCTCAGTATCATCTTTTTGTATATGGATCGCGAGTCGTGCTGCCGCGTTCTCGATGCGCCTGGACTCACCATCATTTCTCTTTCTCCTGCTGCGCCTTCTTCGAGCGGAATGCACTTTCGGGCTCTGCACGGGAGAGTCTGGAAATTGGGGAGATCGCCTAAGTGCTTGAACGGTTGTCTCGCAACTTAGTCGGTTTCGTAACGATCCTGTTTTTCGTCGCGCGACGCTATGAAGGGGTCGAGGGGCCTTTCAGGGAGCTGGGCCGAAGGGGCTTCGTGTGAGGCGGCCAGGGCGAGTCAGTTTCTCTTAGGGTTGTTATTCCGCTAGCCGAAGGATGCGGAGAAGGAGAACTTGCGTGAGGAAGCGAAAAATCATCTATGAGGAGGCTGAAAAGCTGATCGAGACCCAGACCTTTGCACTTGCAATTCAGGTACTATCCTTTCCGTAGAGGGTAAATGCTCGGGCGAATCAGTCAATAAAATTAAGATCAAAAACCCTAGAGCAGAATAAAAGGTGAATGAAGAATTGAGGTGGCCCCAGTCTAGCTCGACATGGAATGGCAACTAGCTGACACTTTCGAGACAAGTTCCTCTTACTCCAACGTCGACCCGCTAGTTGAGAAGCCACGAAATTGATCTGGGGTCCCCCGATCAGGATAATCGCCCAAGTTCTAAATTGCCCAGTCTCGGAGACGATCTTCGGCAAATCCTCATGGCTGACGGTGGCCACGGGTGAGCAGAACATGTTGGACAATGGCATGAGGTACACTGGACTTGATGTTATGAATGAAGCTGGTGCTGAAACTTGGACGAGAACTGACTCTGCAACCCATTATCAGGCGAATCCTACAATTTAGCTCGGCCGCTCTTTCACGACATTCTCGAATATTGAACCCTCAGCCGATTTCGAGCCGAAGCCCTAAGGGTTGAGCTAAGGCGTACCCCAACTATACTTCAGGTATTGAGCCGCGTTTCACTCTAGCAAGAAAATGTTTCCGAAATCCAAATTGCGGCCAGGTTCTACAGTCAAGCCTGGGGGCCATCCCAGTCAAACGTTAAAGTATTAGGCTGATGTTGAAATTCAGAATATGACATGTATCTTGAGTCGAATATGGCCGGGATGCTAAGGAAAAGCAGAGAACTCAAATCAGTCTCTGAAAATCCGAATTGGAATTGGAATTTCAAACGAAAACAACTCTGAAGCCAACATTGAGGCGGAGACTGGAATCAAGCCGGGAAGCACACCGACTGAACAATGAGACGTCAGGTTAAAGGGTGGATAAGAGTCTACCCGTGGACGGCATTGAGGAAACCGGGGTCGATATCACTTCCGATGGGTTGGGCAACAAGGGAGATTTAATCGCTAGTCGTCCAACAGCATTCGGTCCCTGTCTGGAAAATTGTCAAGAGGATAATTGACGAGGGACTTCTCCTACCGGCCCACTAAGGATAGTAGCAAGAGCATATGATCTCTTCCCAGTTATCATTGTGATAAAGCAAGGTAGGACGCAGAACATCCAGATTGAAGATTACTTATGCTGGATGGTGTCTTCTACAAGGTACTGAACTGGATCAAGAGCAATTGTAGAGTGTGTTCAGGGGCTTGATCAAGCGATATCAATGACGATAATCGAGAATAATGTCTATCACAGGCTGACTATCACCGGAGGTTACGAGATATTCGGAATGATTGAGGTTGTTCCGTTCTGTTCGCAACGAGTACAGGCGATCATATGCACATAGGTTTCCGACTAGCTGTAACCGAACAGCATAGGATGCATGCCAATGCGGGTATTCTGAACACTTTCAGAGCTGGTCTTTCCCTATCCAGGGGCTGACAAGGGAAAGGAAACGCTTGATATTGCTGAGGACGGGTCTGATCTAGCTAGCAGCAAGTGATGCCCTGAGGCAGTCAGCATCAAGCGTGGCTCCCGTTGCTGGACCAAGATGGTATCTAGGATGCGACGCAGCTTGTCCTCATGCTACCGTAGAAAGGGCGGTGTGTATTCCGAACATTGGATCATTCTGATCATGTCTGATCTCCACCGCTCTCCATGCTGTCCATCGGGTGATGTGCCCGAGGCCCCGACAGGCTCCCCAAAGTCCTTGGAGCCATGATCCCAAGTATTAAGTTGGAGTAGCCCGATCAGGTTTGAGCTACCAACCTGGATTATCATTTAAGGCCTAAATATTTCTCAAAACTCACAGGGAGACAAAACGTCAGAATCAAGTCATGGTTCACCCCCCAGTCATGTTGCGCATACCAAAAACCGGGATCGGGTTAAGGGCTCTCCAATTGTATCTTTGAATTGTATCTTGAAAGTTGAGATTTAGACTAAATATGGACTCCAAAGATTTTTCGTGAATCGAGTTGGAGTATTCGTACTTTATCCATAAATTAAATGCTGAGGTGCCGCTGGAGTCTAGATAAACGGCGTCTAACAATGGAATGGAGCCAAAGTTCTGGAATGAACCTCAAGAGCCTCCGGAGTAAGCTCCGAATAGTAGGTAGGCGGTCTGATTTCGACTGCAAATGCGCCTGAAATCGGGACATTACCTTGACGCTAGATTCATGTTAGGGAAACCCTCGATTGAATCTCAGGCATCGAGCACGAGTTCAGCTTTCGAATCAAACCGTGTCCGGCTGGGGAACCCTTCAACTAGATATCAGGCCTCAGGCGGATGTTATGGTTTCGCCTGAAAACGCATCCAAGAAGCATTGAAGGCCAGGACCATGGATTCAAGTTCGGGAGGCCGCCAGTTCAATGTGTGAGCATTTGGCTGGAAGACCGGACGCAGCCAAAATTCTGGAAATCCAGCTGAGGAACCCCTCGATTAGATTCTAGAGCTCACACTGATGTTATGTTTCAGCCCGAAAACGTGTTTAGAAAGAATACAATGCTAAGGTCCGAAATTTCGGTTGGGGAGGCCCTCAACTCACCGCACTAGAAACTGCCTCTAGGATACGGATAGAGCCGAGGTTCTAAATTCGGACTGGGGTGCTCCCCAACCCACTTTTTGAGTATCAACCAAATCCATGGTCTTGACCCAAATTGCTTTTCCAGGTGCAAATCTGACCTCTTTTGGGGGTTTGAGAGGCCTCCCTGAGGACGTCATCGTGTACGGATTGAGGATAGGGTATGATGATGCGGGCGGCGGCAAGGTGATGACCGGCCTGTCGGAGGAGGCGGTGGATGGGGAATATGTTCCAGACATCTTCAAGAGGTGATGATGATGATGATGATGAGTTTTGTGGATAGTTGTCGTCAAGAATGATGTTCGCTGAAGATGCTGGATGTCTGTGCAGGGAAAAAAGAGGAACAGGTTCAGGAGCGGACCTCACCACATACTTATGCTGAAAGCGCCGTGAAGTCATACCTTGAGAATTCCATTGAGGAGGACCCCAATTCCGTGCGTTAAAAGTTGGTCCCAGAGCCACGTCGATGAGATAGTTCATGATTTCCAGGAAACCTAGTACCATGCCGGGACCGAATGGAACACCGGCCACAATGGGCACCCTAAATTGAATGCTTGGATAATTGATCAATGCAAACCAGGTGATGCCAATGGAAGTCCAAAATTGAGCTGGGGAGCTCCCGAACTGTATTCTGCGTATCGAGCAGAACTTAGGATTTCAATCAAAAACACATACGAAAGTGATGAAACGCAGGAATGCTAGAATTGAGTCGGGGAGGCCCTCAACTGAATGCGTCAGTCATCGATTCAGCAACCAAATCGTTGGGGGGCACCCGAATCAGATTTCAGGCATCCAAAAGATATTAGGATTTCGATCGAAAACATGTTTGAAAGCGACACAAAGCCAAAATGCCAGAAATGAGTCGGGGAGACCCCCAAAGCGGTTCTTGAATTGAATAGCGCCAGGGCTAAATGTCTTGAATTGAGTTGGGGGGCACCCGGACCGTATTTTGGGTATCAGGCAGATATGAGGATCCGAGCCAGAAATGGCCTCGAAAACGATATGGAGCCGAAACACCAGAATCATGCCGGGGAGGCCCCCAATGGAATGCTGCAGTAATTAGCCGCCGCACGCCGATGTGTCGTAGTATTACGAGGTACCCTCCCTAACACCAACGCATCTCCTATTGCGGTACTCTACAGACGTATGTTCAATTGAAATGCGAGTTTCACTCATAGGAAGATTGAATCAAGAAAATTCGTTGTACTGCCATTACGATACGTGGTGTGCCTCGCTATGCTAAATATGCTATGCTTTAAAAAACAAAACAAAAAAAAAAACAAATTACAAAATACTTATACATATATAAAAAAAAAAAAAAGAAAAAACAACAGCAGCCACTGCCACCTCCACCGCCACCGCTACCACCGCCAGCAGCAGACCCCCCCGTGCAATGGGCACTCAGGCCCCGAGCGCCTTGTCAATCAGCCCACGGAGGGCCTCGAGAGCACGCTTCTGAGCCTCCGAGAGGCTATTAAGATCCACATTGTTGGAGGAGGCAGGGGAAATTGGGACCCCCGCCCCCTCCGCTGCCTCAGCGGCAGCACGACCGACGTTCTCGCGGCCCCCCATGGCCGCCACCACCTCTGGGGGCGCCTCAGCCTAAAGAAACCGACGTGTGGTTAGTTACCGAGCTTGACGAAACCAGGGGGGGAGGGGGAAAAGGAGGGGGAAGGGGGGAGGTTGGATGAGACTTACGATTAGTGCAGCAACGAGGCTATCCACCTCGTTAGGTGGATTGGCCACCCCTCCGCTCACACCGGACATCTGGGCCATGTTGAGGGCCGCCTTGACCTCCTCGAAGGAGCGTTGCTGGGGCTCGGAGGTGAGCCCAGGCTGTGCTGGGCCAGGCACAGCCGGGGCGGCCTGGGTCTGAGCGACCATCTGCTGGCGCAGCCGGAGTTCCTCGCGTGCGTTGTTTCTAAATCATCATGTGAGTATAAAACAGCCAGCAAATAAAAAGGGGTTTCACTCGTGGGAGACTTACTCCTTGACTTTTTCAATAAAGTCAAGAATGATGCCGTCTTTGTGGAGACGGTAGATGGCGTGATCGGGCACGTCGGTCATGATGGCGTCTCCGTCTTCATCGCTGTCCGGCCATGCGACCTCGATCCGGCCGTTGTTGGGGAAGCCACGGCGCATGCCGATGTCGAGGATGGTAGGTTTCTTAAGGCGACGGCGGTTGATGGTCCTGGTGCCTTCGGGGATCAACGACGTGGTGGGAACGGCTTCGAGGAGCTCGTCGACGTGGCAAGGGCATGCGAAAGCCAGATTGTCGTAGATGGATGGTGGGTTCGAACGAGGAGGGTCAAGGCAGTCCAGATGCCAGTGCAGGCCGCAGCCTGGGACGTCGCAAGTAATGATTTTGCGACCAAAAGACGCCTTGCCACAACCGAAACATAGGATCGGCTGGTCCTTCTTATCAACGAGTTTGCAAAGGTTTGGCTCTATGATTTGGCCATTTCGATCTTTCCTAGAAAGGGGTTAATGATGCGTTCAGTTGGATTGGGCGAAGATGCACGTACTTAGGAGGCTGAGACTTGCGCCAGACGATATTCTCGAACTCTCCACCCTCTCCGGTTTGAATGCCTTCATAAGCATTCCTGATATAGTCTGGCACGGAAAACGCATCCGTGTTGCGCATATCCATGAGCATCGACATCTCGTGGAAGAGTCCACGCTTCACGTTTGACGGCGTCACGTCTCGCAGCGCCGCGCAGCTGGAGCAATACCAAGGCTCCTCGAAAACGGGATCATCTGCTCGCCTTGGTGGATCCAAGCAAGAGAAGTGGAAAGAGCGTTCGCAGCCATCGCAGCACAGAAGCAAACCGCTGCCGCCACAAGCGGCACATTCATCATCATTCTCCGATCGCTGGTCGTCAGATGTCAGCTCGTCCGAAAGGTATGAATAGAGCGTCAAAGTGGATGATGACGAGGAAGGGGATCGTTGGGGCGTTGGCAACATGTCTGCAGGGGTGGGAAAAAAGGAAAAGGGAGATGGGCGGGAAATGGTGGAAGATTTGAAAGGGTTAGGCTTACGCTTTCGTACCCGAGCGGACTGCCATGTCCGCCACCACCGGTTCGACCAATCCCCGCCGTGGGGCCTGACTTCTTCTTTTCAGGTCTGCGGAGACATTTCAAATTAGTACTCTCACTCATAAAAGGGCCAGTATATGATGACAGGTGATGGTAGTGTTAAAAAGTGTGCTCCAGACTCGGGTGGCTGGGGCTGCGTTGCACGACATGCATTGTCCGCTTGGCACCATCACCACTGCGACAGCCTCGATGTGCACACTCGAAACATGTGTTTTTAGAAAAAGAAATTAGGCATAAAGAAAATAATACTTACGACAGTTTCACCTTTGCTGCCTTTTCCTTGCGCACAGGCCGAGTCGAGCTGCCTGGAGTCGGCCGACGCGAGCCTCGAGTAGTGCGGTGAGTGTGGTGGGTATGCTGGTTCGACTGAGGGGGCGCAACACCATCGCCGGGGCTATCAGTGCTCAGTCGGTCCTCTTGGGATGCCGAAGGGCGAATAGAACTTTCTTCGAAATTATTGTCAAACTTCTTCTCGAGCTTGCGCTTCTTCGCATTACGTTCTTCTTCACGCTCCTCTTCATGTCCGTCGTCGTCAACTGTGTATACAGGCCACCTGCGCTTCTCCGGCGGCGCAGTTAGTCTCGGTATACCATCGCTCTTCTTCAGAGAGCCTTTCTTTGGAGCAGATGCATTTTTGGCAGGCTGGGCTGCTGCGGGAGGAGCTGGTGTCGCTCCACTCATGACCTCTGCGATATCGACATCATCGGAATGGGTGGATGAGAGAGATGAGCTTCCAGATCGCTGTGCTGGCTGTAAAAGTGGTGAAGAGCGGCCGTTCGTGACGGCAGCATCATCGGTAGGGAAGGTATTGTTGGTATTAGAAGGATCAGCGACAGTTGGTGATGCAGGCATATCTTCATGGGCATCATCTGGCTCACGTGCCGTGCTTGCTTGAGTGGTAGCTGGTTCGCCAGCTGGGCCGCGAACGTCATCATCAATATGTTGTTTCATGGTTGGAGTGACTGCGGAGACATGATCCGAAGAAGCTGCGGGGGCGACGTCATCATCAGCAGCTTGCTGGTTATTGCTGATAGTCCTGGTAGAGTTCTCCTCTTTCTCTTGCTCTTTGGCAAAATCTCTCTTCGCTTGCTTAATGTACTCTTGGAAAATAGCGGCATCTTCTGCCGTAGGGGTCTGGGCCATGACGTTGCAAAGGACTTGATTGAGGGATGGGTTGGTGGAGGTTTCATGGTACATGTGGTTCAGGGCTATGGCGATGCTAGGATTGTGATCCTCAATTGCCTTCTCGGCACACTTTGCGACAATGGCAGCAATGGCACGTTTGCTTTCATCAGACTCGCCGTCCATGGGGACGCGAGCGGCGCTTTCCTGTACGGAGCTCGAACGAGCTACACGTGAGGACCTCCTCGTCCTTTTTGGAGGGGTAGATTCTTCAACTTCTTCGACGTCATCAATAGCTCGCTTGGTAGGTTCAGATCGTCGTGACTCGGAGCGACGTGAGTCGACAGGGGTGGTGATTTCTGGCGTTTCGCCTTCTGCTATAGCAGACTCGACATTCTTGCCAAGGTTTGACTGTGGTTGGGCGGCGTTCGGGTTGTTCTTCCTCTTCTTAGGAAAGGTGCCGAGTGGTTGCATATGAGTGAGGGAGATGTTGCTGGTAGGAATGACGTTGTCGTCTTGCCAGGAGGGCCGTAAAGGTGCAATAGGGGGTTCGACAAAGGGCCCACGTCTCTTAGTTCCTTGCTCTTTCTGGGTCTCATTCACCGACGGACTGGCCTCATTTGAGGTGTGAACTGCGGGGCTGGCATTGCGCGACATCATTCGCGTGGTCGGCCGTGAAGCCACTGCCGAAGGCATGGTGGCTGTTTTTATGAGAGAAATGCGCAATGGCTATGCGGGGTCAGTTCAGGGCAGCCCCGGACTATGATTCAGCGAGCACTTACCTTGCGTCCGAGAAGGGTTATAGGAGGATAGGATTTAGGTGGGCGGAGATGGAGGTGTATAAAGGTGTGGTGTGTGAGGAAGAAATCGAGTTCGATGTATGGCAGATCTGTTGCGGAGCGCGCGCGGAGGTGCCGCCTCGACGCTCCAACTGAAACTCCACCACAAATCTGGCGGCTGGACAGACTGCTTACCGAACCTGAGCTTTCTTGAAATTTGAAAATCTGGGAATTTGGAGTTTTGGAAGTAGCGTGAAGTGCTCTCAAAGATTTGGCAGTGCAGGTTTGCTCGCAAGGAGGTTGGTCCGCAGTTTGCTATACGAGCAGCTCGAGAGCAACAATGAGAAAGAAGGTGAAAGAAGTAGGATCGAAAGAGCGAGCGGAATCACTTAAGTACTTGTCGAGCATGTGACCGAGCCCAGAGCAGGGAATGGACGCGTTCTGTGGTGAGACGTGAATTATAACACTCGATATGTCACTGCATTGCTACTGCCTAGGAGTGGGTCCAACACTTGAACGAGTCCTCTGATATTTTCCTATGCAAGAGTATATGGATCTCCTCGGCAATGTGCCGTAGCTCCTCCAGCTAATACCAGTCGTGATGTCCCTGCTCCCCTTAATGCCCTGGCTAGGCAGACCTCGTTGAATAGGAGTCGCACCTGATTCGAGGCGGTCAATCACCTTGAGATCGACGATCCGTATTTTCTGACTCATACGAAAGGAAAGAGCGTAAAGTGCTGTTTGGTAACACTGTGAGTTACGGGGCTAATGGATGAAGCGCGTCCACGACTTTATGTCGGGCACCTATTCATCACTATCATCATCGTCGTCGTCATCGTCATCGTCGTCCGTTTTCTTTGCTGCTTTCTTCTTCTTCTTTTTGCTCTTGCTCTTTGATCCCGTATTCTTGGCTAGGGGCTGCTCAAGAATCTTGAGAACCTCTTCGTCAGTAATCTTCTTGTCTGTCTTGAATTTTGCCAAATCCGGCTCAGGTGGGGCACCGAGACGCGTCAAGCCGTTCTTGGTGATTGCTTTATCACACATTAGCCCGTTTCTCTGCTAGACGAGCTACTGGAGCTGAGTAAACAAACAAAAACACGATAATAAAAGGGTTGTCCAGATAACACAACGTAGTTTGGGGGGCAAAGAGAGGTTCAACGTATACGACGTACCAACAGTTGTGAAAAGTCTTGCTACAGGCTCATTGTCTCTATCGCCTATCACCTCATACTGCCGTAGAACGTTTCCACGGACGCATTCTACAACACCAACTTTTGCCGCACGTTCATCGTCCAGCTGCCTCAAGCTGAACGGGAACTGACCAAATTTTTTCACAATCTCCGAGAGTGTGGCCCTTGAGCTTGGTCGCTTGAGGCCATAAGTCGTTGTCGTCCTTCGATGCAATGTTGGCCGATTTGATAGCGTCTTGACCTTTCCTGCACCAAGACTGACACCGATTTCCACGCCCCAGACATCGCCAACCTCAGGCAAGCCCTCGCCCTTGACGCCTTCCCCCGGAGAAAGGATGATTTTCTTCTTACCTTCGATCTCATTTCGTTCGAATAGCCAGCACGTCGTGCTTTCCACAATATTACAATCATAGCTTTTCGCAACTTTCTCCAGTAAGGAGTTCATCTTGGCCTGGGTGTATTGCTTTTGGGACACAGCTGCTTTTTTCTTCTCTTCCTCTGTACCAGTTGCGAGAAGACCTGGTGGGAGCATCATACGCAGTAGAAGCTCGTTCGCCCAATGGGCAGCAAGCAGTAAATCAGCGTGTCGACTAGGTATCTGATCGCCAGCATTTTGCTTGGATGGAATAATTAACGTATCGCAGACTATCGTACCGAACCCGTCGATCTGCGCACCCAATTGAATTTTGATGCACTCTCCGGCCTTCAATTTCGTCTCTGCCTCCTCTGGATCAGAGATGAGCGGGGTATAAGGCGTGATGTAGGAGTCCGGGGAAATAGTCGTTGGGTGAGATATGCCCTTTGAGATCTTCTTTCCCTTATAAACTTTTGCGATCTCCTCTTCGAGTAATTTATCCCCGCGCTCGCAAAGCTCGACAATTTTAGCTCCCTCAATGCACCATCCTGCTCAGTGTTAGCAGTGATTGCGAGTCCAGACCCTCGGACAGTAAGATTGCAGATTCGCGCCTGACTGCAGACGGGGTAGGTTCACCTGAAACGACTTCCAGTGCTTTCTGAGAGATCTGCGCAGCAGACTTGTACTTTGTAAGGGTGTCAGGGTTGTTGAGACTGTAATCTACGTCCGAAGGTTAGTCAAAAACTGGACAGGTTCAAGAGCGGTACGAGAAAGCAGACAAAGTGACGGACAACTCACCGACTTGAGCTTCTTCAGCCATGTTGCGAAGTCGAAGACAGCATGAGTGGAGGCTGAAAGGAAAGGAGGAGGGGTTGTTTTGGTGGTCGTGTGTGCCGACGCGGGGCGCCCAGTCGCCAATCACCCCCCACTGCAGTGTTGCCTCAATCTCTGATGACTACTAACAATGTCCGAGGATACTCGAACGCTGGACGCGGCGAGCACGAGCACGAGTGCAGTGCCCATTCTATTATTGAAGACAAAGTCCACGCCAACAGATGGATATCGAGAATACTTTTCCAACTTACAAGGCAGCCCCTATCTCCCGGAATTTGTCCCCGTACTCGAGCATCATCTCAAAGACGAGTCGCTGAGCGAGCTTCAAAATCTCTTTCAAACTGGGGCCTTTAGAGCAGAGGCCACTGAAGCGTCGGTATCACGATATGGGGGAATCATTTTCACGTCTCAGCGCGCAGTCGAAGCTCTCACAGTGGTGGTCGAAAAACTGAAAAGGACGGCGCAACCGCTGCATGTATTTCTCCCAGCGAATCTGCCCTTGTATGTCGTTGGTCCTGCTACGGCTCGTGGGCTGAGGGCACTGGAACTTCAATGCCCTATCGTTGGGGAGGACTCGGGAAACGGGGAAATCCTGGCGAATTTCATCCTGCAACACTACAACAAGAATGTGCAATATAAGGAGAGCGCTGAGGGAACAAACCTGCCGGTCTTGTTCCTTGTTGGTGAGCAAAGGCGGGATATCATACCGAAAACATTGCAGTCTAGCTCCCTAGCGCCGTCAGAGAGGATCGAAGTCCGTGAACTGGTCGTCTATGAGAGCAGCGAAATGAAGAGCTTTCAATCAAATTTCTCCACGGCATGGTCCAGGTGCCAGCGATTTTTGCAGTCTTGGGTCGTTGTCTTTTCGCCCACGGGATGCAAGGCCATGCTAGAAAGTCTCGGTATGCTCGACGCTGCTTCTGGCAAAGTTAAAGAAAACGTCGAAAAAATGCATAGACCCCTGATAGCCACTATAGGCCCGACAACCCGAGACTTTCTGGTCAAAGAATTTGGATTCCAACCCGAAGTCTGTGCACCCAAGCCAAACCCAGAAAGTCTTGGCGAAAGCATCACTCGATTCATGCAGTCGAAGGCTGTTCAATGAGCAACAGCAAGTTTTAATGAGACCAAGGACCTCGTTCATCAGTACTCCGCGTAACACCCGTAACTTTCATTGGAGTGAGAAGCCCTTTTCCGAATCGGTCATGGCCAAATCCATCTGACGTCATGGCCAAAAGTGAGTAACGCGAAGCTCGCGCGGAACAACTCGACGCGATCTCTTGTGCTTGCTCGTGAGCTACCTTTTCTCACTTCTCTCAACAATCTCAATTGTCTCATTTTTGTTGGATCTCATATGATCCTGAGGCCTATTCTTCAGTGAGCTCTGCTTCACCATTCTCACCCGTTCATTACATCATCATTATCGTCACTCGGATTTGACTTTCACACGCCAAGTCACTTCTTCCCATAGCGATTTTCTGAACTCTTCATCTCTTTGAAGTTGGTACTTTCAGACGTCGTAGGAAGCGTCAATATGCCAGGCACTCGCGCTTCAGCTCGTATTGCGGCCAATGGCTCTAGCCCTAGCTCTTCGCAAGGCAAAGACACTTCTCCTACCACCGCTGGGAGTAAGCGCAAGGCAGATAGCAATGCTTCTCCTCAATCCAAGCGTGGAAAGAAGGCGCAGAAGACTCTTGAAGAGACGATGCCCGACGACGACGTGGCCGAGAGTCCAGAGCACTCTGAAGAAAAGCAGACTGTAGCGGAGACTGAAGGTACAGAGGAGCAGGATAAAGGAGTCAAAGGTAAGAGCCTCAACAATAACTATGTCCTTGTGTCTCTAGCTCGCTTTTATTTGAATTTGATCTAATCTCATCCAGACGAGAAAAACACAGAAGATGAAAAGGGTGAGGCGCCTCAAGAGGATGATCATGACAACAAGGAAGACGACGAAAACAAGCCTTCCACCGAATCTACAAATGGCGCAAATGGTGCGGTTGAACACTCCGCTGAGCGCGGAAAGGCTTTGCCCTCGACAATCCTGGAGAAAGGAATTATCTACTTCTTTACTCGTGGCCGTGTTGGCGTTGATGAGCCAGAAAGTGTCCAAGACGTTGCCAGGAGTTACTTCGTGCTGCGGCCGCTTCCTGCTGATGCAAAGTTAAACGATGCCCCTCTCGAAGACTTGAAGAATAATCGGCTTTGCGCTTTACCAAAGAAGGTTCTTCCCAAGAGCGGTCGAGATAGGTTCATGACCTTCGTAGAGAAGGCCAAGGCCACCATCCAGGATCTCAAGGATAATTTCATGCAAGGTTCAGATTACGCCACGCAAACAGCAGGCACCCGGCATACTCCCCCTGTCACTCCGATCGGTGAGGGTGTCTATGCGATCACTACCACAGGCCGTGAATCACACTTGGCATACTTGCTCACCATTCCCTCTGAGCTTGGTGAAGTCCAGGAAGAGATGGGCATTCGCACCAAAGGCAGCTTTATTTTGTCGATCAAAAACCCGACGACGGGCGGACCTGCCAATGCAAGCCTCCCTCAAGGACCCGAATATCCAAACGAGATGATGGAGGAGTTCCGCGGCCTACGATGGATGCCCGCAGCACCAAAGCATTTTGACTATGCCAACGCACAGTTCTTGCTCATTGGTGAGGGCCAGGAGAATGTTGACAAGGCACTTGAACCATCGAGCAAGGATGAGAAGCATGGAAAAGAGAAACCCGAAGAGGAAATGGAGAAGCTGGAGCATGAAGATGAGATTCGAGTCGAACACCTTAGTGGTGACGATACAATTTTTGATGATCTGGGCATCAGTCAGAAAGATTACCCCAAAGTCCAGACGACTTGGTGATAATCGACTCTGATCAGCTACGTCTGATGGCGGCTCAGGACATAAGGCTCACTATTTTGCTTATTTGATTGCTGATGCCTGAGGAACGAATGGAGAACTCGACGAGTGAAACGTTTCGCTCAATGCGTCGCAGCAGATTCATTGCAGACCGGGCAGAGGAATTGGGAGAACGACAGGGTCCCAACATGCTCGCGAAGGCGCGAACAGCTTATAAGCCACATAGCATACATTATCAAAATAAAACAACTTTCACTATAACCTGAGCCAGATGCTGGTAGTTTCGATTTCTGTTACTAGAATTGAAATGTGTGACTAGACTACCTAACCGTGAGCGGCCTTCACAATTGGGCTGACTTTACCCACGGCAACTTGCAAGGGTAGTCTGAATTGTTGGAGCAGTAGGATGTATGAATATTTCTTGTCCGCACTTACCTCCGAGTTTGTCCTCCCCTCCCGATTGCCATCTTCGATACCACAATGGCTGCTGCCGCAGTAGGCAGCGCTCCGAGTGTGCCTGTGCTCCTTCGAACCCCGGAAAATAATCAAAATGGTTCTCCCAAAAGGTCCGCGATGGAGCCCAACGTTCTCAACGTGGTTCTCGGCAAACTCCTCATTAAGCCGTGGTACCCCTCCTTCTATCCCGAAGACCTGGTCGGAAGACGGACAGAGAGACTCTACGTGTGCCAGTACTGCTTCAAATACTCGAAAGAATTAATGCCTTGGCTGGCCCATACGGTGAGTGCATGCAATTGGAACACAGGCAGGTCAAATAGGACTGGTAGTGACGCGTGGAAGCAAGAAAGTCTGCAAAAACAAGGATGTGCCACCCCCGGGAGATTTGATATACTCAAAGGATAAATACTCAATCCATGAGGTTGACGGCGAGGAGCACAAGGTAAGCTTCATTTATGCTCCAGGACCCAGTGCGCGTGCTTCATTTGGGACTAATGCGCGTTTATAGTTATACACCCAAAACCTCTCCCTGTTCGCTAAGCTTTTTCTTGAAACAAAATCCGTCTTCTACGATGTCACGACCTTCCTCTACTATCTCTTGATTTATACCGATCCACAGTCTAGGGAACAGCAAGTCGTTGGCTTCTTCAGCAAAGAAAAATTGAGTTGGGATAACAACAACCTCGCCTGCATCATTGTCTTCCCGCCCTGGCAGCGGCGAGGGCTAGGTCAGGTCCTCATGGGTGCAAGCTACGAACTCAGCAAGCGTGAGGGCAGGCTCGGAGGGCCAGAAAAGCGTATGCGCCGTCTCCTCATCCTTTTTGATGTTTAGAGCTTCGACCACAGGAAACTAACAATGTCCAATTCAGCCCTTTCCGAGCTTGGCCTGAAAGGCTATATCTTCTACTGGTCCGGCGCTATATCCCGCTACCTCCTCACAGTTCCCTCGAAGAAATCCATCACGGTCCGCACCATCAGTGAAGCGACATACATGCAGCCCGAAGACATCATTATGGCGCTGAAGGAGATGAGGGTCTTGGATCCGGGAAAGAAGGCGGATGCAGATATGGTAGTGAATAAGGCGAAAGTGAGGCAGTGGCTGGAGTCGAATCGAGGACACGCTACTGAGCCGGTGGATGTAGGGGGGTTTGTAGAGAGAGAGGACGAGGAGGAGGGTGAGCAGGATGGCTAGCAATGAACTCGTGGGATGAGCTCATGGAGCGGGAAAGTCGGAGATGTATGGGACTGGCGTTCTGCGTTGTATACCCATTTCTCGCATCTATTTCAAGCCATTTTCTCTGAAAGGTTCTCTCCCTTGGCACCGCTCCTCGTCCTTCTACGCCATTTCAGACTACGCAACAATCCACAGCAGCAACAACGCTCTAACCGATTGGTGTCAATTCGAAGCCAAGGCACCTTACCTGACGGGATGTCAGAATTCTACCACCTTTTCAAAGCATTGAGAATTGAATGTGCTATGCGCTAAGGCCCTCAAGGTACTGATTATAGGAGGTCCCTGCCCTACTTTCGCTCAGTCGTCGCAGCATTCAGTCATAACCATACATAATGTTACGCTCCCTCGAGCAATGACGTGACCTTACCAGCCATCATCATCACGACCTTCGGCTCTGCCCTGGTCAAAGGCATTGTCGACGTTATCGCCAAATCGCTCAGCATCACCCACGCCTTCTCCCACAAAGCCAGCGACGTCTTCGGGAACATCCTCAATGCCCTGGACGGTATTGTCGAAGCCCTGCTCAACGCGGTCCTCAGCGCGATCCCAGCCCTGCTCGACATCCTGAGGAATATCTTCTACGTCTTGAACCTACATCACACGCACTGTCAGTGGCTTCCAGTCCCATACAAGTCAAAGCACAGCAACTAGGCAGATAGAAAGGAATAGCGCCACCTACCTTTCTCCCCGTCCACCTCGCCGCATCCTCTGGGAAATCCTCCACATCCTGCACCCCATGCTCCACATCCCCCTCCATTCGATACTTCTCCCTATCCCAATCTCCCTCCACTTTCTCCCCCTCATGCATCAACCCTGCTCCAGCCGCCAGTCCCGCCGCAGCCCCCAGCGCTCCATATGCCATGCCATGTCCACCACCACCACCATGATGTTTCTCCTCACGGCGCTCCTCGTAGTACTCTCCTCCCGGAGCGGGGCCGCTAGAATAGTATTCTTGGCGCTGATAGCTGCCTCCGCCACCAGCCCCGTAACTCGCGTTGTAGCTGCCGCCATAGCTGCTGGCGTAGTTGCCGGGGAATTCGAAGGTACGTTCGCCGGTCTGCTCGTTGATGAAGATCCAGCGGCCGGCGGGCTCGTCCCAGCGTGCGACCCAGGGTGAGGGGACTTGAGGAGGCTGCTCGCGGTTGGAGTGGTGTTGGCCGGAGCTACCGGAGTGGGTGAATTGGTTGATCATGTCGCCGATGAAGTTGGCCATGGTTGCTTTTGCGCAACAGGTGTATTGACTGAGAAAGAGAGGGAATGACAGCTCAGATTGGAATGTTACTGCTTGATGACGCGGACGATATGTTGGAAATAAGCCAATTCAGAGACCAAGAATGGAAATGAGTTAAGTGGAAGAAGAGAAAACGGGTTGGAGAAGGTCTTTGGGGTTCATGAAACGAGCAGGATTCACTCGCGGCCTTTGTTGACAAGCGAGCTGTGGCCGGAAATTCCATTCGTAAGCATGCATGACATATGTACTGTACCTCATTCACCACTCGCATAATACTCACGAACTAGGTACGCAAGAAATTGCTCATTGCAGGTGTGACGCAGAGGTTCGCAGAGATTGGTGGTTTTTTAGTCCCTCATTCCGTCCCAGCAACCGCAAAAATTTCATGCTTCCATGGGCTTACAGTAAGAGCTCAAAGATCAAACTTCAACAGAGTTTTAAATAATAAAATAGCAGATGAATTATTATGATTCTCTATAGTACTATTTTTAAGATCCTAACTTACAACTGAGAATTAAAAATAAATATTCTTTTTTTTCAAAAATTTTGAGATATCCCTTAAGCTGTCGGTGCTATTGCGCATAAATGTTTTGTATGGGGTACCCCCCAATCGAATGTCAGCGTTCGGCCTCAATACTATATTTTATATCAGACCCAGATTCAAACGCAACCTTTTCCAAGTGCCCAGAAATAATATCGGGTGCTCCCCAGCTTTGCCAGAAAATAAAACCCGTGCGTAACGGCACCAGCAGAATTAATCGAGTTCTGGTGGGAATTCGCGGACGTGTTGGGGGTCTTTTGGCGGGTAACTGGGTGACTGCCCAGGTAACAAGTTCACTTTCATTTAAAAAAGTATATCCCACACCTATAAGAAGCTTCAATTTCCTGCAAGCGCTGTAAAGCCTCGAGGAACTCTTCATTTGCCAACTTTCTTCTCCATAAGCTTCGCATCGATCAAAGATGTCCTTGAATGATGGATACCAAACACCTTTCAACTCGCGCTATGCGAGCACTGAAATGAAGAAACTATTTTCTCCACGAACACGTTTTTCTACATGGAGACAATTATGGGTATGGCTGGCAGAGGCCGAAAAAGGTATGTTCATGTTGTCTCGATGATGTCCAAAAATTCCAATTGACTCAAAATAGAGCTTGGACTCGCGATATCCGATGAGGCAATTGCCCAGATGAAAGCTCATGTCGAGATTCAAGACGCAGAATTCCAAACCGCTCAAGAAGAAGAAGCTCGCCGTCGTCACGATGTCATGGCTCACGTCCACACTTTCGGCAAAATCGCCCCTGCTGCTGCTGGTATTATCCACTGGGGAGCAACATCCTGCTATTGCACTGATAATGCCGACCTCATCTTCCTTCGTGATGGACTCAACATCCTTCTACCTAAACTAGCCCAGGTCATCGATAAGCTCTCTTCCTTCGCTCAACAACACAAAGATCTCGCATGTCTTGGCTATACCCACGGCCAACCCGCTCAACTCACTACCGTCGGTAAGCGAGCCTGCCTATGGATCCAAGACCTTCTCATGGACCTTCGAAATCTCGAGCGCGCCAGGGACGACCTCCGATTCCGCGGCGTCAAAGGCACGACAGGAACGCAAGCTTCGTTTCTGCAAATCTTCGACGGCGACCACGCCAAAGTCGAACGACTCGACGAACTCGTCACCGAAAAGGCCGGCTTCAAGTCCGCCTTCATCATCTCCAGCCAGACCTATTCCCGCAAGATCGACGTCGATGTCGTCAATGCCCTCGCCTCCTTCGGCGCCACCTGCGAACGCATCGGCGGCGACATCCGCCACCTCGCCATGTTCAAGGAGCTCGAGGAGCCCTTCGAAAAGGATCAAATCGGCAGCAGTGCAATGGTTCGTCTCACCAACATCCACCTCCTCCATTCCCTCTCCTCTTTCCACTAATCCCACCTTCCATTCCCCCTTACACCCCCTTACTAACCAGGGCACCCCCCAACCCACAGGCCTACAAACGCAACCCCATGCGCTCCGAACGCCTCTGCAGCCTCGGCCGCTACCTCTCCAGCAAGCCCGCCGAAGCCCTCCGCACCTACTCCGCCCAATGGCTCGAACGCTCCCTCGACGACAGCGCGATCCGGCGTCTCACCCTCCCCGAAGCCTATCTGTGCGCCGACGCCTGCCTGCTGCTCCTCCTCAACATCAGCGCGGGCTTCGTCGTGTACCCCGCCGTAATCCAGCGGCGCGTGGCCGAGGAGCTCCCCTTCATGGCGACCGAGAACCTGATCATGGCCATGGTGGCCCGGGGCGGCAGCCGGCAGGATGCGCATGAGCGGGTGCGTGTGTTGAGTCAGGAGGCTGGGGCGGTGGTGAAGGGGGAGGGGAGGCCGAATGATTTGATTGAGCGGGTGCGGGGGGATGCGTTTTTTGCGCCGATTCAGGGGGAGATGGACGGGTTGTTGGATCCGCGGACGTTTACGGGACGGGCGGAGCAGCAGGTGGAGAGGTTTGTGGGGGAGGAGGTGGCGAGGGCGTTGGAGCCGTATAGGGCGGGTTTGGTGGATGGGGAGAAGGTGGATTGGAACAAGATTGTGGCGATATGATGGGGTTGGATTGGGGATCTCCTTGATTTGTTAGATGCTAGATAGAGAATTGATGGATTTTGGCACTCTTTTTCAACACTATCTGCTGGTCACATTGCCTGTCACGCGGGTGACAGAAAAGGACGAACGCCAATTGAGGGCCCCCTTAATAAGTTTATGGCCGTAGGTCCGCTGTCATGATCAGACTGGAGATAGGATTCGAAGCAATATCTAATCGGACATAAAATACTCAATCGGGAGGCACCCCAGGAGGTGTTTGTATTATCTTGAGTTATTAGGTTATGTATCAATTTCGACAAGTCTTTAATCGACCTAAACACACAAATAATTGAAAAAGACAAACATCAATTGAGGGTCCCCCCATAAATTTATAGCTATTAAATCCGTTGTCACAATTAGACTGGAAATAGGATTCAAAGCAATATCTAGTCAGACGTGGGATATTCAGTTGGGAGGCCCCTCAAGAGGTGTTCGCGCTTCGTTCACACCCAGTTCGAGGTTTTACGTTCCAATTTACTAAGCCTCTGAGTCCCCCTCTCCCCCTCACAGCTTCGACTCCGAGGATGTTCTGCGCCTAACCCTATCACTCCCGTACCTGATTCCTGCCGCCTGTACTGACTACTGCTTCCCTCAGGACTCTCCTCCTCTCCCTCTCCCTCTTCATCGTCTTCGTCCTCTTCGTCGTCGTCGTCGTCATCATCATCATCATCATCGTCATCGTCGTCATCGTCCTCCTCCTGCGTCAAATCCTTCTTCTTTCTTTCGAAGTCCTGAGCGTGCGCATGGTACAGTTGATCTCCCATATAACTCAGCCCCTGTATGAGAGGAGGACGCACGGAATACGGCGTGCCACGGCGTAGGTAAGGGCGTCGGCCGCCATCTGCCGGTGTGCCTGATGCACTTGCAGTGCCTGCATCTTCGCGAGTGCGGGCCGCTTCCAGGTCGGGACAAGCCCCAGGAGAGTCTGAGTAGGGAGTGGACGGCATGGTCGAGGATTGAGCACGAGTAGAAACCGGTGTACCAATGGGTCGGCTACGGCGAGTATCGGCAAGCGTCTGGCCACCTAGCGACTCGACGGACTGTTGTGTGCGAGGAGTTAATGGACTTTCAATCTTGTAGGGGAGTGCAACGTCGCGGGAGGCGCGGAAAAGGCCGACATTGGTGCAATGCTCGTTCTCAACACGGAATATGGTCCACATGCCGCGGCGAAAAACCTCGGAGAGTGCGACGAAGAAGGAGACGATTGACGTGTATTGCACCTCATCGGTATAGATTGCGTAAAAGATCCAATTGAAGCGTAGTATTGGGTCCAGGATCATGGCAACGTAGTATGGCCACACACGTTTGTAGCCGAGTACGTCCCGAAGAAACGGGTAAGTTGCGTACGGATCACCCAAGCTCCAGTCGATGACTAGATCCCAGACCGAGGAGTAGATAGCATTGATCGTTGCAAACAGAATGAAGAGTGCCTTCATCTCGCTCGTGCGGTGTATTCGATAGAGGCTTAAGCTCATGTAGTATAAGATCGTGGATAAATATTTGCCGCAATTAACCAGGTGTGGGAAGACATTACGAGTGTCATAATAACGTCGTATAGATTGCAACGCACGCCAGATGCCCGGCAACGTCTGCAAAAACCCAAGCACTCGCGATGTGGAGGAGCTGCATTGACTGGGGTCTCTCCATTTTCGAGCATACAAGCAGAAGAACAACTCGACGTTCTGGTCCGGTCAGCTTCTCTTGCTTAGAATATCTGATAGAACCATGACTTACTCCTAGTGAATATGCGGTCGAGCAGTACATGTCACCCAAGAAGAAGTCACGAAACTCGACGGGGTATAATCCCGCCAAGAGGAGGCGCCACTATAGAAAGATTAGCCTACATATGAGTTGAGGGTCTCGCTTGACTGACATTGGAGTATAGGAACCATCGTCGACTGCGGTGGTACAGTACCGGAAACGGAAAGAATAAAGTGATTGCTGATATGGCAATTAAAATTACGGGATAGCCCAAGTATAGCTTCTCGGGGCCATAACGACTAAAATTTATCCACATGAAGAAGCCTAAGAGGAAGGTGAAAAAGCAGGGTATCTAGCCTATGTTAGCTGCTCATACGGAGTAGTTTCTCGGTCGAAGCAGGAGCTTACCTCGCATAACTGACGCCAATCATAATGGTGTCGGGTATTGAACTCAAAGACAAAGACATAATTAATTTTATTGACTGACCAGATTCGACAATCCAGTATGAAGAGATGCATGAGTAACAAGAGGAGCCCATATCCAGCATAGAGCTGTATTTTATCTTAGCGATGGTAAGTCTAAGAGAGTCGCGAATGCATACCTGAAGCAAATAGTTTGTATTGACCGCCACGGTTTTATCCGGGCTTGAAAGTAGTCGGACTGCATTCACCATGCCCTGGACACCGAATACCAGACCAGTGGCAAACAAAAGTCCACTCCGGAAGACGCTTCCATCATATTCCTTGGATCTTGTCGATTTGGGTTTGAGTTTATGAGCGGCAAGCTTACGGTTGCCTTCCTCGAAATAGCGCGCGTACAGGTCTTGGACCGTCCGAATGTGATTATCTAAGACGTCGCTTTTGACAAAGTAGGCGGCATTGACTTTCTCTCTCATGTATCGTGCGGCTTGGCGTGTACCGATTATTTTATCGTACTTCTTGTTCATTTTTTGGAAGGCCTTTCGGTTAAGGATCGCGTACGACTTAAGTAGCTCAAGACCACGGTAGTATTCGGCCATCGCCTTGGCAAGTCTTCGCTTTGCAGTCCGATAGGGTATCTCTGTGGAGTATGGTCGTCTAGAATAATCCCTCCGCATGTCGGAATATTGAGGTGCTTCAAGAGTTCCGAAGTTTTGCGATGCTCCATTGCTGCTGCCGATATGTTGGCCTTTTAAGATACCGAGACCACTAGACAAGCCTTCGGTCCATCTATGACTTGCTTGGCTTTCTTCACCATTTGGCTCACGGACGTTATTGGGCGATACGCTACCATGCTCAGGAGTATGTTGAGACGTACTGTCCCTGTCATCCTTTTGCTTCCTGTTCTCTCGTCGAGCTGACATTATCTCATTCATTCTTTGTTCCCTCAAGATGTGGAGTTGATCTCTAAGGTCTTGCAGACGATGCGTTGCCTCGTCTTCTTTCTGCTTGTAGAATGCCCCAAGTTTAGCCAACTCTCTGTCTAGAAAATTGAAGAATTCGGTTCGACGAATTTCTGCCTCCCGAAATGCTTCAAATGGCATGTTTGTCGCCCTTGGTGTCCCGGATACACCAGAAGCACTAGGTGACTTCCGTGCCTTTGAATGCGACCGGTGCACTTTCGGAATTTCTGGGGCAAAGAATATATGGGGGGATCCAGACAAGTCCTTATCCGGCTTCACAGACACTGATTTGCTCGAAGAATGACCAACTGCGGACGGTGAAATGTTCGGATCCATGGATGCATCAGGAAGTGCAAATCCTGCAGCGTCCCCACTGGAAGCAGACAGCTGTTCCGCCAGTGGGCTCCCAATGATACTGCCATAGCGTCTTAGGCGCGGCTCTCGACGTTGTATCTTAGGATCGCTTATACCCGTCAAACGCTTATCCGTAGCGGTTGTCTGTTCGGGTGATTGTGAAGCTGATGCTGACTTTTTATGTCTTCTAGTTCTTTTTCCCACTCGGGTCGAGGAAGATGGCCTGGTTGGATTGACCAGAAGACCATTGACTGTGGTTGGGTTTCCGTACGCGAGAGTGGGAGAAGTTTTATTCGCGCCGGTCGACACTGTAGCTTTGAGCTTCTTCTTCCCGAGCTGTGCTGGCGTTAGAACACATTCCGAGCTTTGCTAATGCGAGGAGCTTCTGGTACCCTGTAATCAAAGTATTTTGCTCTCCATTCCGGTACAAGCTCCTGCTCGAGCTCTCTGTGATTGTAGGATTAGAAAATTTTCATCAGCTGCACGGGTGACGAGACGACTTACTTTCCAAATTTCATTGCCGGAACCGCACAAGCAAGGCCAGATGAGGTCACAAGTCATTGAGAATGAAGTGCAAGTTGAGGAAACGATGGTTAATTCATCTACCTATGCTACGGGAGTTACTTGATGTGCGGGTTTATGTCATCTTGAATTCACTAGTGGACACCCCGGTAAAGACTATGATCTGCATGCAGATACCAGGATTGCCATTTGGTCGGCCATTGGATGAATTGGCGATAATTCGCCAATTTCCTCCGGTGGATGGGAAGTGGCAAACAGTGATTGACAGAAGAAGTGTAGGGCAAGGAGGTTATTCGGAGCGCGGCGGTACTCCGCTGACATTTCTTTTCTCACCTTTCCGCGTTGTGAGGACATTCTCGATACAGCGTCCATCTGCTTTACCCAGTTTTCTGACGGCCTCCGCCGATGTTTCTGTCAAAATTGCTGGTGCGTTTCGTTGCCGAGCCATAAAGAAGGATGATTCGGCCGGATGGAAGTTGTCTTAGACGAAACTATGTTGACATCGCCTCCCAAGCATTCTCGGATTTTAGCGTGTCTGTTAGGGAATCTGAAGCTTCGTGCTAATCGAGCGCCAGCAACCGATTGTGGTGTCAAGAGAACTGTTTCAAATGCCAGAGAAGAGTAAGGCCTTGAGTGAGAAGGCGGCAGGAAGACCACCAGCCAGTGACTTACTCTCGTAGCTATCTGTCAAGTAGGATATAGGCCGGGCAAAAGACCTCAGACTAGAGTCTCCACGTGCAGTCTGTTTTACAGATTTTGGCTCAGGGATCGATGAGCAGACATCGCAGTATGAAGCACGACAGGCCTTGCCAAGAGATTCCCAGATCGCCAACCCGTATGGAGAGGTCATGCGAGCTAGGATATCAGTCTCGAATCAAAATGACACGACGGAGGCATTCTCCATTTTCCCGATCTGTACACGTGCTGAAGAAGCCACATGCTTTCCAGTGGTGGGGGCACAGTGGTTTCTAGGACATACCTGGTACCGTGGATAAGTCTACATAGGCGAAGCTCAATCCTATAAAATTACAGGGAGGCCGGTTGCATTTCACTGTTTTGACGAGACGTAATTGATAAGTCAAAGTTCAATGATCTTGATTCCATTTGATTCATCAGCTATAGCCAGTTATCTAGCATGTGTTCAGCCGTGCCTTGGTTTCCGTATTCATAATACATCATATGTGAATGTCGTCCGTCTCGGAGACAAAGATGCATCTAGTAGCCGCCGCCGAACTGCTGGTTGAGGCGGTCTGGACCACCGTAGCTGGGGTCGTACTGGTCTTGATTGCCGTAATGGTCATCATACATCCGCTCAGCATTCTTGCGAGCCTCGTGCTTGGCCTTCTCCCTGTCCCACGCGTCCTCGCCCTTGGTCTCGGCGAGTTTGTCGACCTCGGCACCAGCAAAGCCGGCAACGAGCTCCTTGGCAAAGGCGTGATTGACTTGCTTGCCTAAATGATATGTAAACAATTGAACACGCTCCTGTTGGATATGCATCAACATACCTTCCTTGCGTTGATGATCTTCGAAGGCCTTGAAGCCGGCGAAAGCGGCACCACCAGCGATGAGTTCGTGGCCGAAACTGCCCTTGTTCTCTGGGTCTTGATCGTAGACCTGCTGGTAGGCGTCGTGAGATTCACCTATTGGAGATTGAAATGTCAGCGACATTGACAACGAGAGTAGAGTGGGGTAGCTCACCCCAACCGAAAGGCATGATGACTAGTTATGGTGTAGTAGAAGCCTTGAGATAGGGAATTGAAATACAGAATTGGTCGTTGGTTCAATTGTCCGTTGAGAGTTTGCTTGGAGAGTGCAGAGTAGGTAGAGGGAGAGAGTGCAGAAGGGGCAAGGTTATATACCTGCTCAGTGGCTTCCAGATTTACACGGTTCCACCATCGTATGTTACAGCTTGCCTAGCCCCACCTTCAATTGAGGGGCTCTATTCACCACCACTTCCACATCACAGGGGTAGCGGGCGCCTCAGCTCGACAGGGTTCGAGCGAGGAGTGATATATGCAGGGACCAAAGAAATCTTGTTGAACGTCAAATCGATTGCCGCAAGCTTGCCTAACCTGTGGCAGCAATGGCGCTTCGATCCTCACTTCTGCTGCTTCTACTGTAACACTGCGCCTTGCGTGCTGTAGAGCCCACTGCACCTCATGACGACAATGACGACATGCTCGGACAGCCAAGCTTCGTCAAGCTTTCCTCCAATCCGGGGGTTCAAAGCTTGGTCCCAGTGACGTTAAACCTGTTTCAAACACACCAGTGCGTTGCCACAAGTTGGCTTGCCACGCTGTGTCTGGACGCGTCCTCAGGCGAGCTGAGACGTCCGCCATCTCGGGATTTCGTCATTAGGGAGAATGCCTCCGCGTCAGCCCGCGATCGAAGACTTCCCAGCCAATAAAGTAACGCTGAGCATAACTGCGCGTACGTGCATGCGCTTCATCCAGTAGATCATCAAACGTTGGCTGATGTCGTTCTCATGCTCGAACAGCGCCAAGCAGCCAGCCGCCGACGAACGTCTTGATCCTACTTCACGGTCTTGGCGATACCAAAGCTTCGTTTGAGACATTGGGACAGCAGTTATCCTTACCAGAGACGACATGTTTATCCATCCAAGGGCCAAAGGCTCTGCCATTCGACCTAGACGGTTTCCACTGGGGAGACGATATTCTATTTGATCAAGCTTCTGGTGCTATGGACCTCGATGCAGGGTTCAAAGGTGCTACAAGAGTAATTGCTGACGAAGTAATCAATCAAACACTCATAGGAAAATGCGGATACAGCGCTCGTGAAATCATGATATTTGGTTTTGGTCAAGGCGGTATGGCCGGTCTTGCTACAACTATCCACCTATCAAGCAACGAACTCGGTGGAGTAATATCAATCGGAGGTGTTCTACCGGATAGTAGCCGCATTTCAGCTGATCAAAGATGCAAAACTCCGGTCCTCATCTGCGGAGGCGAGACGTCTACAGCAGTGACGAGCACAGCTGCCAGCCGGATGAAGAATGTATTCGAATACGTGGAGGTGAGGAATTGGAGGAAGGTGGGAGATGGAATGCCAGCCAACCGAGAAGAAATGACTCCAATCATGGCCTTCTTCGCTCGGAGGTTGAAGAGCACGAAAGGAGTACCTAAAGGTAGCGTAGAGATGGGCTAATGGCGTCTGCTGGTTTTATCATGATGTGTACGTAGATGAACGCCTTTGGGTGAACGAGTCGGAAAAGACTTTGACATTCTTTTGCACATGTGAGATGAATATGCTTTCTACGAACAGAAGATTTCCCTCCCCAGTTCATGATATTGTGTAGCTGTTCGGATGCTTCTACGCGGGAGCCACCGAAGATTCCCCAATGTTGGCCCGGCCCAATTACTGCCGAGTGATTTATGCGAGTAATCATGCACGAAGCGACAAAACGCACCTTTTTCGGATGCGTCTGCTTAAAAATGGACGAAGCAAGTTCGACGACGTAGCAGTGCAGCAAAAGACTCTGGGGTTAGCTCCCGTAGAGATTGACATCTGAGAAATAAAAATTCATCGTCATGGAGAAAGCGGAATTCCTCTGTTGACGTTGATCGTGACTTCCATGTTTGCGAGGCTACGTTAGCACCTTAGGTAGGTTAAAAGAGCCAACTGCGACGCTGGCAATACCAAGCTGAACCCCACACCACAACGCTCGCCTCGACACATTTTTGCTCTTACCCATCTCCTTCACCTCACCAAAGCTTTCTTTGATTAACAAAGTATGACTTCCTGCCCTCCGGTTTCTTGAAGCGCAGCCCCGCCCCTTCTACGTGGCGATCACATGCTAACGGACGTGTTATTCCAAAGTACTGCTGCTACTTCGTCTCTCGTCAAGCTTGCCTGACCTTCTACTCTCATCATCATCACCATGGCTATGACATCTCAATCTCCGCCTCGAACGCATGCCAGCGATTCTGGCAAGCGGCCCAAAGGTATTGCCTTCCTCGCTAATCCAAATTACGCAAACGACGATACCTTCTGTACTAATGTAGGGAATATTAGGCATTCTCAAGAACTCCAACTCTTTCCAGCACACATCGCCCAATATCCAACAAATCTCTCCGACGAGTGAAGCCGCGCCACTTCAACCTTCTCCCGTCGCCGCCCAAGCCAATCGACCAGAACTGGGCCGAGAAATGTCCGACCGCGAGATAACGCTTCAGAATACTCTTCAGAATGCCGGCCCCCACAGACGTTCTTCCTCCAATGCGCGTGGTTCGGTTTCTAGACGCACCTCTGCGAGCGCGCCTATTGGCGACCTGGGTGACGAGAACAACCCTCGCTTGAAATGGGACGAGGCCAATCTTTATCTTAATGAGCAACAACAGGACTCCACCATGAAGATCACAGAACCTAAGACACCTTACGCCAAGCAGTACGATCCTAGTGAAGACCCTGACGAGGATGAGGAGGTCGCAGCTATCAATCCAGAGGAGATTGCTGTGGACGAGTTGGAAATGCCAAAGGCGAGTGCTTCAGCAGGCAAAAAGGGATCAAAGACTGGGCAGGCCAAGACTGATGAAATTCCCGGGCTCGACATCGGAGAACCGGAGATGGAAGGTGTAGAGCATGATGGCGACGGGGAGAAGAGGGTCATGGTGGATCCAGATGCCCCGGAAGGCGACGTGGGAAGGCACGGCGAGGACGAGATGAGTATGGATCCTCAAGAGCGGGAGGAGCATCGGAAATTTGAGGAGAAGCGGAAGAAGCATTATGAGATGAAGAATGTGAAAAATCTACTTGGGTATGCTTCTAATCCCTTGGGTGTCAAACATCGACTAACCAACGCCAGACACCCAGAAGAACTGGATGAATTAGATGACGAAGACGATGAACGTGCAAAGCAACCACCGCCCGTTCCCGCCCTACAAAATGGACAGTGAGACGTAGACCAGCCGGATGCGTCGCCTCCAGTCCATTCGATATACTCGGCGAGAATAGAGGTCTTTGCACGAGCTTTACTTCATGGTCGGCGTTCACAATTTCACGGGTTTGGCACTCATTACATGTATCACTTTTATGATCTTGAGCGTGCAGGCCAAGTGCGGCCCCTTGCTCTCCTGATGGTCATCACTGCCATCGCTTTTCACCAATGCTCTCATGCCCCTGCATGTACGTATACCCAACGACAGAATCCAGGCTACTAGATAGCATCAAGTACCCAATGTGGCTCTCTTGATAGATCGCCTCCACGAAGAGATTGGGCAACACCTTCAAATTTTGGCTGCCAGCTTCTCTCGCGCCTCAGTAATAGCATAAAAGGCGGCGGGCACTCAATGCGTTTCGTGATCAGGGGATTTCCTTAGCGTACATGCGAAGACGTACACATGCTCATCTGTTGAAGTCTTCTGACCAACGTCTGCAATACAACGGCTTCAACAGTGCAGATAGTATGGAGTCACAAGATAGCTTCAAAAACTCGCTCTCGAGCCACCATTTCTCATGTGATGAGATGATCCTTGTCGATTCGGGAGAACGTACTCCGTACCTGGCAACGCATCCGCATCCACATCAACAAAGCCGAAGCTCTCATTTTTCAACATAAACTGCCTGTTCTTTTTAATAGACCTCTTATTCTCTTCATAGAATAATCTGTATTCAAGAGCAGAACATAATGACGCGTAACGTCAATAATCTTCGATCATTTTCATCCCTCAACATCAACAACACCGCCCAACCACTGGCATCTCAGAGTCCGGAGACGCCTCCAAATGCTAGGGAACGAGTTGAAACGGTTTCTTCCATCCCTTCTCGCGCAACTTCCGAGAATGCTTCGTCCTATACGACTCCGTTCATGAACTTCCTCACAGACAATCCTACTGTTTTCCATGCCGTCTCCTCCTTAGCATCCGATCTTGAAAACGCTGGATTTCAAAAACTCAACGAAAGAGACGGTTGGAAGCTCAAGCAAGGCGGAAAATACTATGTGGGACGTAATGGAAGTAGTCTGATTGCTTTTACGGTTGGGCAAGAGTGGGAGCCCGGAATGGGTGCATGTATATTGGCAGGACATGTGGATGCGCTGAGCGTGAAGCTAAAGCCCATTTCCAAGCTTGAGACGAAGGCGGGCTACAGACAACTGGGCGTCGCTCCGTACGCCGGTGGGTTGAACAGCACTTGGTGGGATCGGGATCTTGGAATCGGCGGTAGGGTGCTCGTCAAGGAGTCGTCTGGCAAGATTGCAACAAGGCTTGTGCAGCTCAACTATCCTATTGCAAGAGTACCAACACTGGCACCACATTTTGGAGCAGCTGCTCAGGGGCCGTTCAATCCCGAGACGCAGATGGTTCCTATTATTGGTCTCGACGACTCTGGTTCGACGTATGACAACGAGAAAATCGACAGCAAGCCGTCAGTCCTAGGTGGAGAGGGTACTTTCGCCTCCACTCAGCCGGAACGCCTTGTCAAAGCCATTGCTGGCGAGCTTGGTATCGCCGACTACAGCACAATAATCAACTGGGAGCTCGAACTCTTCGACACCCAACCGGCCCAACTCGGCGGTCTCGACAAGGAATTCATCTTCGCCGGTCGCATCGACGACAAGCTCTGCTCGTGGGCCGCCCTCCAAGCCATCATCTCCTCGTCCTCTTCTTCCGTCTCCGAAACCCCATCCCCCCAAAGCATCCCCTCCTCCTCCAAGACCCTCAAAGTCGTCGGCCTCTTCGACAACGAAGAAATCGGCTCCCTCCTCCGCCAAGGCGCCCGCTCCAACCTCCTCCCGGAAACCATCAGCCGCATCAACGACTCTCTCTCCCTCTCCTCCTCCTCTACCTTCTCCTCCTTCAGCAGCTCCTCCCTCACCGCGCGCACCTTCGCCTCCTCCTTCCTCATCTCCTCCGACGTCACCCACGCCGTGAACCCCAACTTCCTGGGCTCCTACCTCGCCCAACACGCGCCCCAGCTCAACGTCGGCGTCGCCGTGTCGGCCGACCCCAACGGCCACATGACGACCGACGCCATCAGCACCGCCTTACTCACGCGCATCGCCGAGCGGTGCGGCGCCCGGCTGCAGGTCTTCCAGATCCGCAACGACAGCCGCAGCGGCGGGACCGTGGGGCCGATGCTGAGCAGTGCGACGGGGGTGCGCGCGATCGATGCGGGGATTCCGCAGTTGAGCATGCACAGTATTCGCGCGACGACGGGGAGTCTGGACCCGGGGTTGGGGGTGCGGCTGTTTCAGGGGGCGTTGGATTATTATGAGGAGGTGGATGGGGAGTTTAGGGGGGAGTAGAGGATTGATACGAGACGATCCTTTTGGATATGCGGGAACGTCGAGGTATTTCTTAGGCTGCTGGTGCCGTTGCGTACGGATGTTTTTGTACAAGGTAACTCCCAATCGAACGCCAGCATTCGGCCTCGATATTATATTTGTATCAATTTCAGCTTCAAACTGAACTTTGTCTGAGTACCCAGAAACAATATCGACTACCCCCGGCCCAATCTCCGAATTATGATGAACACCATAAAAGAACACTTCAAAAACCACATGCCTCCGGTTTCAATGATTTGTCTGAAAACAAAGGATGTCCGTGCGTACCGTCACCAGCAGCCTAAGGCGTGGGAAATTAATAGATTGAGATGGATCTGGCGGCAGTGAGATGGGTCTTGTACAGTATCTGAAGGGGTCTTACGTACCACACAATAAAGAGGACCAGAGCTCTTTGTCTGACGGCGACCTTGATCATTGGTGTGGCAGCCTCAATAGGCTACATTTGATAGTGGGCCCCAACATATTCTCCATGTCGACTTTCTTATGTGTCAATCTACTTCGATCAACATCTTTTAACTGTCTCATCTACAACGCATCGAACTGTATCACTATATGTTGTAACAATCTCTGTGGTAAGGATTCAGATTAGAGAAGAAGCTTGAATGTGGATAGAACTAAGTTCTGCTAGATATACACACGGTAGAAGCGCCTTCCGTCTAGACTGGCTTCTAATCGACACTGCCGATTCATCCCAAGAGAGTTCCTTCCTGATACCATAACACTCTGACGGGTTGTGTCTGAGTAGTGCCACGTACAGGCCCTCACATTGACAGCATACGCGTCTTCTCATCAAAGCCTCAAGTTCATCATCACACTGCTTCAAGATTGCCACAAAAGAAATAAGATCGGACCTTTTAAAACCGTTGAGATACAAACAGTTGAGATACAATACTATGCTTTGCCTACTGAATCCAGTTGCCCGACAATGATCCGGTATTTGCTAGGAATTTACAGCATCTAGCTCGTTTACATTGCATCAGTTTGAACTGTAACCGAAATCTAATGTATGGAAAGAAAGAGAATGAGACAGCAACCTTCGTATCATTTCCCCAACTACTCGCAATCACCCATATTCTTTAAGCGACCCTTAGGACAGTACCGGTATGCGCATTAAGACTTTAAGAGACTGACGACTGATGTGAGGAAGGACAGCAAGAACATTCGAAAGAGGCCTGGAAATTAGGGATGGGCCAAGCGATGAAAGGCGGCGGAAGAGCCGGGCTTGCAAGCGATGGCGATGAGCAAGAATAAACTAGGAGCGGACTATCTAGACACGCTGACTAGTATGGCAAACCAAGCTTCGATATATTGGAATCTAGGGCGATTGAATTGAGTGGAAGAGTTGGATTCTTGTAAGTTGAGATAGAAAGAGCAACGCCGCTACGAAGACGCAATTAAATTAATGACGGAAGTGACTCTTCGATCAATAACAGATGTGCTAGGTATTTCCATGACACCCTCACATCATCACAAACTTCCGTTGGAAAAACTTGATAACTGGAAAGTGGAAAAAATAGATATTAACTGAAGGCGTTGATTGCTGTAGATAGTTAAACAATAATAAAGATGTGTTAAAGCAAGTTAAGCGTTATGGGCTTAAAGCTGTTATATCTAGAATTTTCTGAATAATGTTGTTACCACTTGCTTCGCCTAGGTTCCGGCGACAAGCCCCGCGCCTTCCCCTCCCTCTACAAAAACACTTCCCACAATTTACGCGCCATTGAGTTTGCGTTGGAGAGCTCGGAGCCGCCGAGGGGCGCGAAGTTGGAGGAGGTGGGAACTGCGGGTTAAGTTTAGATTAGAGGCTGTGAGGAGCAAGCTGTAGATCTGAATCGATGTGGGAGGCAAGACTCCGGCCTGACAAGGGTAAGCATAGGGCTTAGTCTTTAGTAAGGTATTCTGTCCGTCGAATCTTCTTAGTCCAGAAGTATCTACGAAAATCAACAGATATTTCATGATATACGAAAAGCACTTGACGGGGAATAGTATCATTGGATTGAAAAGGCTTGCCCCGCAGATATGTACATAGGTAGCCAGCCTTGATGGGCAGGCAGTCACAAACTCACGGCCGCGTCAACATCATCGCGTCCCTAGACTTGCACCTTGAGAGTGAACACTTGTGTCAGAAGAATTGATGCTTGCGATAGTCGTCGAGCTCATCACTTCTACAGGCACGACTCCAAATCGCGCCAGATGGATCCACTAACAGCGCTTGGAGTTGCAGCATCTTCAATTCAGATCATAGATTTCAGTGCCAGGTTGCTCAAAAAGATCTTCGAGCTGTACCGATCGGAAACGGGAAACGCAAAAGTATTGAACGAGCTTCGAGATGATAGTAAACTCATGCGAACAGGCAACGGACACCTTGTTGATCTGTTAAAGGCGGACAAACTCCACAGAGAAGCTACACCCCTTGAGCTTGACATCGTATCAATTTCGCAAGAATGCGATCGTATCGCTGAGCGCATAGTAAGAACAATTGATGACCTGAGCGTCAAGGACAAAGGAAATAAAGTCAAACTGGTCTGCCAAGCCTTCAAGATTCTATGGAAGAAAGACGATGTCGAAACCCTACAGCACCGGCTTGAGAGTATTCGTCAATCCATAATGCTGTTCATTCTTGTCAATCTACAGTATTGCATCCTGGCCTTGAACAGGTGATAGTATCGTTAACTCATCTGTAGGTCCGAGCTCTACGCTGTGCGTAAAAGTCAACAAAACATTGAAATTTCCTGGTCTGCGGGGAGAGACCTGGGACACTGGCTGGCAAGACAGGAAGACGAGATGAATAAATGGCGAGATAATCTGAGCGTTGTCGTCGAGCGGTCCAGTGGACTCCTCAAAACGGACCTGTTTGCGGACAAACACGATGCACGTCTCACACAGTTCTATTCTAATGATAGCATGCACAGTCACATCAGTCGAGACTTTGCTTCACTAGTCCTCGATAACGCACAAGAAAGACCACCACTGGTCAAAGGGGACCAGACAGGCATGCACTTCTCGGACTGGCTCGAGACGCCGCTGCAATGGGATCTCATTGACAACCTGCTACGACATCTATACTTCAAGGAGCTTTCACACCGTGAGGAAAGTATCCCAAAGGCCTTCGCACAAACATTCGAATGGATCTTTGCGGAAAAAGATGTGGCAAGCGCAGACCAAGTCCAATGGTCTAGACTCAGTGACTGGCTTCGAGGCAACTCTAGTGTGTATTGGCTTACAGGAAAACCTGGATCCGGTAAATCCACATTGATGAAGTTCATATTCCAGGATAAGCGGACCGAAAGACTCTTGCTTAAATGGAGTGGTGCTCAGCCTCTTGCCGCCGCTGCATTCTTTTTCTGGAACTCTGGCACAAAAATACAAATGTCAAAGGAAGGCTTGCTCAGATCGTTGCTCCATCAAACTCTATCGATCAGAAGGAAACATCTGCGTCAATCGTCGGCTGTAAGATGGGATCTTTTAGGCCTTTCCAAGAATGTCGACGAGGCGTGGACCTGGACAGAGCTAGAAGAAGCATTCTTCTTCTTACTGGATGACTCAACTGAGTCACTCGTCCATTATGCTTTCTTTATTGATGGCCTGGACGAGTTTGAAGGGAATTCAACGTCACTGATAGCATTCATTGACCGACTGGCCTCATACTCGAACGTGAAGATATGCGTTGCAAGCAGGCCATGGGCCGTCTTCGAGGATGCATTTGGCAGACAGTCTAGTGTCATGCTGCAGTATCATACTTCCAAGGACATACAGTCCTATGCAGAGAAGAAGTTCGAAATGCTACCGGCGTTTTTAGAATTGAAGCAAGGCGACCCAGTATATGCGGCAAAGATCATGCAAAATATTACATCGAAAGCATCTGGAGTATTTCTGTGGGTGGTTTTAGTCGTACGGTCACTCTCTGAAGGCCTAACAGAAGGCGATCGGTTCTCTGATCTGCAGCGCCGTCTTGACGACTTGCCAGAAGAACTTGAGGAACTATTCCAGAAGATCATGGGTAGCCTCAAGCCAGCGCACTTGCAGCACGCATCACATCTGTTTCAGATTGTACGTGCTGCAATAGCCCCGCCTACATTGTTGACAATGTTCTTCGCCGATGAAGATGATCTCTCGCCGGATCGCCACATGCAACCTCTCACAGAGGGCGAAATCGAGTTTCGTGCCCGGAGCATGAAGCGTCGACTTGATAGCCGATGTAAGGGACTTCTGGAGGCGAGTACGGTTGTTGTACAGTCGGGTGATCTAGAATTCCAGTGCCAGCAGAAGAGGTTGGCGGATGCTGAGGTTCAGTTCTTGCACCGTACCGTCAGAGACTTCATGCAACGTCAGGATGTCTGGACTTCCATGACATCTGCCGGCAACAACAACTTCAATCCGATCGTGTCGCTCTGTCGCTCTCACACGCTTCAGGTCAGGTCAATTGCCTCGAAAGAAAGCGATCTCCGCTTTGACCTCTTTTTCTGGGACAACGTCAGTGCTTCTTTAGAGTATGTAGTTAAGATGCTTCCTCAGGACGTTGAACAATACGTCTCATCGCTCAATGCGCTTGATAAAGCTGCTACCGCTTACAGCCGTGGACGTGTACGCAGAGGGCAGCACTGGTCAAATGCGATGAGTGACTGCACTGGCGAAGAAGACTTCCTTAATTTCGCTGTGAGATGTAATCTTCGCAAATTTGTGGAGATGCGCTTTGCGGAAGAATATCTTAGCCAAGAGCGACGAGACATGCTCCTTCACACTGCAGCTGTTCACCGCGAGTCTCCCTTCACTCGCTCAGACCGCTCGGTTATTAACAGCTCGCCCTCAACACAAACCATTAAGTGGTTGCTCGATCAAGGCGCTGACCCGGACTATCGACTCCACGGCTCAGGATGCTCAAAATCAGCCAGAACCGCAGTACGCCATCTCCTTGTGCCTGAAGACACAGAAATGAGCGACGAAGGCCCCGAAATCGCGAGCGATGAAGACGACGTGCTTTCCAATGTTACTTGTGACTTGCATTCCTTTGTTTCTTGTGACACACAGGACGGCCCAATGTATTGAGGTCGCTGTCATATGAGGATCCGAGTTCGAAAAGCCTATCCCCCCCCTGCCTCACAGGGCGGAAGTGTTGGAGGAAGTGGAAGGCGGCAGCTACCGCATATGTATTGACACTCCCTCTCCGTGAGACTAAAAGCTGTCCGAAATTGACACTGGGGCCACCCGCAACAAATAAACATCACTTACGCCCACAAACTGCTTTTGTCTTAATATAATTTGGTGTTTGAATTAACATTGGTCAATTTTTATCTCAGTGAACTCAGACGGCAAAATGAGGCTTTCTTGATAGCTAGGGTTCCCTGCTAGCTGATAGAATCCTAGCTCTTTTTTTGATCATTTTCTATATAGGCTAGATTCTAGCTCGACTTCTCATTTTACCGTCTAAGCTACTCTTGTCGCGATTTTGGTGTATCTCGAAAGTCGAAATATAGTCGTTTTGAACTTTTTTCACTCTATTATCTTCTACAATCTTAATAAGTATTTGAGTGCATAGAATTGACTACTTCAAGATATACGCTTTCGTTTAAGATTATTTTTAAGTGCTAATTCGATAGAATAACTACTTTAATTCGTTGCCTAAAATAAGACCTCGATGCGTTATCTCGAAAGTCGCTCCTATTCTACTCACCTACCTACCTACCTACCTACCTACCTACCTACCTACCTACCTACCTACCTATCTACCTACCTATCTACCTACCTATCTATACTATACTCGCTGCTCTGATCTCTGCTCGCTGCTCTGCTCGCTGCTCTGCTCGCTGCTCTGCTCGCTGCTCTGCTCGCTGCTCTGCTCGCTGCTCTGATCTCTGCTAGATGCTCTGCTAGATGCTCTGCTAGGTGCTCTGCCAGGTGCTCTGCTCGCTACTCTGCTCGCTGCTAACAAAGCAGGTAGAGCAACAAATAGAGCAGCGAGCAAAGCAGCGAGCAGAGCAGCGAGCAGAGCAGCGAGCAGAGCAGCGAGCAGAGCAGCGAGCAGAGCACCTAGCAGAGATCAGAGCAGCGAGCAAAGCAGCGAGCAGAGCAGCGAGCAGAGATCAGAGCAGCGAGCAAAGCAGCGAGTATAGTATAGATAGATAAGTAGATAGGTAGATAGATAGGTAGATAGATAGGTAGATAGATAGGTAGATAGATAGGTAGATAGATAGGTAGATAGATAGGTAGATAGATAGGTAGATAGGTAGATAGGTAGGTAGGTAGGTAGATAGGTAGGTAGGTGGTATTTAGGGGCTAATTTTTAGAGATTGATTCTGGAATCAATTTATTAGTTAAAAACTTCAATGCATAAATTTGACTATTTTTGATACATACAAAGCGATTGCTATCAAAATTGGATAGATAGAAAAAAGCTGAGAGGTCAAAATTTGATGCCTAAAATGTTGATTGAGTCTCTTATATAAATATTTTCGAGATACACCAAAAATAAAACAAAAGTAGCTTAGACTTTAGAACAAAAAAAAAAGCAATAGAATCCAATTGGTTCGCTAAATAGACTCAAAACTAAATAAGACGGTAGCCCTAGCTAGGCTAGAATAGCAAGGACTCCCTGCTTGGATTCCCTGCTTCAATTTCTCGTTCTAGAGTCTGAGCTTGCTGAGATAAATTTCGGGCAGCTTTTAGTCTCACGGAGAGGTAGGATGATGAACCTTACTATCTTTCCATCTCGAAGCTGAACTACAACGGAAACGAAAAGCTTGCATAGTGTCTTGTTCAAAACGATACTTCTTCGCTTATTCACACCGGCCATGGAGATCAAAGCACCCTTTTAACGCGTTTCATGCGTCCTCACAAGGCATCCTCTAGGGCAAGGTGCATGCCTCGTACACAGTAGGCGCCTTCCAAAGTCCATGACAGAGGCGCTCAACGGAAAGAAGACGGAAAGAAGACGGACATATCGCAATTTTGTGTTCCTTACAGCATCGATCGCTCGAGCTGACACTTCATTGGCTGCGTCGTTCAAGCCTAAGGTGATAGCCTTCGTGAATTTCCGTATTTGCCTTTCATTTTCATCTCTTCGGTGAGCGAGCGGTCCAACCAAAATACCTCTTGTCCAAGTTCAGCCGCAAACAGGCAAATTGCCATTCTGCCTTACAATTTCGTAAGACCGGCAGGAATTTTGTCCGCGCAATATAGAAGGCTGAGGCTCCCTGGATGTCTCTGTATATTACTCGCTCTCTTTTTCGTGTCTATCATTGCTTGTCTTGCCCCCCAGGTAATTGTCATTTTGTAGCGTGACTGCTCTTACTCTCAATTTGAATCTGCTCCACACCTAAAAAAATGGCCAGCACGATCCAGACGTCAGCTGCTTCAGCCTTGAGCGCCGTTGGTCCGCTAACAACGACTTTTACTCAACCTTCAACATGCTCGAACCTCCGCGCTACCATGGAGTCGGACCAGTGGCCGATGACCGGACCTGTCTATCGTGCGAAACTATGCACTTACGATGCCTCGTGGGACATTGGCCCAGATGAAGATGGGTTTCATGATGACTTTTCGTGTTGGCCCAGCGCCCTTGAAGTGGACCGACTTGGTTCAACCGTTAGCCATCCGTTGACCGCTCAAGGTTTTTATTCTCCGGGCCTGATCTGCCCAGCCGGACATACAATGGCTTGTTCATCGACCTCCGTGGAGGCCAGCCAAGGCTTGGAAACTACATCAACTTACTCATTCCAGTACGCTCTTGTGCCAGGGGAGACTGCCATTGGCTGTTGTCCAACGTATGTACTGCTCCGCTGAGTCCAATGTCTCCAGCGAAACTGTCAACAGCTTACTGATTCCGCTAACATGCATCGTAGTGGATTTGGTTGCACCTATGGCGACGGCTGGCAGTCGTGTTTCTCCGTTGCTACAGCAGACGAGCTTGTAGCAACAGCGTGTGCGGACATTGTAACGCAACTAGAGATATCCTCATCATTCATTACAGATAATATCGGCGAATTCAGCTTGACATCGTACTCTACAACAATGACGTCTACCATCAGTGTTCCGACATCTTCTTACACAACAACTCACGTGATTAGCGGTACCCATTTACCCAAGGGCGATATATACAGCTTCACCGGAAACACTGCCACGATCAACCCTGGGATCACTGTATTCGCGCCGATGTTCCAACTCAACCGACGCGCTTCCGACGACCCATCGCAACAAGCCCAGCAGTCTGGGTCAACTGGCTTGAAAGCAAGAGCCGGCTCAGCAGTTCTGGCATTTGTCCTTGCAGTTTGTGGTATAGTTGGTGGACTCTAGAACTACCACAGAAGATTGTCATGGCAGACACGGAGCAGAGGGTTTAGCTTACTCTAGATAAGCAGTCAGTCGTCACCGTGGGATGAGACCCTCCATCCTATGCTAGATAGAACATGTATAACAGTTAGAAGCTTCATTGCTCAATGTTTGTCCCTACAATTGGAGACTCTACCAAAAAGCCCCCTACAAAGATAAAGGAAAACAGTCGCAACTGATGCGAACTATTGCGAAAAGTCGGGAATTCATTGAGTGGTGAAATAGCATGAAAGATCATTTTACTTTAGTTGTAAATGATTACCTGAGCCTCGCATCAAGCGCTTGAAACATGCCACGAGTTGGTGACGTGGATCGCATCTGGCCTAGCTAGCAGTGCCCGCTTAGGAAGCTGCCCATGTCTATAGCTCTTCCCATCAAGAGGAGCGTCCCCACGGACTTCGATTTCGCTAACCATTGGTATCTTCTTGACAGTCGTGGAATTAACACCTTCTTCCAGCAAACGATCGTCGTACAACAGTTGGAAACTATCAGCACGTACTGCATTCGACCGATGATACGATGGCTTGCTGAATGGTGCGGATTTCTTTCCCCTGGTGCTGGCACTGAACCTTCCAGCCATTTGCGTCAAAATCTGGTCGAGCCGAGGTTGAACGAGGGGCCACAGGATCGGCATGGAAGCACTTATGATACCCATTGTGGGCTCCAGAATGGTCCAAATCCGGGAAGGCACTAGCGTGTATGTGATGTCCGACGCATTGCTCTTCACCAAGCTCTGGATGGATAGAATTCTCAGAATGCTGATCACACAAATCCTGACGAGGCTGATCAGAACTCAGTATGCCATATGTGAAATCGACGAACTTACAGAGCACCAACGCTAAACAAAGTCATCAGTCCAACCTTCTTGCTGGTCGCCAATTGCAGTCGCCAAAGCAGCGGCAATGGCAGTAGGATGGTTCCAACGTCGAGTAAAAGGTTACAAGTACCAATAAGAAGCCAGCCAGTGAAGATCCTGCCGCAGTGACCTTTAAGGGACTTATCCCAGCTGTAGGGGAAGGGTCGACAAATCAGGAACAGTTTTAACCAATCACTTGCAACAAAGCAAGAGACAAGGATTATGAAAAAAAGGACGATACGTCTAAATGTCTTCCTGCTGCTGAATATCGTGCGGTAGAGTTGAAGGATCGATAGCTTGACAAAAGCGTTCGAGCCGCTCCATAAAGGCTGTCCGGCAACGAAAAGCTACAGACACAGGCTTTCAGCATTCAGGAAGAGGAACATGGCTGTATGGTGGCTCGATGATCGAGGATAACATGCCTTGGAGAAAATCATCCGTTCATCCGGGCCGACCTCGTTCTCGTGTCGACCAAGGCCTCCATGAAGCGTATCTGGAGAGTACCTAAGTACTTCTGATACATTTGATGAAGGTGTTGATCCTATGAACTCGGAACTTACCAGTGATCAGAACACACATCAGACCAGTCGTGAAGACCTTAGAAGATAAATCAGCTCATGGATTACCAGAGCGGAGACATGGCATACCAGGGCAACGAAAATCAAGTAGTCGTTCGGCGCTAAGGTAATGCGTTTTCGCCGTCGCGCAATGACACGCAATGTAACAGCCACATAAGCAAAGGCTGTGAAAAGTACGCTTATTGTAAGAATGGCAACGCCACGTGAGTCTCCGTGCCTTGAGAGTTTTTGCATCATGCGTGCGTAGTGGACGTTGTCTGGCGCTGTAGTGAAGTGAAAACAATGCAGAGTGCAGGGGTCCGGCTTATTTCAACAACCGTTGCCAGACAAGGCTACCATTTGTTTTTTCTGAGGTAAATAAATTCATGCCGGAAGTGTGCTGGATCTGGGGCACCCACAATCCCGCCCTCGCCTAAAATTAGCTTGACCGGAGTAAATGGTGTTGCAGAGCAGCATGTTGGCCCGGCGGTTAGACTGCTGGCAGCACATCTAGAGTACTTTCTCCTACTGCTGCCGTATCGGACTCGCTGCCTGCGGCCTGCCCGATAAACCGATGGAGAGGGTTGATAGATTCCGTCCGGTTACATGAGGCGCAAGATAGTAAGGTCTTATGCATTGAGGTCCACGTGGTGCTTGCAGAGTACTACGAACGGCGTCTCTTTGGGGTTGTTACTTGTACAACATGTACACCAGAATGCTTGCTTTCTCGATGTTTCAGCCGCGGATGCAAATGCAGATGCAGCGCCAGTAAAGCATCATCAGCCTGGGCCGCAGCTAACACAATCTTTTGCATTGCGTCGCTAACTCGATCGACGTTGCATCAATAGTCAAATGAAATACTCGCATGCCTAGTCTCGAGCAAGGCAACGGTATGCGACTTCTCGGAGGCTAAAGTTGAGTGAGTCTCGCAATTGCAGTCGTCCTGTAGCGAATCTGAGCAGATATTTGTTAGACACTCTAGTACACTCTGTCTCCGAGAGCAGATCTAGAATCTTTGGTGGGGAGGCGAGCTGAAACGTGGGCGTCTATGAGGACGCCCAGCTGAACGTTGGAACGGCTGCACGATGAAAGAGAGACGCTGACCAATTGGATTCTCCGCTCTGATGGTGCTATCCTCTCGCTTCTATCTTACGGTCGGAGTCTAGATTTCGGTTATGTCCGACCAAAATAGTAGCTTTTGCATTCTCTGTAAACCAAGCCATCTTTGCTTGCCTGGAAAGGCTTTGCTCAAGAGTCTCGATACGAGTAGACTTTGGCCTTGACCTATTCTAAGGTTCTACCGCGATGTCGTAATAGTTATGTAGGTACCTCGTTATACTACTACACAACTTCTATAAGCAGTGTGCATGTAAAATATGATTTCATTTCAAGCACCTCCATCCCAGGCTTATTATCCTGTCGCTCCCATGTATTCGTCCATGTCTTATCAGCAATTTGGGGGCATCTACGGGAACGTTTTTGCAAGGTAGAGCCACTGAAAGAAGCAGAAGTCAGAATTGTATCCTGCAAAATATGGAGCCGCAAGGACTGGTCCAAATATGACTCTGAAAGTGCAGACAACGATGCCACATCGCTCAAAAGTGTATTCAGCTGCTCCGAGCTCATTTGACGCCGTTGTTCGAAGACATTGACGACAATAACTATTGTACGGAGTGGTGGGTGGTACGCGACCGCGATCGCGTCGGCCTGACGGGCGCGACCGATTATTAGTAAGCGATCGTTGATCAGTGATTACTAAAGTGCGACCGTGGTCGACTGTGTCAAGGAGGCTTCCGTGTCAGAGTCCTGCTGTCTACCCCATGCTCAGTAATAGTAGATTTGGAGTTGTTTAATTATTCAAATGCCGGATGGTCATCTAAGAATAGTCATGTGACCGAAACGACTCCCATAGGTTTGACCTCAATCCTTGAAACTCCTTTTGTCAGTCACTCATCGCAAGAGTAGAGATCGGGGGAGTCGGTCATACTTCCGGTATCTTCTCTTCAACTCCTCAAATGGCTCGGTCATCATGGCGGAAGGGTCCACCGGTGTTCGGGTGCCACTCGCATCGCTTTCTCTCGGACACTTGACGGCGGCGAAGCAGGCGGTATCGAATATCTTGTCAGCCCCTCGGGCATTCGAAACATATGCGCAAGTAGTGGATGGAATACCGACCCGCGAAATTTTCTTAGAGTACAGCATCGGTTATACTCGTTCAGTCGTTTGGAACAACCTGCAACCAAGCCAAGCAGCGAAAGAGCTTCTGGAAGGATATCGAAGCGACATAGCGTGGGAGAGTCTGGAAGTAGATGCAAAGGTAAGTATCATGATCTCAAAATCAAGCTAGTTAGGAGATGACGAGAACTAATCGTATGGTTAGGTTGCTCAAGCATTCCAAGACTCGGTACCTGGATCCCACGAGTACAAGATGCGACTGATCGAGATGGTCTGCGTATTATGCCATGATATCGCAGCCATTCTCTTCGAAAGGATGGAAGGTGGTATTCAAAAACCAGACATGAACCGCCCACGGACACCACCGAAACTCGTGTCGGGGATTGAACATCTTCTTCCACAGCTGCCGTCGGAGCCGACATTATTATATCATGGTTCATACCTCAACTGTGAAGAGTATCCACGTGGGGCCGCAGATGTCGTAGGATATTGGACAGAATATCGTCTGTTCGGTGGGGTGGTCCTGTTTGATCGCGGTGAATCTGGAAAAGAGGTCGGTCGGTCATCTCATTCCGTCTCCGAGGGGATCTACTGACGATGGCAGTGCAACAATGTCTTTATCCATCCGGTACAACGTTATCGTATCTTCCAGCTCTCCACGGCGCAGGTGGATCGCCTGATCGAGTTCTTGAAATGCGATGATCTTGCGACGTTGACAACACCCCTCCCATTGAAGCCGGAGAAAGGGATGCGGCGAGTAGAATCATACAACTCCATGTCAGAGCACATCTACAGAGATCGATACGAGCGGAAGATTCCATCCGCGCCGCTACGTACATGTGTCGTCCGGTCAGATGACCAGGACGAGTATCAGGAGATGATGGCTCAGATGAATCAGTGGCGTGAAAATCGTTCGGAGTGAGAGGATTTGGAGCTTGGCTCTGCCCATGTTGCGATGACGACGTCCGGAAGATTGGGATGATTTAGAAGTGTACGGCGTTTCGATTGGTACGTCAGACATCAGGGACAGTTGAAATTTTACGATCAACATTCCTGCGACGACCACCCACTACTTCATGACCAAAAAGCGCCACAAGGTCTTTTAGGGGTCCGAAACGGTAGGAGGAGGGCATTTTGTCGATGTTCCTTATTTTGGGCGCCAAATCGAGCATTTTGGTGGTGATATTGGGGTTTGTCGGTAATGTCAGTGGTGTTGTCTCCCACGTCGTGTCGTCTCCCTCATGGCAGTGTTACCCCATGCGGCAACGTCGTTCGGTCAGCAATGTTATATCGCCCGGCGGTAGTATGGCCCTTTCGGAGATGTCACTGCTGCGAACGGATTGCCCTGCTGGAGAAGGGCCAGTGTGGAATCGGCCTTTCTCTTGGTCTAAGCTGGAGACTGCCTCACAAGTTGGTGGGAGGTTGCTCGGCAAGATTCCTGTTCAAAACCGCCTACCTAGTCATTTCTAGTTGGGCTGGCGTCATGACGCTCATTCCGCCCGGTCACAATGCCTGATCGTCTTTGCATAGTACAAATTCCATTCCCTTGGCTAAAGCTTATGGCGAGACACGCCAAGATTCATCCTGATCGGCACGCTCGTGATATATGCTAAGCTATTCATGTTTACATATATCCCTAAGCGCCTCGAGCCTCGCGCCTCGTGCAACTGGGCATCAAGAGCCTTCCCACAATCCATCTGTCTTCGCAAAGTCACAAGCTTGAACTTCAAAATGGCTTCCAACGGTATGGTACAGCCTCGCTATTTTACGAAAGCTCAAAATCTAACCGGATGCAGGGGATTCGTTGGTCGAAGCCGCCCAAAATGGAGACGTCAATCAGGTCGGAAATCTCCTAGAGAAAGGGACTGATCTAGACGCCAAGGACACCTCTGGGTCTACACCTTTACATTATGCAGCTAAAGGTGGGAACCTCGGGCCAGTAGAGCTACTTCTCGAGCACGGGGCAAATCCAAACGTCAAGGATAGCTCTGGATCGGCACCGCTACATCACGCAGCCCAGGATGGACAAAATAGAATAGTACAATTGCTTCTCGAATACTGGGCTGATCCGAACGCCAGGGACGGCAACAAATCGACACCTCTACACGTTGTGGCGAAGGGCGAGAGGGTCATCGTCATGATGCTCCTCCTTGACTCCCGCGCAGATCGATGGGCCCAAGACGAAACGACAAATAATCCCGCGGACAATATTCCTGCATCCGAAACAGATAGAGTGGAATTAATATCGCTGCTCTCTGCCCGAAAAGCACCTGCCATTTCTTGGCCAGCCAGTTGAAAAGATATGAGACAGCGCTCTCTACAGCGCATGACTGGAGACTGGCACTAGCCAGAGTACCCAGGCATATCGTGAGCCTATTTTTCGATCACGATCAACGGAAATGGACTTGAGCAGTCGAAACGCAAAGAAAATGAATCAATCGGCCCCAAGTATTAGTTCAGAGCCGGGTCCGTCTTAAGCCGGAGGAAATACAGAAGCTGGAAGACGCGGGTGCTACATACCTCGATGACGTCTCTAGAAACACGTATCTACGCCGATATAAGCTTAAGAAAACGGAAAGGATTCATGAGCTGGGTCCTGTCGTCTATGCGGACACTTATGGGAAGGAAGTCAAGATCACACCTAGCTTAAAAGAAGCTAAAGAAGCCGACCCGAATCAAGAAAATATGGTGGATATCATCTTTCACGAAAGGATAGATCTGGAATCCCTGGAATCCCAAGAGCTCCAAAGAGATATAAAGCAAAAATCGCAGTGTGACGAGAAGAGCTTCGAGTTTCTTTCCAACAAGGCCCGATTTACTACCTTATGCAAGGCCGTTGCTTCAACCATGTGGCGTCGATTGTCGATGTGCGTCACATTGAAGACGTGGGCGAGGTGGTGGAGAATAACGATGTAGCTTGACAAATACTACAATTCCATTCGCAGCCAGTTACTGACGGAAATGATGGCGATGTAAAGGAATTGGGCAAGTAATTTTCTGCAGACATCGGTCTTCACCATGGAGCAGATTGACCGATCCATGATGCGTTCCAGAGCCGTGTAATTTGTTGGATCGCGGTGAACAATCACACCTCGGATCACACTAGCCACGATACTCACGTCTGTGGCCGTATTTTGGCGATCCTATTAGGATACAGGATACGGGTTTCGGAGCAATCGGGTATGTGTTCTCGGGTTACGCTTGTGGAATTCTGGATTTGCAGCAGAATTGTATCCTGCTTGCTTGCTTGCTGCCTCAGGCCTCAGGGCTCAGAAGCCTCAAGTCATGTCTATGGACAGTCAAGACCTCATCACAGAGGAGCGCTATACAACTTGGTGCTGGTTCAATACCACAATCAAATTTCTATATCCTCCTTCCTTGCTGGGGCGATGGTTCTCTGTTCAGATCTCTTGACAACGTGAGAGGCCCATCATGAGTCAGACGGGACGGAAAGGCATGAAAGGAAAGATAATTAAATTCAGTTCCATGGAGATCTTGGTGAAGCATGCGTGAAAACATTGGGTTAAAGTGATAAGGGGCGGCGTGCTCGCACTCCCGTCTGCACCAGCTGTGGTATTGTACATAAATGCTAGCCCCAATAGGACTAGCTAGCAAGCATCCACTCCTTTGCCATAACATCTGTTCACGGCCGCCAAAGTGCGTGCTTCACCTTTGCATCGCCAGCCAGTATGCCGCCCCAAATTGATGTCATGGGTCCTTCAACAGGAGATTCTGAAGCGGTAAAGTTCAACAAAATAATTATGCAGAAATTGCAGAAGGCGATTACGTCCGATCCTGCAGTTGATATCGCTTCCGTGATCCCTTCATCGTACTCGGCACGTCTAGCCAGTCGGAAAGCCCAGGGTATAGATGCCCGTTGCTTCATTGCCTTGCTGGATTCGGCTGACGGGGCCCAGAACAAAATGATGAGGGTCCAGCTTCGAAGACCTGGAAGGTCGAGGAGCAGCCATCGCAGTTTTCTAAGGATGACATACGAAGCAAATTGAGCCGCTGTGCTTCGCCTAGCGTGCTGTTCCCATTATCAGAGTCTGTGAAGACAATTCTTGGCTGCGATGAACAAAGCCCATCGTTTGCCGACAATTTAGTCCGAATAACTCATGAAGCCGAACTCCTGTGGGAACCAAGAATGCCGGGCCTGAAGATGGTGCTCAAGTGCGGCCCAAGTATTGCTCTTAAGGTTATGATGATTATGGAAGATACCACCGAGTATACTTCCCTGCAGTACCTTCGGGAGAAGAAACCAGCTATCCCAGTACCCGAGCCGCTGGGGTTGGTACGTCTGGGAAATCCAGTCTTGATGTTTATGTCTTTAGTACCTGGCCAAAACCTCGAGAAGTCTTGGCCTCAACTGGATGAGACAATGAAACGATCAGTCCAATCTCAGCTCAACAACATATTCACCGACCTCCGATTACTCTCGTATCCGGGAGACATGCCTTTCGGCGGCGTTGCAGGAGAGGGCTGTAAAGATCTCCGACGACACGTGAGGCGATCAGAAGTACCCATTTGGACTGTACAGCAATTCGACGACTGGCAATTCTCCAACCCTCATTTTGGAAGTCGGATCTATATTGAGATGATCAGGCGACTTTCACCCTCGCTTCCACAAAACGTAAATTTCAGTCACAACGATCTTCGCACCGAGAATATCATGATCAGCATCGAAGATGGGAAGTGTATCGTCACTGGAATTGTCGACTGGGAATTTTCAGGTTTTTATCCCGAGTATTACGAGTGTACCAAGGTCATGAACTCGATTCAGCCGAACGAAGATTGTGACTGGTTCTTGTTTATCCCAGATATCATTTCTCCCCTTCGCTATCCGCAAAAGTGGCTTCTGGACGCAATCTGGTGGAAACATGTGGAATGATAGCAGAGATCTCGGGATCCATCACTACATGACTGGGACTGAAGACAAGGATGCGGAAACAACTGAGAAACCCAGAGAATCACTGCCATAAGCGAAACATTTACATTTCGTGCAAAGACGATCCACTGACTCAAGATCAGAAGGGTAGCGTCTTGAGCAACCCTCTGGGACCGTAAAGGTGGCCGTCAGAGGCCCGAGACCAGGGCGCGTTGTCGTCGCGCTCATGCTACGAACCAGAGGTATCGTTCGTTCGTGAGATAATCGTCATACATGGCGTCGACCGAAAGATGGCTGCCTTTCAACGAAAGGAAGTGAATGAGAGACAATTGAAAATAAAGTCTTATTTCCCTGTAATACAAACCTGTTTTAAATTCCCGAAATTACTCAGCAAGCGAACAACACCCCCGAACGCAGGGTGACATGATTATGGACTATGAAATGGGTCGAGACAAGGGACGCCCTCCTATTACTGGGTATAGAACCTTCCACAGCATGAGCATCCTCCTAATGGAAGTCAACAATTCAACACTGCAAGATAAAAGAAATAAGATCTTGCCATTACAACTGGCTCTTCGGCATAGACAAGAGAACAAAGAAAACAGAGCTGTTGGCCCAAGGTACCCACATTCATGTAGTGCTTGGTCTACGCACTTCCTGACCTACTTCTGAGCTCCCATGTGGGCGGCAGAATAGGTCGAATACTGATTGAAGGTCCCCGAATTTGCGACCTAGCTATTGATGAGCTAGGTACGACTGGGTAAGAGGTATATCTTGAGATGGTGTGGGGTCAGCCCATGCGATCGGCTTGAGGGGTACACCAATGAGGTGTCCCACAAATCTTGCGCTGAGGTCCATACATAGATTGTATCCTCACACATAGAAGTCCTTCGGAAGATTGCTCTGGTTTCCGCTAAGGGGTGTCCGCTGGCGAATAATGTGATTCGCTATCGGCCGGCAAGAATTCAACAATGTAGGAAGGTCCATAGGCAGTGTGAGCAAGTTCTAGATTCGAGGTTTCCAGCTAATTCCAATTACATGACACGTTCAAAGTTGTCTGGGGAAATAAACCGAGGTCCGAATGCTAATTAGGGGTTGGCAGAGTGGTATGGCTTGCTCAGTCCACGGGAAAGGCACTGAGGTTTCCAGTTCCAGTTGTCCAGACTGCAAAGAGGATTTCCCAGCCAGGAGGAAGAAAGCATTATAAAGCAAGTGCAATTAAGCAACACCATTTCCGAATAAGAGCAAGATCCTTCGCAGATGCCTCGGATTCGTAGAGTTTTATGAGAAGAGTTGGCATATCTCGTCATTCGTGTTAGCTCAACAATCTTTCTTGCAGCACGATGTGCCCCTACCTGGTAAGCGCCAGACCACCGAGTAGTGACAAGTTTTATTCCGAAGCGCCCGAGCCTCCCTCAACGCTCTTCATCTATCACATTCCATGGTACAATCGGTTCGGATTGTTCTCGTAACCCCAATATTTTGTCCCTTTACAAAACATGTCAGACACCCATATCCTGAATTCGATTCGGATGTCGAAACTGTCCCTGTTCCCGTTCAAAATGTTGATGATGCTAGTCTCCTGGGGATTGGGAATGCTATAAGATGGCCAGATAAAAGGGTGCGCCCGCAATGCGAGCGGTGGTAGGGGAAAAGGCCGAAGGCGGGGGGGTCCGAGAACAACTTTCCCACGGGCTGTTACTCGGAGTCTAAAGGCCAAATACGGCAGTGATTCTTCTATTGTGAGAGCACCGGTGGGGGAGCAGGCCTGTATCTCGATCAGGCGTAGCGATCCACGATTTGCGCGGCCAATGGTATGAAGGAAGCGCTTCACTTTCTCAAGGCTTGTCGTGTCGCAAACGAATGAGAATGTGTATTTTGAGTATAGCTCGCCGAGAATTTCACTGCGTAGTTCTTTGCATGTTGACGCAAGTGCTAGCTGTGCGCGGACGTCGACCAGGTAATCTGGTGGGCCCTTATCTCGTTTGGCATCCAACTCAATAATCCAGCCGGGAATTGTGAAGGGCGCAGAGCACATTGGCATTCTCCTGCAGTCTTCGTAGAAGATTGCTTTTGGATCCGAGGGGTCAAGGAGGTACCAGCACGGCGGACGCAGGTAATCATATACACGTCTCCGGATCTCGGCTGGAAGAGAAACAAAAGATCGAGTCATTTTGAGGAGATCTGGCGAAGTTGTCGCCTACATTTCTCGAATTAGACATGCGTGTTTTAGATCTTCTACAGTGCGCTATTCATCCGACTCACCATCAAGAGTATCTCCGAAGCAAGGTGAAGGGATTTAATGAGAGTCGTTTGGAGAGGATGTAGGAAAAGAGAGACCTTTGTGAAGACGCGACGTCGACCGAAGGTGGTGACGCAGTGAGAAGAGAGAGACTATCAGCGCTGCGGGGGCATGAGTTTGAATGAAGTGAAAAATCGAAAGGTCATGTGGACTGAAGTGAAGTGAGTGGTGTCGGGGTGACTATTGATTCACTGAGATGCTTGGAAGTGAGAAAGCGCGCAGACGTGAACCCTGAATTTGAGTATGAGCGCGGGGAAAGCCATTTTTCCTTAGATTTGGACAACCACTGGAAAGGAATCAGAGGGATACGAGACCTATTCAGACTTTCACTTCGTGTGCGCGCGCAAAAGTTATTGCAAAGAGTGCGAAAGCCATTAAGCCTTCCATGGCAATTTTGAGGAGTGGCGAACCATTCAAAAATTGATAGCTCTATCTACCATTTTGATCTTGAGGAGCGAAGTCTACGAATGGTACGGTAGAATAGGTAGGTATGTACCTTGAATAAGGTTCCATGGTGTTGTCTCCGGCTGTGCCAAGCCTTGACGTCAAGGCCCAGCGAATCCACGTGAAAAGTTCCAATTGCAGCCTTAGGCGGGACGCGAGCATTCCAACCCATCTTCATGGAGCCGCAAACGGCTGACGCTCCTCAAGGTCGGATTCCTGGTTCTCTCCTCGACCTCTCTTTCTATTACCTTGCTATCCATCGCATGACTATGCGGAAATGGCGTTAATCACCGACTACCTGACCCTCACAAGCTCTGTTTCCTTGAGGCTGCTAAGTTACGTGTTTTTGAGATGGGTCTCTATTCCCTTTGAACCAGTGCTGCGAAATTGCAGGGACTGATATCTTGCAGATACCCGCCCATGTTCGTACTACAATTCCAGCATCGTGATTCCTCTGACTTGATGTCCTTTGCTCGTTGTTCTTGCCTTGCCGAATGTTATAAAGGCAGGTAAAGAACTTGAACGAGTTGTTTTAAAGTCAATAATTCAAGATGCTAGCTCGAACCAGTGCCCTTCACACCACAAATATAACTCTTGCTGATGATCATTCTGATTCCAGTATATTCCCCCTGCGGTGTGGGCCTTGCTCGCGGCCTACCTTGTCTCGTTTGGCGTCAGCTTCGCCACGACATCGCCGTATAAAGTCCTAGCCGATGAGCTCGATATAATCACGACAGAGACGGGAGACCCTGATGATGTGCCATCAGAGGCAAAGGAGGAAGCTACGGCGAACGGCAAACAGGACATGCCTCTCGAGGAGCTTGATGTACAAACGACCATTGTACTAGAAGACAAAGGGCCCCAAGCACTTTATACAGTCTTAAGCGGCCTACCAAGTCCTGTTTCGATGCTCTGGAGCGCCGTAACGGTTGCCATTAACGTAATTTTAGTGGGAATGGTAACGGACTACGTCTACAATGCTCCATATCTCCATCAAGCAAACGACTTAGCTTTCGCTAGACTAGGCTTCGTCTCCGACAACAGCGCCAACATACTCATTCGGGAACCTCGCGGTACTGAGTTGCCAATCTGGATTTCATACCGTGACGAAGGTGCACCGGGCTCTTGGGAAACGGGCACTGGTCCAAGAGATGATTCATGGAAGTCTGCAGGCCAAATCTCCTGGCTCTCCGAAGACACCGACCATACTGCTGCATTCGTTATCAAGGGCCTCAAGCCGGATACGACTTACAGATATGCTCTCTCTAACAACTTTAGCGATTCCTTCACCACTGCTCCCAAAACAGGCGAAATCTCCCGCTACAACCACGGCCGCTTTGTCTTCTTCCACTCTAGCTGCATCAAGCCACACTTTCCCTACAGTCCTTTCTCTCATCCTCTGTCTGTTCCCGGATTCCAGTCTCTAGCTGCAGTCAAGGACTATTTCCGGGCGCAATTCATGCTTTTCCTGGGCGATTTTATCTACATCGACGTTCCTCGACGTCTCGGCGACAACCCCGAAACGTACCGTCGCGAGTACCGCCAAGTCTACGCCTCTCCAGATTGGCCCGCCGCTTCGAAGAGTCTGCCGTGGATCCACGTTCTGGACGACCACGAAATCGCAAATGATTGGGACGGGAACACCAGCGCGCCATATCCAGCAGCAGTGGATCCCTGGCACCACTACCATACAAGCGTCAATCCACCAGCTGTGAGACGGGGTGTGACGTATTTTTCTTTCACACAGGGTCCAGCATCGTATTTCTTGCTCGATACGCGGCGATACCGCAACCCAATCGCATCGGCGAACGCAACGGATCCTGAGAAGAGCATGCTTGGGCGGGAACAACTGCAGGATCTACTTCGTTGGCTCAAAGCGACACCGCCGTCGGGCGTGCGCTGGAAATTCATCGTTTCGAGCGTGCCCTTCACAAGGAACTGGCGACTCAACAGCGGCGATACGTGGGCGGGGTACTTGGTCGAGCGGCAAAAGATCTTAGAAGCGATGTGGGATGTCGGCGCGAGTACCCAAGGAGTTGGCGTCGTTGTGCTCAGTGGGGACCGTCATGAATTTGCGGCTACGGAGTTGGTGCCTCCTGAAGGCGGCAAATGGCCGGCTCAAGCCAGTGCGACAGAATTTAGCTGTAGCCCACTAAATATGTTTTGGCTCCCGTGGAGGACGTATTGGGAAGATTCTGGACCTTTGAAATCGATTGAGGAGGAAGTGGTCAAAGGTGAGGATAGGATGATTAAGTGAGTCAATTTTTATGCTATAATGCCAGTAGGTTTTGCTAATGAATCATGGAAGGTATCATCCAAGAGGCACCAGCAAATTCGGTGCCATCGAGCTATCGACTCCACCAAAGAGTGATCAGTCCATACTCAGATACAGGCTCTTTGTTAATGGGAGAGAGACCTGGAGTTATTTTCTTCAGTCGCCCGTAAAAGGCAGTGTGATTGGAAGGGCGAAAGATGCTGTGTGGGGTTAATTTTCGAACTTGGCTGGCGTCATTGCTTTCTGTCTGGTATACCCCTTCTTGAAGTAGTTCGCATACTCTGGTTTTCGTTGTTGTTTCTTCTTTTACTTGGCGTTCCGCAGATACGATGGAAATGACGAGAATGCAACCCGGCTGCTACAATTGGTTCTGCGCCACGAAAGTTGCTCCGCCAAAGCTTATCTTCTGAACTGCAAGCACGAGCAGCCGCTGTGACCTAAAATATTTAAACCGAAGGCCCTTGCAGGTTTCGGTACGTCAAGACCAGAGGTTTCTGCCCCACCATGGTTCTGGAGCTTCGGTTCTTCTATTGTCTCCTGCCCCGCAATTGACCCCAAGACAAAGCCACAAATGGCTCGACAAGTGATAGTCCTCGGCCGAAATGACTAAAAGCTCAAGCTGCCCACGTATCTTATGGTAGACCTTATCGCCAGAAAGACTAGGCAGCTCACATCAATCTCCAATGGCAGGTTCCAAGGTCGATCTGCCGCATGCATGATGATGGTACATCCATCAGACCAGGCCCTTGGGGCTCTACCTACCTACCTAGACTGTGCATGAACTAGATGCTTTCATAGCTTATCTGAGGAGCCCCGCATTGGAAATTCCCATATTTAATGATAGCTATCCTTGGTAGGTACTTCTCTTTCCTCGATACAGTCGTTCCTTTGACTTCGATTCCAATTAATCGGAGCAAATATCACCATGGGCAAACAAGAGCTCAGATATGCCGCGAAGGTTGACCTAAACAAGCAGGCTTACGATCAGCCCCAGCTACACGTAGGTGCTTACGACTGCCAACCAGAACAATTGCTAACATGCAGACCAGAATCGTTGGCATCCAGATAGTACGTCCTTCTCTCCGTAACAACAACTGATCTTCATCTCGCTCACCAGCAAAAAAAGTCCCCTTCGCCGGCACCATCCAGAACGGCGAAGTCGTCAAAATCGAATGCGTCGACTGGACCGGCGGCCAGATCCACAACAACGACAGCGCCGACGACGTCAAAAACGTCGACCTCACCCGCGTGCACTACCTGACCGGCCCCTTCGAAGTCGCGACAGCCGAGCCCGGCGACGTCCTGGTCGTCGAGATCCAGGACGTGCAGCCGCTGCAGGACCAGCCCTGGGGCTTCACCGGCGTCTTCGACAAGAGCAACGGCGGCGGCTTCCTCGACGAGGAGTATCCGCATGCGGCGAAGGCGATCTGGGACTTCGAGGGCATCTTCTGCTCCTCGCGCCATATCCCCGGCGTGCGCTTTGCGGGGCTGATTCATCCGGGGATCTTGGGATGTGCGCCGTCGCCGGAGGTGCTGGCGGAGTGGAATCGGAGGGAGGGTGAGCTGATTAGTGCGTGTGCGCATTTGGATCGCGAGGTCGCGCTGCCGCCGCAGCCGAAGAGCGTGCATGCTGGGAGTGCGGCGCAGGAGCTGAAGGAGAAGGTGGGGAGGGAGGGTGCGAGGACGGTGCCTGGAAGGCCTGAGCATGGGGGTAATTGTGACATCAAGAACCTTTCTAGGGGGAGTAAGGTGTATCTGCCGGTTCACGTCAAGGGAGCGAAATTCAGCGTTGGAGACTTGCATTTCTCTCGTAAGTGCAGAGCAGTCCTCAGATCATGAATCAAACTCACAAGGTGGAAATAGAGGGTGATGGTGAAATCTCGTTCTGCGGTGCCATCGAAATGGCAGGTGTCATTACCATCAAGTTTACCGTCATGAAGAATGGGATGCAAGAGCTCGGCATGAAATCGCCCATTTATATTCCTGGACCCGTCGAGCCACAATTCGGGCCTGGCCGCTACATATACTTCGAAGGTTTCAGCGTCGATTCAGCCGGTAAGCAGCACTACTTAGACGCCACCATTGCATATCGACAAACCAGCCTGCGCTGCATTGAATACCTGCGGCGGTACGGATACAATGATTACCAGATCTACCTGCTGTTATCTTGTGCCCCTGTTCAAGGTCATGTTGCTGGCATTGTCGACATACCGAACGCTTGTACGACAATGGGATTACCTATCGATATTTTTGACTTTGACATCACTCCGGGCGCACCTGTGAAGAAGCTGGATCTGGGTACATGTGCTTTTGCCAGTAGCTAAGTGCGTAGAGGTCGACGAATGAAGAGAGAATATATTCAACCCGCAAGATTAGACCATGTTCTATGTATCTATCTTCGTCAGGGTATATTTGGACCTTCGACTTTATAAGTATATACAGTTCTGTCCATCTAATACTTTTTCGGAGAGGAGATTCGTTATCCACCCATGCAACCAGAAATGCTCAACTAAAATGCCAACACTTATACAAATTGCGATTTTACTAGTCACAACTTCCATCTTTCCATCCCGTTCGCCACCGTTCCTCCCATCTTGCGCAGTTGAACTGCTCTTTTCCCAGCTTCACATTGACGGCATTATGCGCCTCACACATCCACTGCCCAAATTCATCCCTGGAGCTCACTCTCGGCGCATTCCTCGGATCGCTCATCCATTGCTGAAAATCCTCGGCGCAGACCCAACAAGGGTAGAGCCTCGAGAAGCTCGAGAGGAACTGTCGCGCATCCGTCTGCTGCCCAGATGACGGTTTCGCTGGATAAGTTGCCGTCATCGAATGGAGCAACGTCCACGCAGCTCGCCCGAGTCCTTCAACGTCCGGAGGGCAATCAGCCGGCACCTGGAGGGGGGATGAAGCCAATGAGTTCCTGGTGGAGCTCGTTGAAGCGGAAGGAGGGTTTTGCTGCTTCGTCATGGCAGCCCACGAGGCGAACGACGTGCAGGAGCGACATCTGACTTAAGTCAGCTTGCGAAATGCCAATTTTTGCCCTGGTGTGAATTACGGTTTGCCATCGGGACCCAGGACGACGCCTTTGGGAAGCTTCTTGGGCGTCTTATCCTGCTGGTCATCGCCCGAGGAGGATGCTTGTTCGGCGTGAAGCGGTTGGGGTGACATTCCCGTCTGCTGCTCTATCGCACAGAGGAACCGGAGGAGAATGGGATACGGCGTCGCATCAGGCATGACGCCATGATCGTGGTTGCTTAATGAGATTTCTCATCAGCAACCGTGCTGTGTAGCACTTGCGGCTTTCTCGGCCACATCATCAAAGCTATCGGGGACACGCTCTGTTCTCCGATTTCGCGCTATAAGATTTGGCGTATTTATGCGGTCGCAACACGAGATTTTGCGAAATTTTGACATCGAATAACTTCTTCACCAATAACTCAATTTAGATGCAATCTTTTGGGCACGATAGAGAAGCGAGTTCTTCACAATCCTGTTTGACAAATTTTTGATTTAGGCCCTCAAAAAAAAGTTATCGTCGAATCAAGTTTTTTGCCATACAAATTCTTGGTGTTCGCAGGGTCCACGCTAGCCAAGATTTCGGGCAAAAGATGTATTTTATTATAAGTATTGATTAAAACGCCAAAAATTTGGTTAATCTTTGCTATCTACTACCAATTTTAAATTAAGTCTATTTATAGACCAGACTAGTGCGAATCGCCAGTTTCACCAGTTTTCTATGCGCCCTTTATATTTCTAAAGCACACACACTACTAGAAGATATTTTACACGCTCGCATATATGCAGTGTAGCATACCGGTACGTTGAACTTTTGTATATATTATACATAACTATTCGAAAAGTAATGTCGTTGAATGGCGAAATTATAGAAATTTATCTCTCAGTCTAGCTCGGAATACGTGCATTCTCGACTGCGCCGAGGCTAGATAGTCATAGAGTACCATTTCGTCGTACTGGTCAAAAGCTGCAAAATTTGGGGGGTCCGATTCCATAAGTTTATCTCTGAACTGTCGAGCTTCCGTAAGAAGCGTAGCTGCTTCTTCTTTTCCATGTAACATGTTTTGTTTGTTTAGAGCTAATGACAAATAGAATTTAATGCGAGTTTGGAGCTCTTCGCCAGAATTCGATTCTAAAACCGCGTGTAATATCTTGCGAAACAGCTTCCTATAAAAGATGAGTTAATTTATGTAGAAATATCTATTAAAATGACTTACTCAGCAGCGGTGAACTTCGCCTGGTGGTAATATATAATACCAAGAGCCACACCACTTTGATGAGTGAGAGAATTGTTGTCACCACATTGTTTCGCTCGGAATTCGTGCAGTGCCTCAAGCTCTCTGGCTGCACTTTCCCACTTTCCATCTAGAAAAAGAACACGAATGAAATCGAATTTGAACATGTTTGAGAGGAGCGCATCAGGATCTGCCTGTGCTTGTAGGTCTGCAGCGCGCTGAGCGAGTCCTACGGCTTCTGCAGTCCGCCCTTGGTGTACCATCGAAAATGCTGATAGACGGTAATATTTTGAATATTCAAACGGAATCAGACTAGAGTCACCCCACTCTCGATATTTATGATACGCTTGACCGCAGATTCTTTCAACTTCATCAAAATCGTCACTCTGGTGATAGCTGCGGGCCAAATCAACGAGAGCTGCATAGACTAGAATCTCGTCTTCTTCTGTCCGATCAGAAGTAGCCTTCTGGCTGAGCAGCTGTTGGCGAATGGTAAAAGCCCTCTTGCGTCGCATCAAAGCCTCGCGACGCCCACTGATTCCTACATCCTCGAGGATTATCGCTAAGACGATATGAATATTTGCCCTGATTGTGCTAATTGGCTCGTAGTCGATACTGTCAAGTACTTCTTCGGCTGTTCGAAGGGTTTCCTGCCCTTGACCTGTTAAACCACGATCCCACATGTTCATTCCAACATCGAAGAACAATTGTGCAAGACCAGCAGAACCGGCTATTCGAGGCGTAGATCTTGAGAATGCGCGTCTGAAATGTAGTAACTGGGACAGATATGGCTCGAATGCGCGCCACTTCGCAGGTTCCGCTTGCAGCAGTGTTGTTGGTCGAGGAACGAGTCGTCGAAGCGTTTGAAAAGCACATTCAAAAGCCCGCGCTCGCTCGTCTACACTGTGATTTAGTTCATGAAGGATGCCCTCTTGTATTGATCTATGGACAGTCATAAAAGTTTCCGATGATTTTTCACGCTTCACTAGCTGTCTCTGATGAAGATCTGACTGCGACTGAGCGATGTGACCACTAATATGAGTCAGATACACGGGAAGGCCATCTACGAGGTCTGAGACGACCATAGCCTCTTGCTTCACAGAAATTGAAGGGTCTTGAACACCCATCTGGTGAAGCAGGAAATCTGCTGCCACAGTAGTATCCAGATGTGGGATGGATATCTTTGCCTTGGCCCAGGGCAATAGTTCAGCAGGTTTTTGGCAAGTAACAATGATCGATGCTTTGACCTTGCATGAAGTGGGCCAGTAAGAGGAAATGTTGTCCCAATCATCGACATTATCAAATACAAGGAGCCACTGCTGATCTATACGATAGTCAAAATTCACCTTATTCAAACGCGCTGCATAAGGAATTGAACAAGCAACTCACCACTATTAGCAAGCCATTTGAGAACAGCATCAACCTGAGATTGACCGGCACTTTCACCCTTCCCCCAGAGTCCGATGTGTTTTCCAATCGCACAAAACGATCGAAAAAGCACAGATGAGTCTTGCGAAGGTAGCCAGAAAATGCATCTATATAGGTCCTTGTATCTGTATGTATATTCGAGCGCTATTTGCGTCTTTCCCACACCTGCCATACCATGAATGACGCAGGAAGCCGGTTCGATCTCCGTGTCATCAGTACGGGCATCTAGACTATCGCACAATGCTCTCAAGATCTTCTCTCGAGCGAAGAATATGGGGTTACGTCGGTAAGGAACGTCGAATATCGGCAGGGTAATGGAATGATCGCGATGAACTGGAGGACTAAGTTGTGACAAAATCTTCGCGTGATTGTCAGCAGTTTGTCGGCGAGCGACAAGTGTGGCCTTGTCTTCAAATTGTTCTTCGTGTATCGTGACCTTTTCAATAATCTTACGAAGCGTACTTTGGTGCGAGGAGGAATAAAGGTTCCGTATAACGTTTTCTGTAACGGTAAGTTAGCTGTGTATGGGCCTGAGCAAAAGGACGCCCGTAAGACCTACTAAAACCACTCCTCGAGACGTAGTTCGCTGTGAAAATACAGAAGTCAATGTAGTCTTCATAGAGAAAACTCAGTGCATCCTTGAGTGTTGCGTCTGTTGGGTAGAGGTCAAGATATTGATGGAAGAAAGGCAATAGCATGTGGAATCGATCAAGCAGCCCGAAAACCTCATTGAGTAAATCCGCAAAGCGACAAGCACACTATATCAATTGTTATCTTCCGCAAAGCCTTTAGGACCGATAGCATACCTCGAGGACAACTTGTAATCCACCCCAGATCAATGTGGCGTATATGTTACTCTGAGTAGCAGAGCTAATTGCATTTGTGAAGGTCTTCACATGATCGAGATGAGGAGCTAATTTATGTCGTATAAAACTTGCAATCCCTCTGTCCGCGTATTGTTTACAAAGTTCAGCCAGGAACGCATTGAATGTCGCCAAATCAGTAATTTTCGCGTTAAAAGGGGTCTTTGCGTTCGCAAGTTCTTGTCGTTTGCTGTAAAGCGCTTTCTGCTAGCGGTTTGTAGACATGGAAAATACAAAGAAGGTATCAGACGAACTTTCGGGTGTATCGGTCTACTCCTAAAAATTGGAGACTTGAACAGATGGCAAGTACCCTAGTAAAATGCAAACACTAGCGAGCAAGAGTCTGCTGCGATTGACCTATTGGATGGCTGAAATGTCTAGATTGTCTGTCGCCCAAGCTTTTGTTACATGGAGGGTTACCTCTCCATCGGAAGATCTCGCAGCTGGGATGGTACGTGTTACTCCATGGAGTACACAGAGATATTTCATGCCACTGGACTAATCATTCCATAACGTTCGCTATGAAACGTTTCCTAGGTCGGATAGTATGACAGAGGACACTCAGCGACTATTCTTTCTGGAGGATCACTACAGAGAATGTATCTATTAGCGCAGCAGGTAACATTGATTGCTTTTTAGTGTGAAGACTTGGTGGTGTTGAGATGCGGCATTTAGCGATGGAGTTACCACCCCGGGTGCACGGTTGCTTTGTTGCCTTGCCACGTAGACCGCAAACTTTTATCGGTGGCTTTCCGATCCTGACATACCCCGGGCGATTACTGCAGGAATAACCCCACTGTCTTGCTCAAACAGATTGCGTTATGTTCTCCGTTTTTTAACTTATTTGTTTCCTCTTGATAAGGGAGGATTGATTCCAGATTTGAGGGTTTCAGTATGAAACCCGCTGCTGGTAGTGATCGTACGTCTTTTTACGGCGGTTCGGACGAAGAAGGGGCGGTCAAGCGGCTCGAATCGCTTAGGCCGACAATCACCCGTATGCTTTCTACTTCTGGCACTGCGGGTTTGTCGTATGGAGTAATACATCATGGAAAAGTCATTCACATCGATAATTTTGGATTTCGTGATGTTGAGCGCCGTCTTCCTGTCAATGAGCAGACAATCTTTCCAATATGCTCAATGACCAAGAACTTAGTTAGTTCTGCTCTGGGAATTCTGATGCATGAGGCGGAAGACGGAATTAAAACATTATACCGCCCGCTTCGAGAAGTCCTCTCAGGATATGATCCCGAATCTGAGTCTTTGCGAACTTCGGCGTCCCTCGCTGACTGGATGTCAATGCGTACTGGGACACAATCCTACCAGCCATGGTTCCAAAGCCACAACAACGTAATATTTCCCCAGGAAGATGCTTTCAAAATCATCAACAAGCTCCAGCAAGTGAACGATCTTCGCAGCTACTTCCGATACAGCAATTGGGGATACGAGCTCGCAGCGCAGACTATTCGTCATCTATCAGGACAAACCTGGGATTCAGTGCTGCACTCGCGAATTTTTAAGCCACTTGAACTTTACCGAACGGTAGCTCATGGGGATCTTTCGCCCTTTGACAACGTTGCTGAATCCTATACAACTCTGGATGATGGGACGCCAGTTCATATTCGACGTACGCCACTATCTGGAGCTACATTGCTCGGAGCTGGGGGTGGAGTCTCAAGCTGCACAGAAGACCTACTGAAGCTCTATAAAGAACTTCTTCGTGCTTGCACTCATCAATTTGAGACTGGCGAATCGTCAACTTCAGATTCCCTATTCAAATACCTCAACCTGACAATGAGCGCTCAAACAATTCTTCCAGGAGCGAGCTTCCGAGAGTCAACGTACGGATTTGGCTGGTTGCGAACAGAACTTCCAAACATAATGTGCAAGATAAGCCCGAATCTTGCACAGCTGGGCGAAGCTCCGATTCTCGGCAAAGGCTCGCCGTCGAAGTTGTTGATAGCTCATTACGGAAGTATGCCTGGTGCATACTGCGGCTTAAACCTTTATCCGGAAACAGAGAGCGCCATTGTTGTCCTAACAAACTCAACGCCCTTGTGCGACATATCGGATTGGTTGTGCCAGCTTTTGACCCAGAAGCTGTTTGACTTCTCCCATCAGAATGACTACGTGTTTTGGACAGAAAAAACTGTGGAGAAAGAGAAATTATGGCACCCAAACATCGTCAAGGAGCTCGAAGCGAGGAAAGTCTCTGGCACGTTCCCCAAAAGACTTGAAGAATACGTGGGTGTGTATGAAAATGATGCCGGGACTTTCAGAATTAAGGTCGAACTGCAAAATGAGCAATTAGCTATGCTATTTCAGGGCCGTGAAGATGAAATCTTCAAGCTGGAACATTACCATTACAACTCATTCACATGGTTACTTTCTCGAAATGAACTAGTTAAACGTGGCAGATGGGTTTTGCAACCTGCTGACTATTATATCATTCGCTTTGAGGAGAGCGCCGCCGAGTTTATCGATCATTTCGTCTGGGTAAACGATCCAGATGTTCCTACCGGAGAAAAGTTCGTTCTACAAGACAATTCACGCCATACAGTCCGTGAAACCAATGAGGGTAGACAATGACTGCAGCGAGCCTGAGATGAGTGCGAAAATGGCTTTTTCGGTGAGCTGCTGAACATGCTCTAGTACCGCAACATTTGCTAACGATGCATCCCTACGAAGAGAATATAACAATGCTCTCCATCCTCAGAATATCCATAGCAGTGTTGACACCACCGGGTACATTGATGCTTGTCTATCACTAACTTAGAAAATATGCATTGTTCTTAGCTCAAATATTTCGCTTGCGATCATGTGGCTCTTGGTAAAGATCATGTGCGCCAGCTTGGTAATGCAACATTTCCGTTACGTAAAGTGTCGTTTGCAAGACACATTTCAATATCTAAAAGCTCGTCATTAAAGAAAGTGTACGTCGCGTTCTAGCAACTTGAGCTTTAGGGTTGCACATTAACAGATTATATTCAATTTAAGCATCTCCAACGCTTCCAATCCAATTGTCCCATCCTAAAGGCTTTGAGTGTGGAATTCATGATGGTCCCCGGCTGAAAATTTGTCCTCTGTGATACGTTTTCCTTTGTTTGCCTCCAACTCCCCTTTCACAATATTCTCCCATGGACGTTCTCTCCCATCAAGCTTTCGATCCGCTGCAGTGGGAGTGCCTTCTTGAGCTTCAACAAGCGATTGATTGTCGTGGTGATCATTCCCATTTGTGTGGATGTCGCTATATCTCGAAGTCGACATCTTCGTAGTAGTGGGAGTTATCTGCTAGGGCCAGTAAGTCAACTACCATGATTATAAGGGCATTTTCTTAATGACCGCCTACCTGAGAGCCCCAAGATTGTAGCTGCTGTATCCTGAGCTTTTGGAAAATTGGATTTGGGCTTTAGAGTTGCATGGAAAGAAAGAAAGGCCGCCAACAATATGTAAGTTCCTCTGCCATGACTGGTCAGGTTTTGTGGGGTGCTGCATACCTCACAGAAGTAATCAGAGATCACATCCAATCAAATTTCTCCACGTGTCCGTTCACTTTTGAGCTGACGAATGGCTATCAACGGAGGGATAGTCCCGCGGTCCTTTACCCTTTGAGTAATTTGGAGCATCAGCAAACCCCGCTCTACCATCATGCAGGGCACGCCCAAAAGCAAACAAAAGTCTTGAAAACATCGATTATCGCAATGTACAATCGTTCGTTGGCTCGTGATGCGTACACAGCCCCGCTGCAAGCGGTTCGGATATGAGCTCAGCTTCCCCGGCGGGACGGAAAGTCCTTCATCAACTTTTATTCGCGGGTAGTGCCATTGGGATGTGGAAATCTAAGAAATAAGTCCGAAACGACTCTTCCAAACCTCGTAGTATCTTCCAGGCGCTTCGTACCATTCATATTTCAGAATGAGTAAAGAGGAAATGGCTTCGTTTGGCTCTCGAAAAGCCGACATTGTGCAAAAGAAAGACTTTGAGAATGCGACTTTCCGATACTTTGATTGGAAGCCTCTTTACCAGAAAGAAAAACCTTACGAGATACTATTCGATATCCCATCTGACGCAGCGGATCCTCGCCGGTGCAATTTTGCATTCAAAGATTCTTCGAAGAAGGAGCACGTTGACGACGTACGCGGAATGGAAGACCAATTCGAGCTTGATGTGCATGGATTCGCTTTCTATAAACATCGTACCAGTTTCAGGGATTGGGGAGATCGTGACGCTATCAAGAACTTTTACATTCCTGAAATCGAAGGCCTCGTGAAAAGGATAGTACCAGATGCTGATAGAGTCGTAGCTTACGATTGGAGGGTAAGTACAGTAGAATAATAGGACGTAAGTCTGCTGAAGTCAATGAAACAGATCCGAGATAGCTCGAGCAGATTCCCGCGTGTGATTGACCTCAAGGACCCCACGGAGGCCTTGAAACCTGCGACGCAACCACACGTCGGTGCGTCAAATTGCTACAGAAGACCATCTCATACTTGTTATAAACATTTTCTAATCGATCGTAGATTGCAGCGGGCGTGGGTGCATCACCATGATCAAGTTTCATCTTCACTGTGAGGCCGACCAGCTCTTAAGCAAACCATACCGACTCGTCAAGTAAGCTACTTGTCTTGTTGGCTATATTATACTTCCTAGCTAAGACGAAATCTTAATTCGCAGCGTTTGGAGGCCTTTACAAAAGGTCAAGAACTGGCCCCTCGCCCTATGTGATAGCCGCTCGATCAGTCACGAGAAGGACTTGGTACCAGCAGATCGAATTCGTAGAGAATTTATTGGTGAAGGACTCTGGGCACTGGAAAGTGGCAGCTATAGATGGCATTATCTTTCGGATCAGGATGTTGATGAAGTGACTTTTATCAAAGTAGCAGACTCACGCGATGGCGTTGCTAAGTGTAAGTCCTTTTGGTACGCAGGGCGTTTTTTAGAAAACTATGTTTATATGCTTACACATAATTATCAGGTTGCGTCCATGCGTCTTTCTCCCTTGGTGAGGAGGTGGAGCATATATCTCGTTCGAGCCTGGAAACGCGTATCCTCATATTCAGTGGCTGACTTTATTGGATAAGACCATTATGTATGTCTTTGCAAGGCAAAGCTGTCGGAGATTGTCAAGTAGTAGTAGAAGATGTGACTTTGTAAATCAATCATAGCAAAGAGAACCACGTAATTCAAGGGTCGCCGTTAAATTGTCCTTTGCCCGGAAAACGTAAAATGTCTGCCCGCTCTCTAAGATACCGTCTATTCGTGTTAGCACATTTGTAAGGCACATGCGAAACTTCGCCAGCCAATCTTCGGCCGATTTGGGGCTTTTGTTGATAAGAGAATAAAATCAAAAAAAAAATTAAAAAAATTAAAAAAATTAAAAAAATTAAAAAAATTAAAAAAATTAAAAAAATTAAAAAAATTAAAAAAATTAAAAAAATTAAAAAAATTAAAAAAATTAAAAAAATTAAAAAAATTAAAAAAAAAAAAATTAAAAAAATTAAAAAAATTAAAAAAATTAAAAAAATTAAAAAAATTAAAAAAATTAAAAAAATTAAAAAAATTAAAAAAATTAAAAAAATTAAAAAAATTAAAAAAATTAAAAAAATTAAAAAAATTAAAAAAATTAAAAAAATTAAAAAAATTAAAAAAATTAAAAAAATTAAAAAAATTAAAAAAATTAAAAAAATTAAAAAAATTAAAAAAATTAAAAAAATTAAAAAAATTAAAAGCTAATATAGACTTTCTATAGAAAATTGGGTGGGGCGCGCGTGCGATTTTCCCTCAGAATTAAGCGAGGTGTGAAGTGTCTTATAAATAGGTACGCCAAATACTGACAGCAATTACTACAGGCCACTTAAAGTTCATGACTGTGGAATAGCAGAGCCTGGATTCCTTCCAAACATGCATGAGTCAAGCTTCTGCAATTGGACGGTGGATATGCAGTATGTTGTGATGAGTCTGATTCGCACTACTAAATCGAACCTTCCAAGGCTGTAGATAACGGCCCATACCTGGAAGTCACCAAATCTTATGGAAGTGTTTAATCCACCCCAACTTCCTCGAGCCGCAAATCTTGCTCGTTCCCTCACTGAGCACCGAAACTACGCTCGTTCTCTCTGCTTTCTTCTTCGCGCCAGCTCCACTTGACAAGCAATTCGACCAAGTTTCTTCGCAGAGCAAACGCAATCGAGATTGGTTATTTCAACTACCTCTACCTAGAGCACCAACCACCATCGACTGTTCTCCATGGCTCCTCAAGAAGACACCCACACCGCCTTCTTCTATGGCACCCTCATGGTCCCCTCCATCCTCCATCGCGTCATCCAAAACCCGGCTATCTCCCTCCCGTCGTCTCACATCACCACCCGCCCGGCTCTCCTCCCCGCCTTTCAGCGTCACCGCGTCAGACACGCCGACTACCCCGCAATTCTGCCCAGCAAAGACGAGGCAGCGTGTGTACGGGGGACTCTGGTACAGGGTCTGAGCGACGGGGATATGGCACGGTTGGACCGGTTCGAGGGCGAGGAGTATGAGAGGAGGGCAGTTGAGGTCCGGGTCTTGGATGGCAAGGGGTATGGGCAAGCGGCTCCCAGTATGAACGTGGGTGATGGAGGGGCTCGCGGGGTGAACAGAGCAGACGTGTCCGTGAAAGCAGAGACCTACGTGTGGATTGCAGGAGAGTACCAGCTCGAAGCGGGCGAATGGGATTTCGAGAAGTTCAGGAAGGAAAAGTTGTGGCGGTGGGTGGGGCGGAATTCGACTGAGTATCAGGATGTGGAGAATGGGGATGAGGGGGGTGGGAGCGGTGGCAATGGTGAGGCAGATCCGACGAGAGGAAGGGGTCCGGATGGGAGTATTGGCAAGGCATTGGAGGACGACCGAGGGAAGACGGAGGAGATCCTCGAGAGCGCGGTCTGAAACACGGTTTCGTACGTCTGAGCGGACTTACGGGGAATACGATTGTTAGAGTAACCATGGGTTTTGAGGTCCAGAGCTCATTGCGAGATTAGAAGCAAACCTTCATATGGTTAGACTGCATTAGACAAGGATAGAAATACCCCTGGGCAATATATTTCGCAATTCGCTTAAGGAACCCCCCAACACTATCACTACTGTGTCGTTTGTAGTAAGAAAGGTGCGCCAAAAATAATCCCTGGATTAAATAGGTCGCAAATCGGTTGGGGGTCCACAATTAGAAACCCAATGAGGAAGCTGGTAGTAAGAAAGAAACCCAAAGATGATCCCAATCACGGAATACGGAGCAAACCTGAAATCAAGCTCGGGGGCACCTCAGTCCGATCGGGGATCGTCTTATGGGTATTACGATTGTAAATGTGGTGTTGAGAAAGTCGCTCTGATGAATATATCTGCATAAAATCACTCGTAAGTCGTTTGGGGTCCCCCCAATCGGGATTCCGACGGTGAAGCTGGTAGTGAGAAACGATATTGACCTGAACCTCAAATCATGCCGCAGCCCTGAAATCAGGTTCAGGGGCACTCCAATCCAACTGAAGGTCCTACTGTTGGTATCACGACTGTGAAATTAGTAACGAAAAGTACTTCAGTAGATACCTACTGCTGGATAAATTAAGCCATGAATCGATTGAGGGTCCCCACATTAGTATTACGACTGTGAAGCCTATAGTGAGAAAGAGATCCGAAACGGATCTCCAAAGGGAAATTCGGCACAGCCCTGAAACCAGGTTCGGGGGCACCTCAGTCAAAACAGCTTATCGACCGCTACTTCTCTTAAAGATTCAAAGTCAATGAAAGGTTGTATAAATTATAGACTAGAGAAGGAATTCACGTCATGAAGCTCTCGTAAGATTATTAAACCCAGGCCTACCCATCATCAGTCGCTTTAAATACCCACCTTCCACCCTCATGATTCAGCGATACTTTTTTCCTCCGTCCAGCTTTGATGACTCCCCCTGGTGTATCCCTCCCCGTGTCTGCTTGCATCTTCACGGTCGGGTCTAAATTCACCAGGAGGAGCGGCAGCGGGTTGCTCTTCCAAATCTCCGTGCCTGAGCGAGAAGCATGAATCATACCCGCTATCAAGAAGACACTGGAGAGCAGGACCAAGGCAGCAGGGAACGCGAGCCACGTCCAGCGCACAGCAATGAAGGCTTCGGTATCGTAGGCTGTGCAGCTGTAGCGCTCTATTTCGGTCTGATTGCCGGAAGAGAGCAGAGCAGAAGAACCAACGAGGCGGATGTGGTTTGTCATGCTGGTCGCGACGCGCTGGATCCAATTATCAATGTCTGGCATCGAAAGCCAGATTGACTGAACAGCGTCCGTAGAGTAGTTAAATCCGTCTGTTGAGTTGGACACTGCGCCGCTGATGGATGATTGAACGTAGGACGAGTATGCATCGATGGTTGATTTGGTCACGGTGTAATTGGAACCAGCGGTAATGTTGAGAGACGTAGGAACGGAGGTGAAGTTATATGACTCTGATGAGTCTGACGGGGCTAATGCTTGATTCCATGTCTCGATGACAGTGGTGTTCTGTATGCCGGGGTGCTGCACGACATCTAGGGCTTGTAGACAAAACCAGAGTGCGCATTCACGGGCAGTTGGGTTGGGTAGAGTCTGATTTTGAGTGTCAATGATGTCGAAATCTGCAATGAGCATACTGATTGATGAATTTCCAATCACACTTGAGTTGAAAATGAGTTTGGACCCTCCTGAAATTGTAAGAACCTGTGGTTGGCCTTGGGCATTCGGATCTAGCGTACGCTCTTCCACTTCTTTGCTAATGTCGATACATGCGCCGCAGACGCCAATGGTGGGCGTGATAGGCCATGAACAATCTTCCGTTGGACACTGTGCCTGGACAGGAGTCACATTTGCCGATAGAATACCATTGTAAATGGCGGCCTTTGCAGAAATACCGAGGCCTGGGGGTCCAGAGCCTGACGTAACTTCTTGATATGCTGAGGCGAAGGGTATACTGTCGCAAGGCTTTTGGGAACTTACCCGACGATAGTCATTAGCAAGCGCTTGCTGCGAAAATGTGTCAAATCCCAGGATAAGAATCATCAAGACCGCCCCAGCCGCTGCAAGATGCCTTCACAGAAAACTATTAGAAACAGTAGCGAATCAAGAATCAAACGTGGGGATACTGACCATCCTTTTAATCTCCATAGCAGCGCGAAGCTGCCGTAAACCCCACGAGAAGCATTGTCAAATATCCGGAGATCATCCAGGGGCTCTCCTTTTCGAGACCCACGTGCTCCGCTATTCGAGAACCAGTCCCATTTTGCCTGGCTTATGACCTGCGCTACAGGAACCAGTAGTAAAACCCTGGCTGAAGTCGCGATTAATGCCACTAAAGCGTTGAGTGTGAACAGTTGCGAGGGCCAGTCACTTGGTTTCTTGCCATCGTACTTGTATAATAAACCGGCAAGAGCGCAAAATATGGCGAAAGAGAGTGACCAAGTAGACAGCTCAAAAAGCCACCGTCTCGGACGAATGCCGTGGGGCCGTGCATCTTCCTCTTCTTCTACACCGACGGAGACAGACTTGTAAGGAGCTTTGGGCTGCCTCGCTGTGATACGCTGGTAAAGTGCTCGAATTCGCCTTTCCTCGGAGTCTGTGGAGATATCTGAGAATCGTGACTGCGTTGGTGCATTTGAGGGCCCCAGCGATGGAGCTTTTGGCAGTTGGATAGGACCTTGCGGTGATTGAAGGGAGCCCTGGAAGTGTTGAGGTGGAGATCGTCGTACATATGGATATCGTATAGGTCCTTGGGGCGATTGTGTGGAAGTTGGATCTTGTCCCCTTGGTTGAGCCACGTGTGGGGATGATGGTGAAGAGGCTGTATTTAACGCTTGTTGCGAGGTATTTCGCAGGCTTGTGATATTGTCTGCCATTATCCGAAAAATGATTCTTGCAAAGCGGCTGAAGAGGTCGTCCGTGAATGTCGGTGCGAGCACCTAGTTCTCTAGGTACGTTGGCTGGGATGTCAATAGATTCATCCTTTGCTGACAAAAAATCTGGAGGGAAGCCTGGAGCGCGGAGGTTGCACGAGAGTGTGGCACCCGTGATCATAAAAAGAAAAAGAAAAAGGAACGCGAGGTTATGACTGAAATCCTGCCATTTTCACAGGCGAATGTTGGGAAAAAGCGATGCTACTGTGACCAACAAGGGAGGTTAGATTGTACCGAGCATAAACAAATGGATAGGAGAGCGGAAAAGGCTGAAACCATGAGACACGAGACCTATACTTCCTTTCTAACTGCTTACCCATTGGTATTTATCATTATCTAAATTGTTCGCAATTTGCGCTCTTACAGGGTATGTCAGGAAGAGAACGGGGGTGTGTAGTCGAAGTGGCACCGTCGTAGGGTGGTGGGTTGAAAGGCACTTCCCGCCGCTAATGCATGCAATGTCTGCTCCCTCCTACTACTGGGTATCCGTCAAGTGTTGGACTTGCTGAGATGGGACCTATCGTGCCCGTAAATGTTCCGTTTCATCAGTTCATGCATCCCAGCATAACCAACCGCCGCCCCGCAATCAAGGTGAGGTGCAAAACACGGAGACGCTTTTGGCCAGACCTGACCTCTTCCGTGGCCTACCATAATGCGTTGCTGCCCACCCCTTCAATTCCGCTCCGCGCTCTTGGCCGTGCAATTAGTTCTCTCTTTCAGCTTCGTACCTTCGTCTCGTTCTAGATCCCTGTAGGAGATGCCGAGCCAGCTATGCTTGGTTTATGGTACCCCGTACAGGGGCCGGCGCTTGTCAATAGCGGACTCCGAAACCACTGACGCAGACAACCAAACCTAACTTGCGGAGATGCAGTGGCAATAGATACTAGATCTCGCCAAGTTGTTGCATATAAGACATCAAACCCAGAGCACCAAGGGGAGTTGCCCTCAACATTTAGTGTTTCCGCGCAGAAAGTCGTCCATCGAATATGCGACAATGCATCATCTCTGCTTAGGGTTGTAAAAAGGTCTCGCACAAAGCTGATCTTTTCTTTCTACTTCAACAATCATCTCCATGATCCAGTTACGGGGTATTCCCAGGCGAGGGCAAAGCGTTAAAGCTGACACAGTATAGCTGCGTGTCTAAGATGCTCATACATGGACCGAGTAAATCGCCTCTTGAGACTGCATGGTTCGGGGAGGCCGACAGCGCGGTCCTGCAAAGCAGACATTCGCCGTGGAGCTTAATACCATCGAATGTGATTCAGGAAAAGTATCAAGGATAACTCTGCAGGCAGCAATTGTATGAAGGGGAGCAGTACGAAGCAGACCCTTCAAGGTATCATGTCGTAGGTCTGGTTGGAGACGAGAAAGTCGTTGATGTGCCAGGTCAGGACGAGCTGCCTCGAAATCCAGATTTGATTGGAGTCGCTAAGCGAAGAGAGATTTTTGATCCAGGGATGGCAAAGCGCACCAGCACTGAGGCCAATCGCAATAGCCTGTGATCGTTTTCTTGCCGAAGTGTTTCTTTCAATTGCATGAGACGTCTTTCAGATAGTTGTACCTCTTGGAAATATGAGGAAGTATGAAGGCTAATTGATCATCAGTGACGCGCCCATGAGTCTTTAAGCTTTATGTCTTTTTGAATATAGGTAGGTAAAGACAGTTATAGAGGTAGGGATAGGATGGGTTGCTTAGTGTAGATGATCCTGGTTGGCGCTACGGATTTTCTGCAGACCACTTTGTCAGCGCCATTTCGACCCCTGTCGCCCTTCAACAAGCCGTCTGAGCTACGACTTACAATTTCTCCATCGCACCTACCAGTCCCGGACTGGAGAGCGCGCCTGGTCATTTGGCTCACCCGCGGTTCAGGGAGTCGAGAAGCAATATGCGGTGACTCGACAGTATTTCATCCCCTTGCTCCACGCAGGTGGTAGTCTGGCATTTCCAAGAATGTCTCAATTCATACGATGGACAGTCACGCACGTTGCGCCCGTATTGTAAGGCAATTACTCGATCCTTGACCTCTTTCAGCAATGCTTATCGCCGCAGCATTGTCACATCCCCGATCACGTCTTATGCCGACCAAATCTACTCCATCCGTCGCAACCGCTCATCGGCAGGCTTCTCCTTGGACATACCGCTGATAATGCTTGTATCCTCGATCCTTAAGTATGTCATATCTTCAGCAGTTTGAAAGCATTCGTCCTGACAAGTCCTCTATCCAGGGTATTCTACTGGCTCACTGCACGCTTCGAGATCTCCCTTCTTATACAAGCCATGATTATGATCTTCATGCAAATCCTCCTGCTGAACTATTCGTTGAAGTACCGCAACTCCTCAACATCAAGTTCTGGCGCACAAAGAGATCTCAACAAGCCCTTCGCCATCACACAAGATTCGGATTCGAAGGAGGGACGGCCTTATAACTTCTGGCGATGGCGATCTGCACGGCCGTATTGGATCTTCGTGGGATACTACACGGTCGCTCTTATGGCTTTGCAGCTTCTGTTGGGTCGGTCATCGTGGTTCTCGTCATTGCAAGGTTACATTGCGCTCGGTGTTGAGGCAACTCTTCCGTTGCCGCAAGTCTTAGCAAACGAAAGAGCTCAGTCATGCAAAGGGTTTCGACTTAGTGTACTGGTGAATTGGCTGCTGGGAGACGTCATGAAGATGACGTATTTTTTCATGGCCGTGAGTCCTATACCATGGGCGTTCAAACTTTGTGGCCTGCTTCAATCGGCATGTGATGCATATCTGGGAGTTCAGTATTGGAGATTTGGGCGGGGAAGGACCGGAAGTCCTGCTCAGGAGGCAGTTACGAAGGAGAGCAGTGGAGAACTTAGTGAGAAGTGGAAACCTGCCAAAGATCTAAGATACCAATAGTCGACACAGGAGGCATCCGGAACATCTGCGGTTGAGTTGATGTACGATATTGCGTTTAGAGTACCCATTTACTAGAGCATGGACCGAAGAAATCGGTCACATGAAATCAGTTGGGTCTCGTGGGCTCCGGTTAAATCAACGTCCTCGTACCGTCGATGGACGTTCACATGGAAGGGTTGGCACGTCTTGCCTCCATATCGAGATGAATCCCGGAGGGATCGATTAACCGGATATCAGTACGCAGAAATGTAGGTTTTCAAGGCACCACATCTCTACATTCGATTTGTTGGGAAAGCAAAACTTTATCGTTGTGAATGAGTTAAGTGAAGCTTGGTAGCTTTCGGAGAAGCAACCAAGCGCTGACGATGGGCTTGCCTGTGAGAGAGGCGCAATTTCTGTATTTAATAGAGGCCGGTCCCTTCCAGAAAACCAAAAGGTCATCCACCTCTGCCCTTTATACATTTCCCGTGGATTTGGCTTTTTGCAATAATAATTAGCTCGTCCCGAAAATATCAATAACCGAGTCAGGAAACTTTGATTTGCTCCGATATCGGCAACAGACTTTCACCCTAATAAGCCCAGCTTATCAGATCCGACGCTTTATCAGATCCGAGCACTCGCCGACCTTACCATCGGCCAATGGCTTGCCATGTCTTCAGCAGACTCAGATCTTCAAAACGAGCAACAAAATTCGTCGCCTGAGTCTCGAAGACAGAACGCGGATCATTGTAATCCTGTAACATCTCCAAATCAAGCCACCGCTCCTGGATACACCAAGCTTGGCCCTCCGAAAAATCTCCTCAAGCCGATTCAACCATCCGCAAGTTACAACCCGGTCTCGCTGCCGCCTTTGACTACGGATAACTCGCTGGATCCGGAGATAGAAAGCTCTGGCCAAGCTGTATCTGGCCAGCGATGGGAGGTCAAGCCACGGCCTCGGCCTGGCCGGAAACTGGCGACTGACGCTCCAGACACCAAGCGCAAGCAGCAAAACCGTGAGGCCCAGCGCGCTTTCCGGGAGAGACGCGCGCAGAGAGTGAGCGAACTTGAGGCAGAGCTGCAAAAAATGAAAAATGAACACAGGCAGCACCTCGCGCTCATGTGGCAGAATTCTGAGAACGAAAAAAATGATTTCATGAAGAAATGGAGGGAGAATTTCGGTGGTGCACTGGAGGAGGACAAGGAGGATAAGACTCGGATGGCTGATCAGCTGCGTCACAAGGACGAAGAGCTTTCGAGGAATCAGCAAGAACTCCTTAGAAAGGAAACAGAAGTTCAGTACTGGAAAGAGAAAGCCCAAAAAGCCATGGGTATCGATACACAATTGACGCCTCCTCCTTATGGATCAGCTATGGGCCATCCCTTTGGCAACCCAAATCACTCCTCTGCGATAGGCTCTTCAGTCTATCCGGGGGTTAATACTGTGAGTAACATGGGGCCACCTGCATTCTCGAGAGGATCAGTTCCCGATAACGTGTACGGATCGTCAAATTTCCGGCCCAGCTTTCCTGACCCCTTCAACTTTCGTCCAAGCCTTCCTGACCCTCGTGCGGCTCAGCAAGTTTCTAGAGCCGCTGAAGGTCATCCTCACCCCAGCTTTGGTGGATCTTCTTCCACTGGTGTCTCTGAAAATTGTGGCAACTGCACAGGAGACCAATGTCCCTGCGTTGATGAGCTCGTTGACGACACGAATTCTAACGTTGTGCGGCATCCTTCTGCAGCAAATCCACCCATTTCGCCTACTGACACACGAACCTTCGGCAATCCTGCCAATGCCGGTGATGTTTCTGGGAGAGAAATTGATTTCACGAATGCAAGTGCTAGTCAGATCAGTGATCAGGATTCAGAACCAGGTAGCTGTGCAAACTGTCAAGTGAACCCAGATCAAAAAAGATTTTGCCAAGCACTCAATCAAGCTGCCAGACATGCTGACGAACCACGTCAGATGAAAGATAAAGATTCCTTTACAGCCCACATGCTTCCCCCAGCTTTGCGCCCATCGATTGGGAGTGGTAGGATGAGCTGCGACGAGACTTACAATATTCTGTTTCCCAACCGTAATTTCTCCATGGAGAGCAACTATCCCGATTTCATGAAAGACCTTTTTACCTTGCCACCATCTCGACGAGACAGTGGGCTTCCCGGTGCACCACAGAGGACGGCTTTGGATGTTGAGTGTGCTAGTGTACTTGATTATATGCGATCCAGTGGATCCATATCAGCGCCAAATCATCCCCGTAATGGACAACCTCATTCGCAAAACCAACATCGAGGAGATCCTGAGCAAGAATCAGGCGAACGAGGCTTCCACATTGGAGGCGAGGCTGACGGCTGAACGATTGTCTTTTTGTGTACAGTTGCAGTTGTCTTCGCCTTTGTCGCAAAATTGTTCTTGCATTAGGATGCGCCGTGTGCTTTACTTGAAGTGCCTCTCAGTGTTGTTGCGTTGCTTGCTGGAAGATGGGGTAAAGAGAAAGAAAAAGCACGTTGTGATGCAGCGTCTCTCCTTAAATCACACATATGACATCTCCACTTTGGACCACGACCCCTAAAGTCACTGCTCAGCCCGTGTGAGAAATGTAACTCACACTCCTCGACGTCACAGACATGGGCACCTCAATAAATCTAGACACTAACCCACCATTTTTCTGCTTCTATAGACTGCTCTGGGTCTATCGGGACTTCAATACTCTCACTAGGTGTCTGGATTTGGGCACTCCTTTCGTTATATTCGGAATCCATACGAATCCCTTACCAAGTCCTCATGCCGCCGTCAAACCCTTCATCCGCCGAAAATGTCTGGCCATCAAAGCTTCCCTATCTCCCCGGATTATTCTCAAAAATGGAGCTGGTAGGACGAAGCGAACTCGATCCTGAACAAGATCAAGATTGTCCGATTTGCCGCGAGCCATATTCGGACGATGTCGACGAAAGTGATGAGGTATGTCACGAGATGGCTTTGCAGCTTAAGGAGGCCATAAGGGGACAATGCGCGCATCGAGCTGGGGCTGCATGTTTGCTTCACTGGTTCAACACACAGTCAAGCACCTGCGCACTTTGTCGAGAACAACTCTTTCAGAGGCCAGATCCTTGGCACGTCATCCACATTGACTCTGCTAAGCTGATTCCGCTTTTCGTTGAAGAATGGGCAGATGTGCAATGGGGCGAATTTGAACCTTTCCTGGCTTCCATTTCCCGCACCAAGCCCTTCACCGCCCTCATTACATCCCTACACGGTCAAACGTTGAGCTTATGGATGTTCTGGCGCTCGCTTTGTGATCTTGTCGTCGTCTACGACACCACAGAGATGTTTGCGCTAATCCCACTAGAGAAGTTCCTCTGTCAGTTCGTCGTCCACGCCCTGTTCAAACTACATCCCGACGGACCACCTTCAAAACGCCTCACACCTTGGAAAAGCTCAGGTTTAGTCCTACCCACGATTAATTTTTCCAATTGGACACTGTTAGACAAGCCCGAACCTCTCGTACCAAACAGCGACGGTCTGACTGCAAACCTGGTACAATTTATCGGCGCAGTTCTTCGAAAGCATGACGGGCAAATGAAGATAATGCAGGAGCTTCATAAAGAAGTAATGCGCTCAGTTCGAACGGCAATGGCAAATGGCACCCTTGGCGTATCCGTCGGCTACGGCGACGAGGAAGTGCCCCCGGAATCGATCGAGCAGCGAATCTGGCAGTTGCTTAGCCACGTAGTCCGCAGGCCGGTGCGACTCGCGTGGAACGCGGCGGTCGAAGATGCCCGGCGACGTATTCAGGAAGGTAGCATCCTTGACACACTGGTCTTCACCTTTTTTGAGGGTCCAGCGAGGCATAGTGAAGGATTCACATACAAGTGGACAACATTAACGGAGAATGCAGAGAAGTTACCGGGCGAGGGGATCGATATGCAGTGGGATCTACGCGACCCTGATAGTCCTGCCAAGGAATGGGTGCGTCCTATGGCGATGGGTGAAGAGCAAGCATGTGGGGGAGCAGAGGTTGAGGACACAGCACAAGAAAGCGCAGGAGCATCAGAGAGCGCTGGAATAAAGCTTGTCGGAAAGAAACTCAAACTCAAGATTGGGTACGCATGGTGGAACCATTAACCCTGAAAACTACTTGACTGGTGGAGACGTTTGCTTCTGTCGGGCTTCTCTCGAAGCTTTTCTAGTGGCACTAAGATTTAGCAAGTGTGGTGAGAATCGGATATACCAACGACACAGAAGTCATGAGAAATGAACTGAGCAGTACCTAATGCGAAACCTGATCTTTGTAATCAAATCACGTCGAATATTAGAAAAAAATAGCAGTACAATGATGAAAAATGGTACAAGAGCAGAGCCTATGCGTATCCTGGCCCTCGGCTTCAGACATCAGTCGCAAATCTTCGAAGACAACAACATAATCTAAATTTCCTTCTTTCATCCGAGTACCACCGTGAGCTAAATACAATTATACTGAGACACATCACACATGTAGATCCGCATCGCAAGTAGTTGGTCTACAGCAGACGAAGCAGCGGAGCAGACCATCGTAACCAAGCAGAACAAACTGGCAGGAATAGCATATTCTTCTGATTCGCCTCACTCTTATCCCCAGATGCACACTGTTGCCGAACACGGGAAAAGCTACAATCTACAAAAAAATGAGAAGGGGGAAAACGCCTAGGATATCATGCCTCTATCACAAGATTTCTCTCGTCTCATCCCCACATCCATTCTTGCTTGGGCCTCCAACCCCATCCACTTCTCTCTACCTCTCTCTTTCTCTCCCTGCCCCCGAAAGCAGGAGCGGACATCCCTTCCAATGCAGCCATAACGGCACCCCACTCAAGAAAAAAAATCAGCACAACCTGCATAGGCATTTCATAATCGTCACGTACGCCCCCTTCCCTTCATTGCACCTGGCTCACAATCTCGCTCGCCCGGCTCAGCGACTCGACCATTTGCTGGCACTCCTTGCGACGGCGGATGGTGTAGTCGCTCTCCTTGAGCAGGTCGTCGAGCTCCTGCTGGCGGTACATCTGCTCGAGGAGCTCGCGCTGCATCTCGTCCTTGGTGTGCTGGACGAGGGTCAGCATGATGGCTTTGGGGACCATGTCGATCATAGTGCGGCGGACGATGTTGTAGTACGAGGTGATGAGGAGTTCTGCGAAGTTGGGTGAGATGTTAGCTCAGCGAGACACTAATGGATTGAGGTGTGTTGATTAGAAAGGTGAAAGGTGGAGGGTTGCTTACTGATGACTTCGACTTCTTGCGTTTCCTTGTCGTTCAATGTCCCGGACGCCTTGAGTGTAGGTGGTGGAGCCTCCATGGCGGCCATCTTCTTCTTGTTTTTGGCGGCGAAGAAACTGTTGAAGAAGCCTCCGTTGTTGCCGTCTGTGATGGCGCCGTCTAGAGAAGGACTCGATGAGCGTGGAGGCACCTGCGGCGGTAATGGCTTTCCTGTCTTTGGATCTACTTGCGTTGGCTTGTTGGAGCTATGCCGATCGTTGACGATAGCCATCGCCCGATGACCGTTTAGGAAGTCTGGGTGACCAGTGTTTACGTAGCACGACTCCATGGCGACAAGATCTTTGACGAGTTTGTTTGTAGGATCCATGACCTTCTTAAAGAAGTTGATGACGACCAAATGGAATTTTTCCTTGAGTTGTGGATATCTCCGGTAGATGGACTTGTTGAGAAGTTGTCCGAGTATGCGCACTAATTCGTCATAGACGAGCGAGACACATTTCAGACTGGGTTCTTCCAGCCGCTTAATCTGCTGCTTTACGATAAGCTCGAAGGCTGTTGTGCCGACGAAAAGAGCTGGCGACGAGCCAGAGGAGTTGTAGAGAATGGTTCGGATGTCTATGTCCTTGACCTGGTCGAATGGGTCGACAGCCTTAACGCCGTTGGCATAGAGTTCGTGGAAGACGAAACTAATTCTGGCGCCACCAGAAAGCTCTATGCTCGAGAGTTCTTGGTTGTTGCCTTCCAACACTGTGCGGTATTCGTTGGCGAACTCGGTAATAATGTTGAGAATGATGTTTGCGCTATTCCCAAGCATGGAATCTCCCAGTTGACTCAACTCTGCCGAGTACTTTTGAAGAGAGGCCGATATCCTGGCTTTGATATCCGGTAGAGTTTGCTTGATGTGCATCATAAGAATGAGGTTGAGCTTCCGAGCGAGGTACGGGGTACCACAGTATGAGCTCTTATTCCGGTATGCTTTGTGGTTCTCAAAGAATTGCTTCTCGGCCTCGAGGGCAAAGGAGATTGCCTTTCTTGCCTCAATGTCTCGTTGACCGCGGTTTACGACAGGCACATAGCCGAGTCGAAGAGGGATTATTCGCCCTGCCAAAATATCCACAACATCGGTTCCCTCATCCATAAGGTCAACTTTTGTGAGCACGCCTATTGTCCGTTGACCTTCTGGGTCTACCTCTCGAGCTAGCTTCAAACCGTCTGAGTTCGCCAAATCGGTGTTGGCTGCGGTAACGGCAAGAATGATGGCGTTGGGCTTGCTGATTTGTTTGAGCACCATCTCCTTTATTTGTCTTTCAATATCTCTCGGTTGATCTCCGACGGGGACTTTGGTTAGACCGGGCAAATCCACGAGAGTAAGGGTGAGGACATTGGGAGAGTATATTCGGAGGTTGATGGGAGCGGGGGAGATTCCAGCATTGCGACCCGTCTTCGTCTCGGTCTCCTTGACAATCTCATCCCGTATCTTGTGGAAGTCGTAGAATTTCTGGCCAGGAATGTGTAGAAATTCGCCCCACTCTTCAATGTTCGACTCCTTGTCAGATGTCTTGATTTCCTCGGGCACACCGTTCGCCTGGGCTTTAGGCGAAGCAGCTCTGTTGATAAGTTGAAGGACTAACGGCCGTCTTGTCACGATGCCGGTCCCTCGAGGTAGACTGCAATAGCCAAGGTCAGTGTCTGCTCATCAGGATTATGGAAGGTCGACAGGAGGAGCGTACAAATCCCTTCCTACTATGTTTTCTAACACTGAGCTTTTCCCACTTGACTGTGACCCAACAACAACTATCTGTGGTAAATCTATGGGGTTTTGGACCTATCGCAACACTTGTCAACTCTTTGTCTCACGTTCACAACATATGGCTGGATCGTCGGCTGGACACTCACCCCGACTGTGGTAAAGACATCTTGGAGTTTATTGACGAGTGTGATCAGGCCAGGGTCGTTGACGTTGATGCTGCATAGACTGGTATCAGCAATGGCAAGACTGCAAGAAAGAGGTCGCATGTGCTCACGCGTTGGCTGAAGCTTGCGCCATCGCGGGGCGTTGTTTTCGTATGCGTTTTGACCAGACTAAAGGTTTAACGCAGCTGCCTTGAGTAATGCAAGAGCAGTAGCTGGGGACAGGCTGAGGGTGGTGGAGTTTAGATACAAAGTTGGTGCCTTCGTTGTTTCTCCTGCCAACGTTCTTGAGAGAGATGTGGCGCACTCTGCCACACTGTGGCTGTCTGCGGGCCGCGTGTCAAGGCAACCGGAACCGTACCAACGACCTCTGACAGGCACATGAACACTCCCGTCTCAAACCACCTTTAGTATTAGGTATTGTTGCCTAAGATAGTGCTGCGTCAGGAAAGCCAAGAGCATGTTGGATCACGTCTACGACTCCTATGATGCGTATTATCTACAATAGTTCACCCCTCCACAACTGCTTGTAATACACGCCGCTGCTCTATTTGTCTACTCATCAACAACCGAAGCAAACTTCTCGTTCATCTTTTGTGCCAATTCCTCATACTGCGGCATCGTTAGTAGGCTGCAATTTAATGAGCAAAGGATATACAACATACCTTCTTCGTCACCTTTTCCTCGCCATCGGTCGGCAGCTCAAATTTCATGCCACGGAGCTGGGTCTGGATATCCGATGTTGCTTCCCTGACCTTAGCCCAGCTCTGACCTTGAGCGATGGCCTTCTGTGCCTCATCATGGAAGCCCATCATGCATTTCATCATCCACTCCGTCTTCCATAGCGGGCAAAATTGATCGTAATCGCTGTAGCCATTTTGTTGCAGGAAGTCCTCTTTAAGCAGTCCTGCAACATCAAGAGTAATCTTGTCTGGATCACCCAGGGCCGATTTTCCGACTAGCTGCACAACTTGATCAAGATCTTCAGAGGTTGACAGAAGCTCCTTGATCCGGTCTCGTAGCCTTGGGAATTCCGGGTTGTTTTCTGCGTAATACTTGTCAAGTGGAGCCGTGTACTTGCTATAACTCTGCGAAGTATTGATTGACGGAAAGTGTTTTCTTTGCGCCAATTTCTTATCCAAACCCCAGAAGACTTGCACAATACCGAGTGTGCTACTCGTGACGGGATCCGAGAAATCTCCTCCTGGTGGACTGACGGCGCCTACAATGGAGACACTTCCTTTTCGGTCTGGGCTGCCAAGAGCTGTGACGCGACCGGCTCGCTCGTAGAAAGAGGCAAGCTTGGCACCGAGATAGGCGGGGAAACCTTGATCAGCAGGCATTTCTCCGAGACGTCCAGAAATTTCTCTCAAGGCTTCAGCCCATCGTGATGTAGAGTCAGCCATCATGGCAACATCCTTGCCCTGGTCACGGAAGTATTCTGCAACAGTGATACCAGTGTAAATGGAAGCTTCACGAGCAGCCACAGGCATGTTGGAGGTGTTGGCAATCAGAGTCGTCCGTTTCATGATGGGTTCTTTGCGGCCTTCGACTTCGATGCTGAGCTCAGGGAAGTCCATCAAGACCTCAGCCATTTCATTTCCGCGCTCACCACAACCGACGTAGACGATGATGTCACTATTGGAGAATTTAGACACACTCTGGCTAATAACGGTCTTGCCACAGCCAAATGCGCCTGGAATACAGACAGTGCCACCTTGCACACCGGGAAAGAGCGCATCGAGCACTCTTTGGCCGACGATGAACGGGGAGTCTGATGAAAGCTTGTCCGTGACTGGACGAGGTACCCGGACAGGCCAATTGTGCATCATGGAGAATTCCGTCTTCTTGCCATCGAACTCAACTTCCAGAACCTTTTCGTCGACTGTGTAGCTTCCCTTCTCGGCAATGTGTGTGATTGTACCTCTTGCTCTTGGTGGTAGCAAAATTTTGTGGTCGCTGAGAAGACTGTTCTCAAACACGCTACCAAAGACATCACCGCCAGTAATGTGATCACCAGTCTTCAGCTTTCCTGGTTGAAAGTCCCACTTGGTTTCGCGATTTAGTGATGGCACATCAATGCCTCGGGGAATGTAAATCGTGTTCGAAACGTCTGATATGCCCCTTAGTGGACGTTGAATCCCATCATAAATGGTTTCCATGAGACCCGGCCCGAGCTCGACAGAGAGAGGTTTCCCGCTCCTGATGACGGGGTCGCCAACGGTAACACCAGCTGTTTCTTCATAGACTTGGATGGTGGCTCGATCGGCTTCAATTCGAATAACTTCTCCGACCAAGTTTTCATGACCGACTCGGACCTGGCCGACATTAATATCGTATCTGTTGAGAAGATTTCCGTGTAAAAACTCACAAGCTCGTACATAGCACATCCTATCATATTCTCGGCGACAATGACAGGACTGTCGCGCATTAGCAAGTATAGAAGCTATGGATGGCGGGGCCAAGCAGTACCCAGAGACAGAGTACACGGAGCCTGCAGAGCGGTATGTCAGTATGGTTCAGAAATTGAAAGCGCAGAAGCAACGTACCATATTGATCCTCGCCAGCCTCATTTTGCTTTCTTTTTGAATCTTTCTATGGGACTAGTCAGATGCTGGAATATCAACAGCCCTCGATACCTTACCGAAGCCATTTTGGAAGTATCTAGAGTTTCTTCGGTGTCGTTTGTAGGTGTGGGCAAAGGGGGAGGAGAGGTGGGAAGAGGGATGTTGGTGGGTGGAGTGTCCTCTTCGCTGTCGTCCCAAAGGTCTGCTGGTGGAGGCGGCGGTCTTGAGGTTTCGTCTAGATGATGTTTGGAGATAAGATCTAGTAATGAAGGGCGGGCTCTCAGTCGTGGTCTAAAGCCAAGCTGCATGCATCTGGCTTCGTGGACTTTATCGTTGTAGCTTAGTAGTCTACCAGAATGCAAATGAGCTCGTCTTGTGCCCCACCAAAAGAACACTAAGCTGCACTCCGCCCCCGGCTCCCATGCCACATCCCTGTCCCACTACGACTACCTTGCATCCCATCACGACTTCATCAATCGCTTTCTTGAGAATTTTTCATGTAACTACTGGTCATTGTGAACAACATTCAAATCCTTGGCCTCCCCGTAGCCATTGTATGCTACGCCACGGAGATTCCATTGCGAGCGAGGGCCTTGAATATTGCCTTTTGCATCTGTAGCTCGACTGACAATTCTCCCTCCCTCCCCTGGAGATAGATGTACTTTACACTTCCACAGAACCCAAGACCATTTGCTGCTTACTTGTTTCTCAGACTCATCAAGAAGCTCTGCGTCAATCCAAGTCCTGCCATCGTCACTGGAGACTTCGACTCGAGTTATAGGTCCATTGTCTCCGCTTGGTAGGGCGTATCCCTGAACAGTCGTCGTTCCATCACTATCAACCCTGACTGTTTCACTCGTCTGAGGTATGCCAATGACAGAGTTGACCGGCATTTCCTGTAAAGCAGGGACTTTTCCCCAGAACGGTTCGGCAGACTCGGAATCTGTTGCTTCGGGAGGTAGCACTTTGTAGTCGCGTTTTTGATAGAAATTCGACGACTCCTCTCGCTGTACTGTAATGTGATCTAGCCATTTGACTGCTCGCGCTCCGGCGATGGCTGGCGCTACGACTCGGACTGGATAGCCATGATTGACGGGAAGAGGCTTTCCGTTCATCTATATTCACGTCAGCAAATCAATATGGTTCTCACATCATTGCGTATCTTATAATTTCGAACGAGATTGCTGTATGTGAAATTCGCGCTCGATGCCCACCTACCTCTAAAGCCAGTATAACTTCAGCGTCCTCACGCAAGGCCCTATCAAGCTGGATGCTCCCGCCGTACCAGTCGTCTTCTTGGCATGGCTGTACAGAACAAGCGAAAGCCACATGAGCTTGCTCCTGATCATCGACCTGTACAATAGCCCGTGCAAGGATGTCTCGAAGTAGTGGTCCTCGCCATCTACAATTCATAACGGCGGCATCTCCCCAATCTATCCCTTGAACATCTTTGATTTCAGTTCTCATGGTATGTCTTCGATTCCCGGCACACTGTAGGACGCAGACGACATCGTGTTGCTTAAAAGTGTTTCGTAGCTGGTCTATTGATAGATCCAGTACGTTTTGCACTGCTCCATCGACACGCACTGTATGTTTTGAAGCGTCGATATGGGGAATGCTCCCATGGTTGCGGTCGTAGCCCTCTTCGGTAGTGATAAAGCTTGACACCAATTTCTTGAGCGGGGGTTCGCGATTGAGTGGCTTCTTGCTGTCGCCCTCAAGGTGAACCATTCTGAGGTTGCTGACACACAAGAGATCTATTAAGGAATTTTATTACCTACCAGAGCACGATCAGGCAAGAATGGCCCTAACCACGTTGAACGTTCTACGGGCATTGTACGAATACGTCATAGCTGCCCTATAAACAAGCGTTGCCAGTCAAAACAGTACAAAGGTCAAGGAGTATTCAAATTTCTATGAGAAATTCTTGGATTTTTGGTTGTACTTGCCATATATTCGGAAGGATGGATCAGGAACAAGCAGAGGCGTTCTCGGAGAGGTAGAACAACTAATGACCACCCAGCTCTTGACCACGCATAATGTCGGTAGAAGAGAGTTCACTGAGATCATCTTGTAGAATCGTCCTTGATATATCCTTAAAAAAAGCGTCATGAGCGCTGTCTATCTACAATGCGCATCACATCCCCACTTCTGTAACTTAGCTCGGAATGAAACTCCTCAAAACGCAGGGCCAACACGTTTTCTGCTATGTAGGCAAAGAAATTGCAGCGCAGAATTCAGTGGATAGCTCGAGCTCGTAGTTTCTAAGTGACTTCCAAGCTCACCAGGATCTTCAGTCCCGGATTATAGCCACATTTCGTCTTCCCAAGTCTTTGTACTCGCCCTGCGCGTCTCCATTGTAGTCGTTCTGGTCATAGCGTATCAAAATGATCCACCCTATATCCTGATACACGCTCTCTCGCATGGAACGGCACCAGTTTGCAAATACGCACGATCGCTATGGCCGCATATCCGGAAAGATGCGGGATCAGGACCGCAGCCTCGTCGTTCGTATTGGATGTGACTTCGTGTAGTTTCGCTGGTGGGAGTCTCCTATCCGTCCAGTAGTGATATTGATTGCCAACATCAGCCGCCTGGCCTCTGGGTTTAGAAGCACGTCCAAGACGGTGACCACAAACTCAGATCATGTACACCTGACATTGGTGAAAAGTGAACGATTGACCAATCTGTTCGGCTTCAAGTGGTGAGTAGAAGGATGACGATGAGGATCAAGACGAATATCAGAATGCCGATGCACCAGCTTGAAGCCGTGTCTTCATTCTTCTTGATCACCCAGCCGACTTTCTTGATGCCGTTCTGCAGTTTCCCGCCGACTCGATCAGCAACACTGTCTACATCCCTTAGTACTTCTCCTTGCTCCTCTAGCTCTCTCCCCATGTCGTCCGCCTGTTGGCGAAGGTTTCCGACCGTCTGAAATACTCCATCAAGGGCCTCATCTTGTTCGTGCATCATCTCCATCTGCCTTTCTTGTTCGAACGCCGTGTATTCGTCGTCTCCATTTCCATCTTCCTCAAACTCATTAGGATGGGGAAGGGAGTCCTTCTGCTTGCCCTTGGCTTGCGCATCTTGTACCGTCTTTTGAAGCTCCTCTCTCATATCCTCGAGTTCTCCACCAACTTCTTCGACCAGATTTCGCCTCCTCTGGACCTCCTCGACCTCAAGGCCATAGCGATATGGATCGCGCTCGACAGCTCGGACGGATTCAACCAAGTCGCTGAGGTCGTTGTTTAGAGTTTGTAGAGCGCTTTCGAGCTCATGCCTCGCTTCGAGAAGCTCCGGCGTTTTGGCGGATGAGGCGGAGGAGCGAATGCGGAGGTAAGAGGAGAAGAGTGGTCTTGTATTGTTAAGTAGAGATAGCACATCGGTCTGGAATTGCAGAAAGGGATCCTCGTCGGCAGTCGCCATGGCTTGATTTCGATAGAAGTGGATTCTTAGATATTCGTCATCGATTTGACATGATGTAGTGACTTTTCCAAAATGTCAGCTTTCCAGCACGATGTGGCGTGAGAAAGCTCGCATTGGTGGACTTTGCTAAGTCACAGCTTCGAGGCTTCCGTCCGGTCTAAGGTACAGTGGGTAAAACAGAGCTTTTACGTAAGCGACACACCACCCACCATCACCGATTTCCCCTGAATCCGTTAGTAGCAAGTCCCTTCATGGCTCATTTCACGGAGGTTACCATTGGCATAAAGATATCAGCCGGCTGAGTATTAGGACTATCTGGATTCAAACTGGCTTGCCTACCAACAAAGAATGCAGTTGCCGTTTTCTATCCCGGCAGGAAATCTTTGCTAATATGGGACCGGACAATCCTCTACCTCTTCCGGAGGCATTTGCAGGGAAGTCAGCGGATGAATTTGTAGATTCTCTGCTAGAACTCGCCACTTCATCAACTGTACTGCAGAAACTCTGTGGTGGTGTTCATGTATTAGACTTCTTTACTAGAAAGCCAGACCTGTATTCCTCAGTCTTGCCCGAAGACTGGCGAGAATGGTTCAAAAAAAGAAGTATCATGAGTATTCTTGAATTTCTTATGCGCCAAGATCTTGCAAGTTTCCATTCACACGCACATGGTAATTATTGCGAGGATCATGCTCGGGACACGGGAGATCCTCCACCACAAACACTCATACAATATATCAAAGACATTCGATCCCATTCTCTGGATCGTAGATATTCGCCACACCAAGACAGCTCCTCTCAGTCTAAGCAGAAACCTTCATTGGCGCGCAACGTGTCCGTGGGCATGAAAACTAAAAAGATCGAAGAGGTGTCTCATTTCGCTCACTATGTTAATCGGCTGACACAGGAACTAGCAGCAGCCCAAGACATGAACATCACTCACCTTGTTGATTTTGGATCCGGTCAAAATTATCTCGGCCGAGCACTGGCGAGCAAGCCGTATAATAAGCACGTCATTGCTCTCGAAAGCAAACCGCACAATATCACAGGCGCAAAGAAATACGACGAAATGGCTCGATTGAGAGAGAAGGCAGTCACTCTGAGGAATAAGAAGCAATTCCGAGCCGAGCAAAGAGCGTTACAGAATACCCCTAACGCTACGATGTACAAGACCTCTAACTCCGAACCGGCTACTGTGATAAATTCCCCAGAAAAGGACGAAATCTCAAAAGAGCCGGTATTGCTGGAGACGGAGGTGATTCCATCAGAAGCTACAAATATATCCGAACATCGAGGTTCAGTGCAGTATGTGGAATATTTTATAAAAGATGGCAATCTTCAGCCTGTAATAAAAAGGCTATTCGAAAAACCTCAGTGTCGAAGCCCGGACTCTACTGGCAGAGACGACCATTATTCTCCGTCAAAATCAGCACATGAACCTGGCAACATGCCATTCGAGCCGGTCTCCCCGCGACTTCTAGTGATGTCTCTCCATTCCTGTGGAAATCTTGTTCATCATGGCATTCGTTCACTGCTATTGAATCCCTCTGTTTCTGCGGTCGCACTGGTGGGGTGCTGCTATAACCTGGTCACCGAGCGCTTAGGCCCTCCGACTTACAAGTTACCAACCCTCCGAACGAAGCATCCACGTCTCGAAAAAACATCCGCTGCATTTGATCCTCATGGATTTCCAATGTCTGAGCGCTTGTGTCAATATGAACATAAATACGGGACGGGTATCAGACTCAACATTACTGCTCGCATGATGGCTGTGCAAGCCCCGCAGAACTGGGGCCCTTCGGATAGCGAAGGATTCTTTACCCGTCATTTCTACCGCGCATTACTGCAGCGTATTTTCCTGGACTATCAGGTTGTTCAAGCGCCCGAAGAAAGCGACGACGTGGCTGGAGGCAAGCCAGAGCAAGGTCACGATGGGTCCACGAACCCAATAATCATTGGTTCGTTGAGAAAATCTTGCTACACGAGCTTTGTTTCCTACGTTCGTGGCGCTCTTGCCAAGCTTTCGAGTGACTCGGATTTTGGTCTGCTGGTTCAAGAGAAGCTTGGTGGTATTAGTGATGAGAAGATTCAGCAATATGAACGCGATTTCCAGGATAGGAAGCATGAGATCAGCATATTGTGGAGCTTGATGGCTTTTAGTGCAGGTGTCGTAGAAGCAATCATGGTGGTCGATCGATGGTTGTTCCTCAAGGAACAGGAATGTGTGCGGCGTTGTTGGGTGGAGCCTGTGTTTGACTTCAGCTATAGCCCAAGAAACTTGGTCGTTGTTGGCATTAAATAATGGGATCAATAAATGCCGTTCTTACACAAGTTATGGCAAATGACGTCAGTGCCGTATCAACAAGGTTACCTTAAGGTATTTTCGCTATGACAATACCTTTAATTCTATGGCATAACCTGCGTCGATTTATACCAAGCCAAAAAAAGACTACGGAATGAGCCTTTCTCGTGTCTCACTGAAGACGTTCCTCTTGAATTCAAAGTCTGCGCTGAAATCAGCAATAGAACACCATAGCAATGTGACATTTGTAATTGGCAACGAGTCAGCAGGTGAGCATATATTGAGGAACTGTTTTTAACTTATTTTAATTATCTGTAGACCTCGACTCATTCACTGCTTCCTTAATTTTTGCATACATACGCTCTTCAAAGCCTCCCAAAAGAGCATTCTCTCAGACATATGTGCCTGTGCTCAATATTCCCAGAGGAGACATCGCGCTGAGGCCGGAGTTCCTTGCTCTTCTACCCCATGCAGACCTGGAAAGTAAACATCTCATCACTTTAAGTGAATTGCCCGAGGAAGGCACTATTAAGGCAACACTGCCGCCAGAAACTACGAAATGGATTTTAGTTGATCACAACTCGTTGCAGGGCGCTATTGGCTCTATCTATGGAGAACGAGCTGCCGGCGTCATTGACCACCATGAAGAAGAGAACAAGGTCCCCGTAGATACGGGAGACGAACCCCGGATCATTGAGAAAGCAGGCAGCTGCACGAGTCTGGTCACGAACTATTGCCTTGAACCCTGGGAATCCCTCATATCGAACGGGTCCTCAGCATACGACGCTCAGATAGCAAAAGTTGCAATGGCTAGCATATTAATCGACACCAACAATCTTCAATCCAAAGATAAGACATCGCCGCATGATGAAAAGGCCGTCAAGATTTTGGAGGCGAAGATTGTAGCGGATACAGATCCATCGTTACCTTTTGACAGGACTGCTTTCTTTGAAGAGATTCGGAAGGCGAAGTTAGACATCGGCTCACTGAAGCTGCAAGATATTCTCCGAAAGGACTACAAGCAATGGACAGAAAATGGCCGTAAGCTGGGCATCAGCTCTGTCGTCAAACCAATATCTTTCCTGCAACAAAAGGCAGCGACAGAGGAGGCCCAATCAGACGAGTCGGAAAGTCTACTCCAAGCAGCAGATCGGTTTTCCAAGGACCGTGATCTAAGCCTTTACGCAATAATGACTACGTCCACTTCTCCAGAGGGGAGTTTCCAAAGAGAGTTGATGGTCAAGGCCTTTACAGAGGACGACGCAAAGTCTACAAAGAAGTTTGCGGATGAAGCTTCAAAAGGTCTTGGACTGGAAGACTGGGATAGCAGCAAAATGGACAACGTATCAGGCAGCAGAATCTGGAGCAAAGTTTGGTGGCAGCGCAACGTTGAGCATAGCAGAAAGCGAGTCGCTCCTCTCTTGCGAGAAGCCATGAGATGATATCAAATAGAATATAGGAAGCGAAACACAGACCCGGATTCGTCGACTGAGGAATAGATGTTGTGGTGGAAGCAGCATTCGGAAAGCTGCAGAATCTATGCGGACTCCAGCAGCTGGTCATACGCCGCACTCCTGGATCGAGAGGAAATTGAGATATACCGAGTACTCGGAAAGGATGGAGGCGTCGGAAAAATAGTAATGCATCGAATTCTGCACAGGATGTCTCAAGACGCGTCAATAGAAGACGCGCGTTCTAGAGTGCCCATGAAAATGATTTTGTTAAATGTCAGGAGCTGAGTCCACTCGACGCTGGTTGAGCATGCAGTGCCAGCACACTGTCCGCAAGGCGCATGGAAGATGATACAAAACGAGTGCGACGTTAGCGTCTAGCCAGGATGAGGCTTCCCCGGCGAATAGAAAAGTGGCTACGGTCGTAGACAAATCTGCACGAGAGCGAATCGAGCGCGGCCGCAGGTGCGGTCTCCTGGCTACTACGTTTCCACGATCAAGCTTTTAGCACGGGTCCCAACAACCCCAGAGCCCCGGTGACCCGACTTGTCAATACACCGTAGATAGCTGACTGAGCTTGGACAGACCGTGGACAAAGCGTGCTACGGAGTAAGCTGGTTTGCCTTGTAGGCTGCAGCACGTATCAACGATGGACTTCTTGAAAAGGTCGAAGCTGCACCAGACCGAACCGGGAGCCTTGGTAGAGCTGTGTAGGGAGATTGGGCCAATAGCAGGTTGGACGAAGCTGCAGTCTGGTGATTCGTCCAAGGCGTGCTTTGTTGGCACAGATGCATGCAAGACATCTAGCCAAAGAGAGCACCGGCGCCGCCCTCCACCATGAGGCCCTCGCAATGCTGTCACGACGCCGCCCGCCCTCTGAAGTCCAGCAGAAGCATGCGCCACCTGCTCCTGCTGTCCGAACTGTCTGTTAGCTGTTGCACCGCATGCTTAAGCCGCACCATCCAACATTCACCGTCAACGGGCAGACAGACATTGAAAGCTTCGAGAGCGGCACAACCCACCCTAGCCGACGCGGATGCGCTTATCGATATCCTAACCTCGCCAGCCGACTTCTGCCCAACGGCTACAGGGACCTTCCCTGGCTTGTAGTAGAGCTGCGCTGAGTTTTACAGGCCTTTGGACCTCGAGTTGCCTCGCGATTTTCTTCTAGGCAGCTCGATCAATGGAGCCATGACCAGTCCGCCGCCTGCACCGGCCCATCCGTCTTCTTGTAAGTTGACTGGCTCGCGTCTCTCATTGCCCGCTTCACCTCCGACGAGCGCTTCTGCCAATCGCTTCCGCTCTCATGCATCGCTCTCTGTACGATGCGCTGGCACAGGATGGGCTCAAACGCTAACCGACTACCACGCTGTAGCAATATCTCCTATCCTCACCCAAGACTCTTCTGAAAGTGCACGCCTACATGAGCTTGAGCTTGAGCTTCATGAATCGTCGCACGCCATTCCGCTCCGCCCCTCCAGTCCTCCCCGGTCTCCCTCTCCACGACGCTTGGGACACTCAGTCATGGGCAGTGATGATCGAAAAGATGCGGTAAAGGACAAGACCCAGGTCACTCACCATGAACGAGCTTCAGAGGAGGGAGCGAGGAAGTCCGGCGTCCCGATGAGGCCTTCAATGCCGCCCTCAGCGTCTGCTCCTCCCGGCCGACTACCCAGACTCTTACCACAGGATGTCTCGCAATACGTCGAATCCAGTCTTCCTACTTCTGCAATCACGTCGACTTCAACTTCTCTAGCTGAGCTCGCGCATCTCATACGGTTGCAGCGCTATCAGGAACAGCGACGTTGCCAATCCCGGGTACGACTGCACCGATGGCTAGTATGTAGTGCACTCTCTGCTCGTCTGGTGCACTGCGGAGATCTAGCTCACAAGACACTTGTCGACCATTTCCGTTCCGAGGATAAGAAAAGTTTTGCCGCCCTTTATAACGCGATCCACGATGTACGAAGTTCTTGTGATGCAACTCGGCGTTATGCATTACTGGAACCAGATATGGACATTAACAAAACCAAACCGGCAGGTAACGAACGTGTCACGTCTTTTTCAACCTTTATGCATGAGATACCCCCAAAAGTCCGCGACGAGTTACTTCATTTCATTTCCGAGATCAGAACCAATCCAGACTTTCTTGCAAATCGCCTTGTCACTTTGTCCCAGCAAGAACTTGCATCCATCACAGCATTTCGACAAACAATGGATCCTATTGAATCTGTCATGCCCTTGCATTCTCGAACAAGAAATGTTTCTGGGAACAAATCTGTTTCTCCCAATGTCCCAAGCCCTGTTGAGCGTCTTTTATCTCTGCAGAGGCACGATCCCCTTTCGGCTTTGCTTCATACTATTTTTGCCAACTCTGCCGGTCCAGATTCGGCAGAAGATTTGCGGCGGACCGATGTCTGGGCAACAGCATGTGCGAAACTTATTACAGAGCACAAGCCTGGCAGTGACAAATTCGTCATGGCCGTGCTGGACGCCTGGACCGCTATGAGGGAGTGGCCAGGGAAATCTAACTTGGAACTTTTCCTCATGGAAATTCTGCAGGATGGGAATTTTCTATTGGAAAAGGCCGAAGAGCAATCTGCCAAGCTTAGGACCCAGACTGAGACGGTATCAGCAAAGGAATCGATTGCTGCCGAGGAATTTTATGATCGAGCCGTGAGCCGGCTCTTCGAGGTTATAGACGGTGAGCCGGGCGCCGGGGGCTTGCCTGCTGGTGCCTTGGAAATAGGGACTGCCATCATCCGGAAGCTGGAGCTCTCCAATTCAAAGAGTCCTCGGCTCGCTGCCCCATATTTCATTGTTTCACGTTGGTTCTTTTCAACTTTCTTATTGAATGCTATAATCCATCCCGAGTCTCAGTGCTTGATGACGGGATACCACATTACGGAACACGCTCGTCAGCGAATTCTCAAAGAGGTGGCAGTGCGTGCACAAAAGCTGGTCCTCGATGTTACTTATCGGTGGAAAGAAGCTTTACCGGTCCTTCCAGAAATCCGAACTCACATTGAGAATGTTGTTTCGCATTTCAAGAATGCCCGTGGTCAGGTCTCCAAACCTGTACTTCTTCGAGCGCAGGCAATCACGTCTCCCCGCGAGACTGTGGAAGTACAACCATTTATTGTCATTAGCCCAGCAGACATCGGAACTCTGGTCAGTACGTTGTTCCCAGAGCGTCGACCGCCTTCAATGCAGTCAGAACGAGATATACCGCGAGGGTTAACTTCTTCCGCATCTTCTGTCTCGGGGATATCGTTGTTGCAGCCAAAGTCTAGTTCAGGTGATGCCAGCTCCATTCTGAGTCTCGGAGCTTCCTCAATGACGAGCGAGACTACATCCCGAGAGCATCTGCTGGAAGATGGTTCTACTACGCTTCGAGATGATATAGGAGACGGGCAAAGAGCACTTTCTCTTGAAGATTACGGACGCAAAATCAGATTGGCTTGCGCAGAGATGTCTCGAGTTCTCGGCCTCGAAGCCGCTGCAGGATCGTGCCATCCCTGCGCCGAACGCTGGGCAGTCTTATACGTTTCGCCAGACGGCAAAGAACTAAGGACGAGAATGAGGAAAGATGGTGAAGACGATGACGATCTAGATGACGAATCCCCTGACAGCGATAGTGAAGATGAAGGATACTCAGAGCGGATCGATCTTGAATCTGACTACCACCAACTGAAAGATGCAATCACGAAATTGGTCGAAGATTATGAGATACCCAAAGAATTGGCTCCAGAAGCCGAATCAAAGGGATTCAGCAATCGTACCACCAAATCACGTCGCGTTATAAAGCCTGTCAGGTCTCGCACTTCGGATGCCAGCATACCGAGCGCGAAGCTTGGTTCTAAGAACCCCTACTCTAGCGCAGGTGTGACCAATGCATCTACTTCATCTACAGCCGGCATCGAGATCCAGAGGCGATCCCCAGGTGCTATAAGAGACGCTCCGAACAAAGGGCGTGAGGCTCCTAATGAGCTTCCTTCTGTCGTTATCACTATGCTTGAAGCAGCAATGAATCAGAGCCAGGCTCGGTCCGACTTTGTCAACGCTCATCTTTACTACAAAACACTTCAACAGCTTCGTCGACTTTCTTCTCCATCTCTGACTCGCGATGGCTATGCGCCGCTACTCCACTATTTTTCGAGGGGTCCTCGTGATTCGCTTGGAAGATGTACAAGTGCAATTGAGGAGTTTGAGGCATGGTTCGTCTGGCTCAAACAATCGCAGGAGCGCCATGACAATACTGTTCAGGACATGATCTCCCGCATCAATACCCTCAGGGATAAGATGTGGTACATTACAGATGTCAAAAACTCTGCTAGCTACGAAGAAGCAAAGAATGTTGCGGCTGCTTTGAGGAGCATGGGCAAGCCGTCTCAAAATCAGGATGGTAAATCAGTACCAGCTTCCAGAAACCGAAATTTCACCAAAACAACTTCGGCCAATTTCCTCTTGAAGACCGAATCACAGGTGCTTGACCTAATGGCAGCGAAACATGATTATGGCGGGCTAAACAAATTATCTGACGAGCAAGCAGCCATAACATCCAAGTGGATCAGGCAATCTAATCTGGAGAATTTCTGCAAAGGGGAAGAGCGCATTCATCGATTCTGCCTTGAGATTGACAGATGCGTGAACAAGCTTGTGGGTGATGGCATTCTGGAAGGCCCCGTCTTATGGTCCAGTGAACTTTTCCGCAGAGACAAAGATATTCTTGACAGTGGTCGGCAAAAAGGCGACCTCTTTCTCACTGGAGTTGGAACTCTTAGCATCAGTGGTGATGATGAATACGAGGTACAGGGTCGACCAAGTTCGCGCAGCCTCGACTTTGCTCCCCGACCAAGCTCTAGAGATTTGCGGGCAGTCTCTACGCGTAACAACTCGCAACAAAGCTTCGATTCTAGTAAATGGAGCACGAGTCGGACTTCAGACATCATGGACTCGCCAGAGTATTTCGGTAGTCTGAGTCCCAAAGCAGCTATTGATTCATCCACGACGTTTTGGTCTCCTTTCCAAACCACGGTCCAATCGCCAACAAGCGCTACAAGTATCAGGCCTCGGACGGCGTCGTCTGCCAGTGGAACTCTAATGCTGAGGAATTCTGCAGCAGTAAGTGATGATAAACGGCGATTCCTGTTGGACCTTAAACAGGCAGTCACTGGACTACTACTCAGTGATTTGGGTACAAATGTCTTTGGGACTGGCAGTGAGACAGATGCCTGGTTCTCTGGGGATCTTGGTGAAGAGTGCTTGCAACGCAAGGAAGCGGAAGATCGGAGAAAGAAGCGCTTGGCGAAGAAGAAGAGCATGAAGAGTCTTAAGAGCAGCCGACTGGATCATCGCTCGAGTCCTTTGGAGACACTCGGACGACAAGAGAGGGGACAACCAGCGGCACCCGTGGCGACACTGCATCACGTGGGTCCTGAAGCAGTCCAATCAGCCAGCGAGCATTCAACGTCTAGCGATGCTACGGCACGCTCGTCTGGAACAAGACAAGCCAAGAAAGAGAGCATTGTCGAATTTCCATTCAACATTGCATTCCGCCGCTTGCTACATCGTTTCGCTACGCATCCCAACCCTTTCTCCAAGCTCAACGCTCTCTATGAATTGGAATTGCTTATCATTGCATCGCTGAGTTCTCGTGCAAACCGAGGCTCTCGTCGCGAGACTCTACCCACCGTCCCTCAATCACCAACACTAGGTGCTACACCTGAGCTGAGCTCTCGAGAAGCAACGGTCCAAAATGCACCAGCAAATACACTCAACGACGCCATAGCCAACTGCGAATCTCGCCGCGCCTTCATGCTCGCCAGCGAACCCATCGCCAAATTTTCTCCTCACCGGCACACCACGGGCACCGGCACTCCAACCGGACCTCCCAGCACCGACATGATCGTCGAGATCCTCCAAGGTCTCTTCCGCGACTCTGGCATCCGGCCCAAAACGCTCTTCCGCGATCTCCAATACATCGCCTCCTTCGTCCCCGCCGCGCTCCTCGACAAGACGCCGCGCGGCAAAGCCTTCTGGGACGCGGGTCTTGCTGCGCTCGGCCTGAAGCAGGACATCGTCCGCATCATGGTCGAGCTCGCCGACGACATCGTCGCCTACCACACCAACAAGCGCGGCTACTCGACTTCTTCCCAAGCTGCCACCAGCGCCAACGCTAACGCGGCTACGAGCGGCGGCGGTAGCGGTAGCGGCGGTACTGGTACTGGTGCTGGTGCTGGCACTGGTGCTGGTGGTGCGGGTGCTGGCTCGACCAACCCGTCGGCCGACGACGACGAGCTTGCGCGCTACAGCATGTCGGACGCGGCGCGCATGCTGATCATCACGGCGAAGGAAGGAGATGCGGCGGCGGAGCGCGAACTCGCGACGTTCTATCTCACACATCCGGACCTGCTGCCGCGCACGACGCTGCCGCTGACGTTGCCGCGGGATGTGTTCAAGGAGGAGCTCGAGGAGGTGTATCGCAAGAAGGAGGATCGGCAGCGGTGCGATCCGATGACGATGTGTGTGGCGCATCATTGGATGGAGTTGAGTAGTCGTGGTGGGGATGCGCTGGCGAGGAAGTACTTGAGGGCGAGGGATGAGATTGAGAGGATTCCTTGAGTGAGATGGTGAGAGCTTTTTTCTTTTTCTAATGGATTTCCTTGTTCGGAGGGGTTTCACTCCGTCTGGAGTGGGGGATTCATGGGGAAGGGGTTTGACGTGACATGACATGGGTAGACGGGATCCCCCTACTTTGTTTATTTCTATCCCCATTCCCCCTTTATTTCCTATTTTATGACGACACCGAAATCACGAATGGCATGGTACATTACACGCGCGCTCCGTTGGGTTAGGGGAGTGTTGTTGAGATTTTTTTGGTTTTGTCCAACGTTGAAGCGCAGCATAGAATACCCCCTTACGCATGTCTTTACACATTTGCAGATCCTGTTTAGGGGTTTTTGGATCACGATTTGGTTTTTACTTGGATGGCCTCGAAGATCGATCGCTCTAGTATGCCAGAATGGTTGTGGATATATAATCTGGCATATACCTGGCCAGGGATAATTTGATCATGATTCATGAACTCAACTATCAAATTGACATATATTTTCAAGATGCAGTTGCATACCACGTCGTATGTGACGATAACACCATAACTTCACTGCTCACGATATAACTACGAGTCACGAAGGAGCGAGACATGTAGCTGATGCACGAAGACGGACGATACTCTGTAAATTGTTTAATCAAATTGAGATAATCGAATAATGTCGAGAAATAGTATATATATAACATGAAGTCAAAAACTCTTGTCGAATTGACAATCTCTGCGTCATTCGCTACCCTGCGCCAATTCATGCGATCTTAATCTCGTAACCGAAAGAATCATCACAATACTCTAAACACCTTCCCGTGGAGTAAGAGCATCGCTATGAAGGAAAAGGTCGCCCGGAACATGGAGGCGCCACCTCAGGAATCGCTTATGGTACTGATGGAAATATTACGAGGAGGTAGAGCCGACACTCTCGATAGAACTTCCGGTGTCCTCATGCGTAAGACTGGCTCCGGTAGAAGAGGTCTCAGAGCGTCGACGGGCTGATGTGGTGGCGGTGTCGAGCTGTTGCTTGGTGTGGGCATGCATGAGACTATGGCTAAGTATTAGTATATTACTAAATGATTGATGAGGACAAGAAGGGCAAAAACTTACCGAGCGTAAGAGGACATGGCTCGATCGGGGTTGTCTAGGTCGAAGTGATGGGCGAAGTTTTGTTGAGCGCCCGTAGGCTCGGAGAAGTCATTTTGAATGTACACGTCAGAGGAAGCCATTTTTGTTTGGACGGTGGTTGTTGGCGAGAATTGGATAGTGAAAATGATATTAGGTGTGGAAAATAAAGTGGTCGTTGGGGAGAAAGGTTAAGGGAAGGCCAAGAATATATCAGCCTATGTCGGCATCGCAGAAAGACCTCGAGGTGCGTCAAATGCGACCCTGAATTCACCTAAGGCGCGGGAAGTTATTACTAGCGCACAGCTGATGGCGATTTTAGCTCCTCGATCCGCATATCAAGGCCAAGGCGTTAGCCATCGTCCCAATCACTCTGGAGGGATCAGCGGGCCCTGCATGCCCGAGGTGATGTCAATGGTGCACTAGACCACATTGACGACCCACTCAATCAGGGTCCTTCAGCAGACATGCACGCGGCCTGCATCATTATGACACTATCCTGCCGCTGCGCGCCCTCCTTCTTTCTGCGCCTGACGCACATTGATTCCACGCGAGCCCTGACCTGAGCATGGCCGACAGCAACGGCAGCTTGCGTGATTGGGAATCGCCCAGCTTTCAGCCGCCAACGCGTTAGGTGCTATATTTGTGACCTGTTAGCCTTCTTTCGTCATTCCAGAAAACTGCCCGTTCTCGGGCAAAACACATCGATTTCCCCGTCTCTACTCTAAGCTGGCAGTCGTAATGTCTATCATTAGCACTGTTGCGCTCACTGAGGTCCTGTTGTGCAACTTAGTCATTGCCTTCAGAGGCACACTAGGTATTTCTCATGTGAGAGACCAGGATCGTCGATTCTTATCGTCACAACTCGTCAAATCATTCCTTTGGCCTGTAACTTTATCGAAGTCTAGCCCTCTCATCTATCGATTCAAACCTAACCTAATGTCTTTCCATGTTTTAGCCGTCCTACAATGAGATCATTTCGTTTCGTGTTTCCCTACTATGTTGATTTTTTCTGCAAAAGGAAAGTTGGAAAGGAATCTGGGCCGAAACAGTTTCATCAATGCACCCATGCCCCACTGTCGGGAGGATCTTCGATGATCGATGCATCGACTTCCTCTGAGGCCTATGGCTGCGGGGAATGCGATCTTCATTGCCCGAGATTGCTGAAATGCTCGATTTTCTGACCGGTCTGACGCCATCTCACAGTGCAGCTCACTACCGATTTGGGATTACGAACATTACGTAGAGGTATGCATTTGATAACGCCTACCGCTTTAAGCGACTGGATTTCCGGTTCGACTTGTCGACTTGTCGAGTCTACCTCTTGTAACCTCACGAACTGGCTATTCCATACTTCTCTGTCTTAGATGGTGAGAGGAGGGGGAGACGAACAGGCGAACAGATTGACGTAGTCCTGCTTGGTTGCATCATACTATGGATATTATCCGTCTTCTTCAAGAATGATATCACAGGAGAACTCCCGAACTGGGTAATGCATGCCTAGAAGCTGATCTTCTTCGGAGGCCGCATGACCTGGTGACCTGTTAAGCGGATGTCACAATAGGCGAAAAACGATGGGAACGTCCTCTATACATATATTACTATCAAGCCGACTGTCCCGATTAGCCTGGAGCTGAACTCCAAATATGTGGCCCACCCTCGAATCAAGCTAGGGGCAACCCCAATAGGTTCTATGTGTGTTTGGTTAGCCGAATGCCTCCTTAAGTTCCGTCCAATCTTACGATCGATGCTTGAAAATGCCCCAACGGTATTTCGTGAGTTTGACTTACAATTCTATCAAGGGGCCTCTTGCAGGAAAATGTCTCCCATCCCCAATGGCACTGCTCAAGCATGTTATTGGAGACCTAAGCGAGAAACAAAGATGGTGTACCAGATATCAATTCGCTTCACAATTCAGTCGGAAATACTTGCTTTGCGGCATATGAATGCGCTCATGGGATGCGAAGAGCATAAGACATGCAAGCAAATCTCTTGTATCTACTCGGCTTAAATATGGATGAGTTTCTCCACGCCATGAAGAAAAACGCCATATCAATCAAGAGTGTCCAGATACTGGCAACGGGCAGCAATTAGCCATCATATCAATTAGAAAGAAATTGGATTTGCCAAGCCATCAAGTTGTGTATCGATGGACCCAGGTTATTGCTTCATAAGAGTAGAGTATGTCCTACAAAAGGCATCTCGCTGATTTCGCAGTCAGCAAATTCCACCAGCGCCAATGCATCAGTCTGGGCACCCACGAAGTGTAATTGCTCCTAGACTTTTAAGGAGCGGGATATCACAGCACAAAACTACACCGCACACTTCACTTCTGATATATGCTTTCCAGCATCATCTCCTATTCCATCCCAACAACCGCACCTTCAAAACTCCCCTTCCTTCCCGCTCCCAGCACCAAGCCCCAACGCTCCCCACACCCCAATTAACCCCCACATCCCCACCGTCCAGCCTCTCCACAACCCCGCCATCCCCTGTCCCTTCGCCTGCCTCGCCGGCACAATCTTCCCTCCCGCTCGCGCCTGCACCGCCGCCGGATACGACCGATATCCCTCTTCACGAACAATATACCACATCGTGCCCAGCACACCCTTATACGGCCCAACATCCACCACCGTCCGCAAACCCCCTTCCTCCTCCTCCTCCTTCTCCTCCTCCCTATCTCCCTCCCCCTCCCCCTCCCTTCTCCTCCTCCTCGTCCTCCCCCCCTGCCCCTCCCTTGCCGCCGCCGCCGTCCGCCGCAGCTCCGCGACGTGGCCCCGACGCAGCACCGTCTCGAGCGGCAGCTTGACGACGAGCTCGAGCGCGGTCGCGCCGAAGACGCAGACGTTGTACGCGGCGGGCGTCAGGACCGGGTCGATGCGCAGGCTGGAGGAGCGGAGCAGGAGCGGGGTTGCGGTCGAGATGAGGGCGGGGAGGGCGCTGTGGAGGAGGGTGGGGGCGAGGAGCGAGGGTGGGAGGGTGAGGTTGGGCAGGGCGCGGACGGAGGGGAGGAGGTGCCGGGGGGGTGTGGTGGTGGGGGTTAGGATGAGTCTGGTGGGGGAAAGAGGAGAAGTTAGCTGGGTGGTGGAAGGAGATATTGGAGAATGGGGGGGATGGACGGATGGGGGGCTTACCGAGTGCGAATCATGTCGAGAGGAGCGAGAATGGTGCCTGCGATTCCGGCGGCGGCGACGGCGACGGCGAGCGAGGCGATGGGGTTGGGGCTATCGACGACGTCTAGCCCGCCGACGCCGTCTGTCGCGCCTACAAAGATGCCTGGATCGGGAAGGGAGAGGAGGGCGGAGAGGAGACTGCGGGTCCAGGACTCGATGGTGCGGAGGAGGACTTGGTAGACGAAGGTGGCGTTGGTGGCTTTCCAGAGGCCAAAAGCACTTTCTTTCTGCCATATCTGAGAGAGCGCTTCGAGAATTGAGTCGGGATGTCGAATTTCTAGCTTTTGTGAGGGAAGCGCCGGATAAGAGGCCGGCGTAGGTGTTGCGGAGTTGGACCGACTGGGAGTTCGTCGAGATCGATGTGCAGAACGGGACGGCGTTGACGAGGTTACTTGAGGTGCTGTGGAAGTGAAATATGAGGGCTCATCATCTGAAGAGTCTTCCGACACTGATATCTGAGTCATTTTTTTTAGCAAGACGAGACCATAACATAGACCTTTTCCCCTTACCTCCTGATATGGTTGATATCTTGAAGCCTGAGACCTATTGGACGGAGTACGAGAGCTACCGTAGGTCGGTCTCCGTATAGCATCAGGTCCTGCAGCTAAATGGCATTGTAGTACTATCTTGGCTACTTCGAATGGCTGGGCCAGGAACACGCTTGTATATTTCCAGACTGCTTGGTTTGCAAGCCTCTTTACTAGCTCCGAGGTTGAGGGCGATGACTCCGGAAGGTAGTCCCCATAGTCTATATCCGATAGAATATCACGCGCCGAAGTCCCAAAGCTCTTGCTGCGCGGAGGCGGAGCCGTCCTGTTGCTTGCGGGGAGCCCATGGGCTCTGGAGTTGGATTGGGACGCATCAATAGGAATACCGACCGACGGAGGTACGTAATAGGGACGAAGCGGATTCGGGGTATCGCTAGAAGTGGTCATCGTGATAGGCTTGACGTTGGAGCGCTCCATATTCGTATCCCCATATTGCGGCGAGGGAGTTGAGGTTTAGATCAGAGAGTGACGCAGTCGAGCTTTTTCCCTGGGGCAAATCTTCCCAATTCCCGACAGCTCCGAAAACATTTTTATGATAACAACATACAATTATACTACTCATTTGGATCTCGGCCGGGCGAGTTATGTCCCTTGCTCGACCTGCGTTCTCCTCAACCGCGTCGATTCGTTCAGCACCGCGGTCGTTACAATGTTTTTATCCAAGGACCGTATATCATCATCAGCCGCCATGCCCTCGACTACACGGTAGCAGAAGAAAATTTGCGATCGCTACTCAACCAAGAACGTCGCGGATATGTCGGAAGCACATTACGGGTGCAACAATACCTTGGCAATCAAGTCTTACAAGAGCTCGGAGGACATTTGCAACAACGCCTGTCGCTGGCCACGGTCACGTTGATCCTCCAAAGCCAGGTGAAGAGTATGCTTCAATTTCCTTGGATAGTCGATTACTCAACAGTTCGGTGTTTATGAGATCTAACGGCTATTTTATTTTATAGGCGCCATGTAACGTTCGTTGACAAAGAGGGTGAAGAGCACACCTTTGAAGTCTCTGACGGAAGTAATCTCCTCGACATTGCACAAGCCAACGACCTAGAGATGGAAGGGGCATGTGGTGGGAGCTGCGCATGTTCGACGTGTCACGTCATCGTAGAAGATCAAGATATGTATGATAGGATGGAAGAGCCCTCGGACGACGAGAACGACATGCTGGATCTGGCATTTGGATTGACCGAAACCAGCAGGTTGGGCTGTCAAATTCAAATGAGCAAGGACTTAGATGGATTAAGGGTCAAACTACCAAGCATGACCAGGAACTTGCAGGCGAGTGACTTTGCCAAGAAAGAGTGAGCATGTTGTGAGGTAGCGTTGAGACGGATTGACACCACTCAAAATCTTTGGCAGGTACGTGTAAATATTCCGAAGCTGTGGAAAGGCCCGTGGCCAGATTTGTGCCTGCAACATTTTCATCTACACTTCTATGTACAACTTCAAAAAGACCTAATATTCCAGAAACAATCTCCGGGTCAAGTTAATTTGAGTTCATTTCCCTTGTTCTTTAGCCCACTCATCATACAGCGCCGTTCCATAGTCACCTCTGTTCGGTAATCGCTGAATGGTATGAATATGATACTTCTTCGGTAGAGCATTGGCCAGCCATACTCCATTGTGGTGGTCAAACTCGTTCATAATAATGGGACTATGGATTCGGAAATAAAAGGGCGTCTCATCGTCGACCGGGCCTATCCAGGCGAAGTACGTTTCGTCAAGATACGCTTCTACGCGCTTCATCATGATCTCAAAAGCGCCGCCGGGCAACAATTCGTTGTAAATGGCAACGACATCGAGTAGAGCTTTCCGCTGTGACTCGTCGAACTCTTTGGCACATACCCCCTCGAAAGGTATCACGCGGTTGTCTTGGAAAGCTCCGCCCAATCCTCGGAGGTCGGCTGGATTCCACCGTCCTGGGGGCATAGTTGATCCATCAATATCATTAATCTCCCCCTGGATCGTTGCCTTTTTCTGCTGCTCTGGAGACAACGATTTCATTAGGGAGAATCCAGCATCTTCCTCTCTATTCAGGACTGACATTCCCTTGTTTGGGCCGTCATCGATTTCATTTGGCTCTGCGCCTACGAAGAATGGGCCTACAACGATCTCTCCAGCCACAGTGAACACGTTCAGGCAAAGGTGATGACCGAAAATATTGAAGCCCCACGGTTTATCTGCTGCAGGTGTGCCGAAAAAGCAAAAGTGGTAGCTGTCTTCGTTCATTACATTTTTGAGGGTCGTGACTTCGCCCAAGAATGCGTTGACTTTCATAGCCTTAACCACTTTATCATATCCTTGGGCAGACAAGCTAGCTTTGAGGAGGTCATGAACAGCAGCTCTCAAAGACGACGACATTTCTTCAAGCCGAATGCCACTGTCTACAATGACGACTTCAGGATTTGACCATGATCTCCATTCGCGGGCGTCCACTGGGTATCTGAAGCGCTTGCGTTCTGCTTCTGAAGCGGTTTCGAGAACGGCGTTCGCCGCCCGAACCATCGCATCAGTCGGTCCTCTGGCGGATTTGTCCAGCTTCCATAGACCTTCTCTTACTTTGCCATCAGTGGTAAAACCTTTGTATGGGGCTTCGTAAAGCTTCAACCAGCCGTGAGCCACGGGGTTTAGGAAGATGCTCTCGTCCCCTAATACGCCCTTGGAATGAGTTCTTGCGTCACGATCATTGGGATGAAGGCGGGGGTGATCTAGAGGAATGACATAGTCGCGAAAATTTTTTGACAGTTCCACGATTGGAGTTTTGCTCACATAGGCCATGATCGATGCGAATCAGGGCTCTACGAGATCGCTTTGCTATTCTCAACGCGATTGGACTGAATATGCAAGTACGAAACGAATCTGGTCACTGAAAACTTGTATTCTCGAGACTACCCTCGAGGATATATCTGATCATCACCTGCCTCAACTTTATAATGGAGCCAGAAATAGAGCCGACTCGCGTCGCCGGGATAGAACTACCCCGCGATGTACGGAGTAAGGTACTCGATACAAATTCCCGGTTGGGCTGAGCTGATTAGAATATCCTAGCGGGTCAAAATTTCTGGGCCGCCCGCATTTTTTCCTCGTTTTAACCCGCCCAAGTTAAGACACAGCGGCTCCGGCAATCGGTCATACATTTCTCTTAAAGGACGCTTTTCGTCCATCTCCTTGGGGTTCTCTGAGTGATACGCGTAGTTCCTCTACGTGGGTGACCAAATTTCGCAATTACCTCATTAGGGTGCCTCTACGCTGGATTTCCCTCATCCGGCTGTGGCCCTTTAACTTAATCCATAGCCAATCTAATTATCTCAACTGGCTTAAATCCGAGAGTTTGTGAGGGCATCCCGGCCGATATTCGCCCTGGTCTGTCACCCATATGCTCCTAATCTGAATATTCGCGCGAAATCGGGATAAGGTGGCCGCAAATTTTTCCTTGCACTATTCTCCCATATTACCACCAATCTCACAAACTTGAGCTTTTCTTTTGGCCTCGAGGTCCAATGTCACAAAATTGAGGAAAAATCTTATCGATTACTAGCAAATAGCAAGAGACAGGGAAGGTCGAAGATTAGAGAACGGGTGGAGATTTATACACAAGCTAATTAGTATATACAAACAAGTCAAGCCCAGAGCTCCGGCCAGAGAGAATAACAGCTTCAGATAACATGCAGGTTTTCATTCTGAAAAGGTCCTTAGCCAAGTGCAAAACCGAGCTCTAACGGGATCGGGATCTCTACAATTGTGCCCTTGGCCCAACTTTCTCCCACGCTTCATCAAATCCAGAAGAGAAGACCCAACGCGGTTCGCCATCCTCAACCGAGTCCATTGCCATGTGGCCGAGCTGCAGCCACATATCGCCTTTTATTCTGAAAGAATCCTTCTGCTCATAGGGCTTTGAAATGGATTGCCCATGAGCCAAAGCCCGCACTAGCTTCGCGACATGTCCTTCATCGTCAAATTCCCTCCCACGCTCAATGAGCGTATCCCAGTTGTCGGAAGGTCGCTTTGGACTGTGATTGTGAATCTCGTCGAGCAAAGGCTTCGGAGCGCCCCTTGATGCGAAGAGGACGAGATCCATCCATACTTTCCATTCCAGCAGTCTGGCCTTGTCCTCCTTTGCGAGCCAAGTCTGCTTCAGGAAAGCCGGAAAGAAGATGGAGCAATTGAGGCAATGGATGAAATAGAAATCGAATTTGATCCGCTTCGGAGGATGCTGGGCCCCGCCAGTGAAATAAATGTTGGCGTTTACCATCTCTGCGGTCTTCTCATCCAGCTCATCAGGATTTACGGTATATTGACTGGCGTAGTGAATCATCTTTTTCGGGGCTCGCTGCATAATACCGTCTTGGATCATGTTCCTATCGCTCAAGCGAGCAGCGGTAGTGAGCTCTTTGTCAGCATAGATCTCATCCAGCAACTGGACGATGGACTTGGTCGGCTTGCTGCGGTTTGCTTGGGCAGCTTTTTCGACTTCGACAAGGTATTTTCCAATCCAGTCGCTGTGCACGGCGGCTTGGGCCAGTGCTTCTGCGATGATGGCTGGCTGTTTAAACTCGACACCGAACCCGAGATGAATGATAGGATGTAAGATGCCTCTCGAGCTTTTAGCTATTTTCCAATTTTTGGATGGTCATAGTCGTGTGCTCTGCTCACAACTCATACTAACCAGCATACATCCGAACCAGTAAATTCTCAGCTCTCTCGTCATGTGCAAAGAGATACTCGTTCAGAACTTGCTCCCATCCCTTCGCAACTATTTCTTGCTGGAAGAACGCTAGAAAATCACTGTAGTACTTTTCCTTTCCCAGACACTCCTTCCACGTCTTGTTGTCATGCAGCTGCTCTACTACTTTCTGATCCTTTGCTATCGTCTGTCGCTGATAATTCGCGTTGTGTTTATAACCCCTTTCGATAGTTGACGGTGAAGCCCCGAGAGCGTAAATTGTGAGCAGGTGGTGGACAATGTGGTTATGGAATCCAGCCTGATTGAAGAAAATATGGTGTTGCTTGTTGTTTTCTGTCAATAATTCCGACGTCTTCCGTGCCGCGTCCAGTTGAAGGTCAGGAACAGAGAATACCAGGTGATCTTCCGGGTTTAGTGCTACATTCTGAGGGGTGGCCATTGTGGAAAATGTAGCAAGACTCTGGTTCGGAATCAATGACAAGATAGTGTAGCGAAATGATGAAGGTGTAAATGTGGTTCTGGAGGAAGCAAATCTGCTCAGTCGCCGGCAAATCTCCATCCATTTATGTCACGAATACCGCACTGTGCGTAATGTAGGCAGACTACAGACCTGGATCAATCAACGGAGCTCGAGAAGTAGCGAGCACCGACGGACTGAAAAATCAAGAACCGAGTCCGATCCTTGCAGCAGCATACAGGAGAATTCCATTGCTCCCCAAGTGACACTGCATCAGGTTTGGCGACTACTCGTTTCAGAGCTGAGGTACTCTCTACCTCAGAAGACTGGTCCGTAATAGGGCCGTCCATCTGCACCCCACAACACGGACGGCATCGGGACAGGGCAATCACGCAGGTCAAAACCTGTCCCGATCTATTTTGTGCGTACTTCTCATACCGCCATACAAATTGGCGTGTAGATTCTATCACCGATCGTGAACCCTTGCAACACCGTGAATTTCTCGTCACCACTACTCTACTCGTTGCTTTGCTCGTTTTTCTTTATTCGCTACTCTACTTGCTACTCTACTCGCTACTCTACTCGCTACTCTACTCGCTACTCTACTCGCTACTCTACTCGCTACTCTACTCGCTACTCTACTCGCTACTCTACTCGCTACTCTACTCGCTACTCTACTCGCTACTCTACTCAATATTTTGCTAGATATTTTATTAAATACCCTATTGAATATTCTATCTAAGTAGAGCGAGCAATAAAGCGAGTAGTAGAGCGAATAGAGCAAAACAACGAGCAAAGCAATAAACAAAATAGTGAGCAAAGTAGCGAGTAAAGCGTCTAGCAAAACGCCTAGCAAAGCACCTATTAGAGCATCTAGTAAAACATCTAGTAGAGCACTTGGCAAAATATCTAGTAGAGCATCTAATAAAATATCTAACAAAGCATCTAACAAAGCATCTAGCAAAGTATCTAGCAAAACACCTAATAGAGCACCTAGCAGAGTATCTAATAAAGCACCTAGCAAAGCACCTAGCAAAGCACCTAATAAAGCATCTAGCAAAATATCTAACAAAACATCTAGCAAAGTATCTAGCAAAGTATCTAATAGAGCATCTAGCAAAACACCTAGCAAAACATTTAGCAAAATATCTAGCAAAACAATTAGCAAAACATATAATAGAGTACTTAACAAAATATTGATTCTAGCAATAGACCTAACTTTTAGCAAAATATATTTATAAAGCTAAAATCAAAAACAACATCAATTTTGAGAGTTTATACAAAATTTGAACATAGTGGTGACAAAAAACAAGAGTTCACGATCGGTGATAGAATCTACACGCCAATTTGTATGGCGGTATGAGAAGTACGCACAAAATAGATCGGGACAGGTTTTGACCTGCGTGATTGCCCTGTCCCGATGCCGTCCGCCCCACAACATTCTAGCGCACTTTACTCCGCACTAAATTTATAAGCTCGTCACGTGCATCGATCTAGAAATCTATATTTGGATGCGGTCTGGTCCTGTCTTGTCCGTAATCAACGACGGATGGACGGAGAAGAATGTGAAGAGGTGATAGGCTTGCTGAGAAGCTTTGGACCTGCAGCTCTTGATGCTACTGTGGCAACAAGGAATTGCGGTCAACGTTGTGGCAAGTTTTGTATGTCGTCGAGTGTAGTCGTCCTGATCCCACGTTGATGGACCATACAATCTCGATATTGATTTCTGAACATTAGCCTGGCGCCAGCATGAAGACATCTAGGCTTTGTTTCATTGTAGAAGCGAAAGTATTTACAGAGACAAACAATCCTTCAAAGCTCCATAACATTTCAGGCCCATCTCTTGCCAAAAACATCCCCGTTCGTATCACTCTAGCACGCAGTCGTCTGCCACAGGGGACTTCTCCAGCTATTCTTGGCGCATCTATGCCTGCATCACTTTCTTGAGGCGAGCGAGCCATGCATTGAGAAACGCTTCGAGCTCGGCCAGCATGCTTGCTTCATCGCCGCCAGTCCCCGTGCTTGAGGCAGATGGGCTGGCTAGGGCAACGGCGGTTCCGGTTCCGGTTCCAGTGGCTGACACAATTGGCAAGGCAGCAGATGACGTCGTGGCAATCGATGAGGCAGCAAGAGTAGACGAGGAAGCAACAGCAGATGAAGTAGCAACAGCAGAAACAGCCGACGCTCCTTCACTGGACTCGTCACAGCCGTCACCCTCTTCCTCGCTCGATGAAGCCTGAGAGGAGGCTGCGGATGAAATTTGGGTGGTGGCACGAGAAGCAATTAGTGAGCTGAGGATGGGCTGGGAGACAGAAGAGCTGGCTGACGTGATCAGAGTTGTTGGGACAGCAGTCGTAGCTTTGATGGCGCTGCTGGTAGCAGCTTTGGCTAGAGAGCTGGAAGACACGGATTTGGATACGACTGCAATAGCACTGCTTGAAGAAGCGACCTCGGCAGCGGCGCTAGATGCGGCGACAGTAGACGAAGTTCCCGTGGCAGAGCTGCTAGATGAGGCGTCGAGGCTCATGCAAGCAAAGCTCATCTTCTGCGTCGTCGCAGTTGAGCCGCTGTAAGCAACTGGAGCAGACAAATCCCAGGTCATGCTAACGTACGGCCAGCAGATGCGGCCATCGCTCATAGTCACCATATCACCAGCGACATAGGTATCCGTCTCCTTGAGCGGCTCGCCAACCTGGGCACCAGTGGAATCAACTTGCTGGAAGAAGGAGCCGGCAAACTGGCCACTGCAGCCCATGGCAATGACAGGGCAAACAGGGTCTGCAATCTCTTCCCACGTCACGAGAGCATTGCTAGCACCGAAAGTAGCAGCGTGCGCGTTGGAGCAGTCGTTTGCTCCTTTCGTGATCCAGTTGACTTGGCTGTCACCGCTGGCGGCACCAACCTCGGAAGTCGCCTGGGCGCCCACCTTAGTGTACTTGTCACTGAAAAGTGAGATGGCGACGTTGCGGGGATTGGTGCGGTTGAGAGAATGAGTGTAACCCTCGCCCATCCAGGTGTTCTCGGTAAGGTCCATGGCACCGCGAGACACCCAAGCGAAGATGTAGTCGGTGGAGCTTGCAAAGCGAGCGAGACCACTAAAGCTACCAGACATGCCTCCCATAGGCTCTCCGGATCCTCCGTTGGTAGTGTTCTCGTTCGAAATCTTTACGCCGGTATTAGTCATGCCTTGGGTCTTGGTGTTGAGCCAGATAGCACCTTGGTCTTCGGCGCATATACTAGCAAAAGGAGCGGCATCGGCGGCTTCAAACGCGATACCAGTATTGTGACTGCAACCCCAGGTGCTGGTTGCACCCGTGATGGTCTGTAACGCACCATCATCATTGACATACTGGATGCTGTCACCGAAATGGCCAGAAGCATCGCCGGTGTAGTCAGTGACCACGAAGTAAGCACCATAAAGTCCAGCTTCCGCTGAGTAGACCAAGTCACCGTTCATATCGGGAGACGCACCAAAGCCGGAAGCACTTTGGACATCAGGACCGGCGAGCCAAGTCTTCCAGCTCTGCTTCCCATTGGTGTATCGATAGAGAGCGGGAACCGGAGTGCCACTAGGCGGGGCGTTTGTAGTTCCAGAGGGCATCGCCTCGTTGACCATGACAGCGAAGCCATCGTTCTGAGCAACGAGACCTCCGGCTTCACACAGTCAGTCTACGACATTGGAGGGGTTGTGGTAATACAACAAACCTTCTTTGGCCCCGGTGAGGGTCACCGTAGTACCCGTCGCCTTAAAGGTTGACGGATCAACTTGCTGCACGTGAACATCGGTCTCGCTACTGTCAAGGTAGGCAATATAGGCAGACTTCCCGTCTGGTGAAACTGCAAACGGAGTACGGCGATGGTGAGGGAAATTGGTCCAGTAGGCTGCCTTGACGGGGCCAAATGAGAAATCAAGAGCCAGAACGTCTACGTTCTTCTGCAGATTGGCTTCAGTCAGAGCTGCAAACGAACCCTGCACAGCAGACAGAAGCAAAAGAGCGTACGACTTGACCAGCATGCTGGGCGAACAAAAGTGAACGAGTGACGATAGAAACGAATGACTTCAACGAACGAAAAGAGGCAAAATCAACCTCGAAAGTATGGCAGTGCAAGATGTAGCGAATGTCTAGACCTACTGGATGTCTATCATCTTATTTAGTCTTTCGATCAAGAGTGCGAGGAAAATATTCCTCGAGGTCTGGGCTACCGGAAATTTGTGGGTAGCTGGGCATGTTTTACTTTAAACGGGCTCCAAGGATGGCTTTCCTTGAGCTCAATCGTTTGGGCGGCGTCCTCGGCCGAAGAAACCCTATAGACCAGTACCTCTCTGCATTAGACGGCAAACGTGGTCCAGCAAGGATGATGTGTTTGTAAATTTCACCAAAAAAGCCACCTGCTTGTCATTCATTCAGGAGGATTTCCGGAGGGGAGGGTCGATATGAGCAGCTTGCAACCCATTTTCCGGTCATTCGGGCGCTATTCTATCCTAGCGGCGGGACGTAATAAGAGTGCGAGGAAGAGTGCGGATGCGGTATTGCAGGAGATTTGGACGGGGAGCACCGTGTTTCATCGGACCCTCTTAGTATTGGTGGAAACAAATTCTCACCACGCGCATTTGTGTCATTGAGACAGGGGACCAGAGAGAACGCGCGGGGTAGTTGCACTGCTTTTACTGGTCATTGTAGCTTCGAATGTATTGAGTATGAGGGACTCTGAGACTGCCAAAGCCCGTGGTGGTTCTACGGTGATGCCGCCATAAAAGCATCGGGGAAACAAACACGGGAACGCTAGTCTGGATATGCTTGCCATGACGGTTGGCCATGCCCGTGCATCTCATCGAAGAATCCTTCAACTCAGTTCCAGAATGTCGTTTGCTATTACTCCAGAGGTACAATCCCCATAATATTCATGATCCGGAACTTGATGCGGAGTATTCGTGGGATTGAAGGGAGAATCCAAATTATGGTGTTGGCAATATCTATTTTGCCAAGCCTCGTTCACCAGCTTTGTGATACTGCGCTCGAATCTTAGCTCGTTGCTGGTAGACATGGTAATGTACATTGCGATCGTAGGCCGACCTTGACTCATCAGGCAGCTTAAAACATTTCGAAATATCCGACCTTGCTCAAGTTTCGGAGTGCGGAACGGGTTACTTGTTACAGGAGAACTCCCCAGAGTGAACCCTGACACAACGGCCGAAACCGCCATCAGCTCAGTACTTATCGATTAGTGAATTTACAAGCTTTCTACAAAAGAATATATGACTTTCCCAATATGATGAAAACCCAGGGATAGAAGGGAGAGTAATTTGCCAAACACTGTCCCAACATGGCCCCTTCTAACCGCCAAGTATTGCAATAACAAGGCATTCCAATGTTATCATGGCCGCCAAGATGCCTATTGTAGCATGGAAGCAATCGCATAGCTGGAAACCGAAGCCAAAAGAATGAATTATGTAAATGACTTGCACTTGTCGGTGGTGGGCATGTGGTTAGAATGGACGGAGAGCAAATCGAAGGCTGAAGAGGCCTTTGATTGGATCTTGAAAAGTGGAAAGCAAAAGGGACTGTCTGCGAGATGATGATACATAGGGGCAAATCATTACCTGAGCAGAAGAAGGGGTCGGTATTTTTAATAAATCGAGTCTCAACCAGTAGGCCCACGCCTCATTGCCCCAAATTAGCATCCAATGACTATTCTGCTTGTTTGATTCAAAGGCAATATCTGCATTCTGGACGTCTTCATGAAGTATCCTCTGCTCAATGAGCGAAATCAGTCTGTCACGTCCTCGAAGACTCGGATGTAGTGAGTAGCCTTCCAACGTCCCGCTCAAAAGCTCGCCCACGAACGGGAATGTTGCGAACATTTCCAGCCCTTAGGGAGACCTTTTCCTCATCATCAATACTCCTGACTACACTAGTGGATTTGTCGGCACTTGTTAAGAGAATCTTCAGACGTGGACCCGCATCAGACTCATGCGTCAGGCTGCGAAGATGGCCGATCACGTCACAGATGTCCTCGTCCATATAGTCGTATTTCTCGAAGTCCGAGACGTTGTCGATAATGCAAAAAACAACCTTAGAAGGATCGATCGTTTGGATGAGCGCCTCAAACAACTGACAAAGCGACATCACGTCCTGGTCTTTCACTTCGTTGTAGAGACTTAGTTCTATGCTGCCCACATCCACGACAGGCGGGTCTGAATACTGAAGTAATTGGGCAACGAAACTCATGATCAGGTCCGCCGGCCTAGCAGCCTGGTTCCCGAGAAGAGCATGGCCGCAGAAGAACGTCAAGGCGACAAAAGAATCGGATTGACCGAAATAAGTCGCAAGTGATGCGCACAGGACCGATAACGGCGATGTTTTGCCAACTCCCATACTCTTGCAATGCCCATCCACAAGAAGAAGCCCTGATTCATTTGTCTGCATCCATCTCCTGAATTGCTCTCTTGACATCAAGCTGCTCGCATGTCCTAAAGCATCGGGTCGGAGCGAGTTGCTTTGCCTTAGTATGCGCTCCAGATCCTGGGTTGGCAGAGTCTCTGCGTCGCGGATATCGAGGACATCGAGGATTTCTTTGCTGGTAATTTTTATTGTTTGCTGTTGAAGCCATGGACACGATCGTTTCGATATACCGTGCTGGGACACGACCTTTCTGGATCGATGAAGGCCTAAATATTACCCACGTCAGTTCCTTCACGAATTACGAAAACAGAGTAGGCTCGCAGGTTACGAAGTCAGGACGACACCCCGTTGGGTTGCCCTCTAACTCGGTTCGACGTCCTGCTGTACATTTCTATTCGAGCCGCATTGATGGCTACAATGTATTTAGACAGGCCCTCAATTGGTGTTCGCCCTTCTCTGTCGCCTACTTAGGGGGTTGTTAACTTACTCTTGTATTGATCTTCGGTCGTCAAGCGAAAAATCCCAGTTTGGAGTGCCTCGGCAAGGCAAGCATTGTACATGGTTATTGGGATAGCTTGGACCTCACGTGATATATGAGATTGCAACTCCTGCATTACCGTGACTTTGTTCTGCACTACCGTGACTTTGTCCTCCACACCTGCAATGCGACCAACAACTTCTTGATGGTTTGCACATGAATTGGCCTCAGATCTTATCGATATTTCTTGATTATCTCGTGTGCATTCGAAATTCTTAACCAGTATCTGACGATCGAGCCCAGCAAGACATTCGAATATATTCTGCTTTGCTTTGTTTATATTGGAATTGATATCGTCTACAGTCTTTGCTTCTTCGCTAGGAAGCTGATTCTTGAATTTGCTAAAGCCTTGCGGTGAATTCAGCAATTAAACCAGCCGCAGCGCGTACAAGGCAGTACTCACAGGAGCCTTGATGCTTTCGAAGCAAGATGGCGATTAGGGTGGTAAGCGACTGCAAAATAATTGAAAATAGCTCTACCACGTAGCCGCGCAGCTCTTCGCTGTGAGGATAAGTCTCCCATTGGTCGCGCGCTCTGGCAAAGGTTTGCGGAACATCTGAAAGCATTTCAAGAATGTTCTCCCTGTTTTCGATTCGTCGTTGCCATGCCTCCTGGTAATTAGCTTCCAAAACTCCTTTCCTTGAATTGAGACATACCGTGAAGACGTATGATAAGGCTCCTCGCAGAAGACAAAGTCCCTTCTCGTCCGGAATAAGCTCAGTCAGCGAATTCAGCGCTCGCGGGATCCAGTTTTCTCTCCTCAAAATGGACCGAAGCCGATTCCCGTTTTCCTTAGATCCGTATTTATCTATGGCGGATCCCATGGACTCGAAGACCGTCTCCCAGCTACATTCGCTGGACTGTACGTCTGGATCAACCTTTCGAGCGGATGACAGAATGGCTTCGAGCTTCCTAGCGCCCTTCAGTTACATGTGATGCGAATACCAGAGGATACTAAGCTATCCAGTGGCGCTCACTCTCTATCTGGGATTTTGAAGGCATACTTTTGCGTATCAAATTCTGTTGCCACTGCGTACCCATCATGGGTGTCTTTACCGGCAGTGCTTTTCCAGACCTCGAAGTTTAGCTTTTCTCTACGCATGATCTCCTGTAGACGTCTGGGTAGTTTAGAGCCACTTTGAATCTCCATCTTGGAGGATGGTCTGAGCTAGAACAAGACTCACAGTCCAACCGGGTGGAGGATGAGCTGGTAGACCGAACCAGACTGAGCTCTCTACCAAAGCTGCTGCTGTAAGCGAACCGTCGGCCTGGGGAATCTGTTCGTCGATCCTTTTCAGAGACCATATACTCTCAAGCCAAGTGGTGATAACCTTAGACAAATTGCAAAAATGTTGGATGACACGATATTATTGGGGTTGCTTAGGGCTGAGGTTTGCTAGCAAATTGCTTGGATTGTCACGAGCTTCATTAATTCCACTTCTATCGTTGCTCAATGCACTCTTCCGCACATCAGCTGAGCATTGCTCAAGCACAGAGGCATGCAGTGAAATCTGCAAATGCCCGGCGATCTGAGAGACTGAGACCAATGAGGTACAGTTCCTTGGCCTCGCAAAACCGTACCAAGCTCCGTGCTTCGTACACGTTTCTATTGGCCTGTTTTAAAATGGGACAATGAACGGATGATACATGCGGTACAACATGTTCGTCAGTTAAAATCTAACGATGAAGTTCAGAATTTCAGTCCTGCTCGACAGCAATTATTAGGCGACGAGGCTTTTTACTTCTTTTTTGTCTTACTTCTGTTCCATCCAGCACTAAGAGCGCAGGTGCGTAGAATTCTTCTCAACCTTTATTCGTCCTTGCTGATGTCAAGTATATCTTCTAGCTGGAAAAGGGGTGCGGCTCCCTGCGTTTCTTGCCTCTTGTTGAAGAGGAGTATCGCCCGCCCACCCTTTGTTTCCCCAGCACATGAGTACCGTGATCTTGCTTGTTCTCTTTGCTGTTCACCAAAAAGCTCCCTCCTATGTCTCAATTGATAGTGTCTTCTGACCTCCTGTAAGGTATGATTATGATGTTGTAGCAGCTTCTCGTATTCGTCTTACTAGTGCTAAGGTGCTCGACGCACTTTCGTAGCACGCTATCAGATCGCGCGAGACGGTTCTCCACGATGAACGAAAAAGTCGACAATCCATTAAATTCTCATCAAGATGCTTGTCTCAAAGCCCAAGATGATGCTCATTGCGAATCACTTGCTCGAGTGGGCACCATGTGTTTGTCACCCGCCATCGAGCACAAACAACAGGAAGCTGCTAAGAGCAATGAAGAGGAAGCTACTGAAAATCGACAAGAGGATTCTGGCTTGCAAAACAGAGAAGAGCTCGAACCTGGGCCTCCTAGATCCACCAAGGTGCTCATGCAAGGCCTAGAGATTCCGAGGGTGCAAGATACTCTGGACCGAATTGACCGGAGCCTTGGAGAGATTGTGACCACACTGCAGGGACAGTATTCAGCAAAGGAATGGGAGGTTGGCAACAATGATGAGATTGACTTCGACCCACTTCACCTCTCCCGGGGTGAAGTTGGCGATCAGAGCGATGCTGAGGCGACCGAATTGGCCCCTGACAAAGAACCTGCCAAAGAAGAGCAGATGCTAAGTTTCCCTGCTCAACCCATCCCAAAGGTTAGATATTGTAACTGGAAAGATTTCAAAGAGCGTCGATATGAAGGCGATGGCAATTACTCTATTGAAGTTCTTGTGGCTGGCCCATCCTTGGAGGAGGAGATATTGGACTTTGATCGCCAGGACCGCATCTCTGCTGAAGAGCATGACTCTCCAACGGTAAGCGATCAAGACCAGGAGCAAGATGCGGCCGGATACGATGGGGACAAATATATCTACCGCGTTCGAATAAACTCAAGGGTTGTCTTGAAAATTCTTGCTTGTTTTGCCACCCACACAGCAGAGTTTGAGGAGAATCCACATACCTTTATGAAACCCTTCAGGTACCTTATAAATTACCACTCAGATGTGAAGACAGTACTCGAAAATTTGGAGAAAATGGTGGGTTGAGCTACTTATGACCCTCTTCACTGACTGTGACGCCGATAATTGGAAAGGATGTCAGAAGAAATGTCACAGTTCGTGCACTTATAACCGACGCAAGCGAGAGAAGAAATCGCACTTTAATAGAGGGTGTTTCTATTATTGCTATGGCTCTCAGGTTGAAGGCCAGAAATCGACAAGAGAATGGTCTTACCTTAGTGGCGATACACCGCAAACATCCTGATGTCAGATTGAAGCTGGGACATTTTCGGATTCATGTATAATTTATTCTGGGGCCGGCGTGACATTCCTTTTTGTAATACCCTTCTGACACAGACCACAGAGTTCCTTCTGGTAGCTCCTCGATGCTTCTTAAGCATTCGCGCTGACCAGACTGTTTAGGCTGCTTCCAATGAATCCGCGGAACAGAGTTCAACCCTGCTGTTACCCAAGACAACTTCACCATTCGAGGATTTGACGACGGGTAAAGACGGCAAAAACGACAAGTCAAGAGTCGAGTCCGTGTTTCCCAGCAAAGAGACTCTGAACGAAGTTCGGTGCTACGTCAATTTTGTGGAGCAGAGACTGATACCCGAATATCACCGCTTCCAGGATCCTGAAAGCCCCGACGCGAAGATAGCTAGCTTTGATGATTTATGGTATCTTTTCCGTCCTGGCGAGTTTGTTCACGTCCCAAAATCCTCTGGTACAGATACCAAAGGATACCAGACAATATGGAGGCTCTATAGACTGGACCTGAACGCTGGGTACTGGGGATCCCCAGATAAGCTCGATGATTTCGAGATTTGTCAGACATATTCATCTTGCACTTTGCTTCTCTATCGTTTAGATTACGATGGTGAATGCTACGGTGCAATTACGAAGAGACTGGACATTTCGGTATATAAGGACCATAAAGAGATCACGCGACTTCCGTGCTACCCTCTCAAATTCATGAAAGAACATACACAAATCCTCGACCAAGCGATGATGTACGGAGAACGATTTACGGAGCTTATTGAACAGCGCAATGGCTTCTACAGTGGCTGGACGCTCATCACCAACCCCTGTGGACAACCCCTGGAAGATTCACAGGGGGAGCCGATCAAGAATCCATTCCATGTCGAGAGTGATGTCCTGATCGACTTCAAAGAAGCTTTCAACACACATCCAGCATGGCAACCCGAGTTTGAGGTCTATGACATTCCACCACCCTTGTTGCTTAATGTAGGCATATACACAGATGAATATCGCGTCCGTCATTGGATCAAAAAGCAAGCTGAGTCTGCTTCTATCCATAAGGACAGATGTGTCGTCGACGACCCAATAGGTGCCATTGAGACCCATCGCCTATCGGAGAAGGATCCCTATCTCAGAGAGATTAAACACACAAGCAAACCCAGGGGTGAAGATCTTGCCTTATTGCCCCGGAGGTTATTCGCCTATGCAATATGGGAGCGTATGTTCGTTCACCTTGATATTCGTCACGTTCGAGGGCTAGAAGTCGATAAGATGGGGGATTCATTCAAAAGGCTCGAGATCAATGAAACCACCAAGGATCTGATTCAATCCCTGGTTCATTCCCACTTCAAGAAAAAAGAAACGGAAAAAAGAGGTATCGAGATTGATACCCAGGATTTGATTCGCGGCAAAGGACGGGGAGTTGTCATCCTCCTCCATGGTGTGCCTGGGGTGGGTAAGACTGCCACCGCCGAGGCAGTAGCTCGGCGCTGGAATAAGCCACTCTTCCCCATTACTTGTGGGGATTTAGGCTTCACTGCTGAGAGTGTTGAAAATTCGCTTAGTGAGATATTTCGCCTAGCTCATCTGTGGGACTGCGTACTGCTGCTCGATGAAGCAGATGTATTCATCTCACGAAGAGAGAGAAATGAACTCCAAAGGAACGCTTTGGTGTCTGGTACGTCAATTGGAGTCCTATAATAGCTGCTAGCACTGTTTATTACACAAACTCACTTACCTGGAAACCAGTATTTCTGCGCATGTTAGAGTACTACAACGGAATACTCTTCCTCACAACGAACAGAGTCGGCGCGCTCGATGAAGCGGTCAAGTCTCGGGTCCACCTGAACCTTCGATATGATCACCTCACTGAGCAACAAACTGAGGCCATCTTCCGTCTCAACATCGAACGGCTTGAGAAGAGTGAAGAAACACGATCCAAAGACCCGACTCATATACCGCTGGTTATTGACGAAGAGGATGTTGTCAAGTTCGCCAAAGCGCACTGGCAGAAGCACGCTGAATATGAAGGTCTCGGTCGATGGAATGGCAGACAGATCCGCAATGCCTTTCTCATTGCCGCATCCCTGGCCCATTATGAACGCGACAAAAATCCGAACACGAAATTGCAAAAGCAGCTGAAAGCCTCACACTTTGAGCAGGTAGAGAAGACTACCCTCGAGTACGACAAGTTCCGAGCGTCTATGTTCAGTGGGACGGACAGTCAGATTTCGCGGGAACGAGAGGAACGAAATGACCTATTCGATGCAGCCAATTATCCGCCAAAGCCTGAATGCAAATCGCCAAAATGCCCTACGCATAAGAGGTCCAAAGCAGGCGCCTGAATTAACGTAACGTCAGACTCTATTAGGGTGACAAAGCTCGCACGACGCTAGTTCTGACTTCTTGGAGACAAGCCGGTTGTCTTTAGGTTGAGAGGGGGTTGCAGGGTGCACTGTGGGAGGAAACTTCAGTCTGCCAAATTTCGGCGGTACTGCTTTCGCAAGATGTGACAGGCGAAACTTGCAGGCCCAAGTATTGTTAGGCGTTCCTATTATTACGTAGCATTCATACCAATACATATAGGTACATAGGTAGCTTTATACGCATCTCTTATCACGGCAGGATTGCAGTATCCTGTGCCCCGTCACGCCAGTATCCTCTTACGCTAAGCATACGTCATATCAGCGATATCTTGAATAGTGTAGGAGATCATTCACATTGCTTTGGAGCCTGATTTTGATGACATGGCTTGCTTTCGGGCGTCATGCGCTGTCGGGTCCGAGAATTGGGGAGAAAAAGAGGTGGCCGGAATTTGGCCCACACGGTACTCGCAGTTTGCATCACCCATGATACTACTCTGCACATTACCACGATCAAAAACTGTATTTTTACTAGTTCAAAGCTTTCAATATATCCGAAAAGATAAAGATGATAATTTGTGCTAGCTACAGTAATTTCAGGGCAATGCCTATATTAGATAGGAAGAGACCTGAAGCGATTAGTTTTGGCCACGTCCTATTTTCTCAGGCCTCCTTCTCGGTCCCGATCGGGATATAGAAAGCCTCAGGGGCCGACTGTGATCGACTTTTTTCACCGACAAGCTACTGACAATCGATGTTGGTCATGATGTCGACGAAAGGGAAGCTTCATTCAAGAATGTGTATAAATGGGAAGTTTGGCCGCCGTTGGAAATGGCGATTTACATCAGTGCCAGCACACTATCCGTTTGCATACCGTCAAAGTCGAATTCATACGATCGATAGAAGAAACAGGAATTGAATCTTCATTAATCAACTTGGAACCTCATATCTCAATCAAACTTGCCAGATCAGATCGCAGAGATGTCCCAATCTTCAGAAGGAACACCAGTTCTCATCGTTGGCGGCTCCCTTGTTGGTCTTTCTACAGCCATGTTTCTCGGTGCGCAATCAGAGCATCCAATTCATCCCATTGTGATTGAGCGCCATCCCTCGCACTCCCTGCATCCCCGGGCAATTGGCTATACGCCTCGAACCATGGAGATGTTTCGCACTGCTGGAATTGCCGATAAGATTCCCGCATCAAACAAAGTCTTCAACGAGGTTCGGCGCGCCAAAGTCGAGAGTCTGGCCGGAAAGTGGTACGAGGAAAGCTCTTGGACGCCAGAAGATGTCAAGAAGCAGGAGAAGAAAGGAACTCAGGCCGAGTTCTCGCCAACTAAGGGAGCGGCGATTGCACAGGACGCGTTGGAGCCGATTCTGAGGGCGCGAGCCATTGAGCTTGGCGCCAGTATTCGCTTTGGGACGAAGCTATTGAGTTTTGAGAACGATACTGACGGCGTGGTTGCGAGAGTGGTCGATGCTGAGGGGAAGGAGTATAGCATTCATGCTCAATACATGATCGCAGCAGATGGCAATCGCAGTCAGGTTCGGGAGGCCCTTGGTATCAACCGGACAGGCCGTGACAAAATTTCCATCAAGCGCAGCATCCTTTTCCGCGCGGATCTACAGCAGTATCTCGAGAAGGGAGTTGTACAGTTCACCATTGATCAAATAGGAGAATTCAAGAACAACTTTCTTACGACTTACGGCGATGGAAGGTGGGTATTGATGTGGGACGATGACAGCGATGACCCGTTGAGCGAAGAGGAGCTGAAGAGGTACATCGAAGCTGCAATCGGACGGGCAGACATCCCCATTGAGATCATCACAACAGGGAGATGGGAGATCAACGGCCTAATCGCCGAAAAGTTCCGATCTGGTCGTATCTTCCTTGCTGGTGATGCCGCTCATACCCTACCACCAAGTCGTGGTGGCTACGGCGCGAACACTGGGATCCACGACGGACACAATCTCGCCTGGAAGCTCTCCTCTGTTGTCTCCGGTGTCTCAAAGCCATCGCTCCTTGATTCATACGAGGCAGAGCGACGCCCTGTTGCGTTGTTGCGGTATCAACAGCTCTTTGCCCGTAGCGATTGGGCGGACCGGGAGGCGAAAGACGGCGGCATCTTGGAAGATAGCGCGATTGAGTTGGGCCAGCTGTACAGATCCAATGCTGTTATTGGCGCGGGCGACGATCTTCCCAAAGCACAGCGGCCAGATTTGTGGAAGGGCCAACCTGGTACGCGGGTACCCCATGTCAACGTCGCAAGAAATGGGGACACCCTTAGCTCGATTGATCTGTTTGGATTCAATTGGGTTCTCATCACGGAAGATGAGCGCTGGGCTGCCCCTCTATCAGAGACAGAACAAGTATTTGGGATTAAGATTCGTTTCGTGCAAGTCGGACATGATGTCGATTTTCCGGGCTTGAATACTTTCCGTGATGCCTTCGGTGTGAAGGCTTCTGGTGCATCGCTGATTAGACCCGACGGTTACATCGCCTGGCGAGTAGTGAAAGCATCAGCGCAGCCAGTGGAGGAACTGGTAGAAGCCTTCAGGAGGGTCTCCTTGAGTACGAAATAGGTAGAATCTCTACAAAAATAATTGAATAACGATCGGTCGACTTGGGAATTTGGAAAAAGGGTTGGATGTTTTGTCATTGGCAGCATTGAATCAACTATCAACACGCAGGAGAAAAAAATTGTGTTTTTAAGACATAGACAGGCATTCGCAATTTAGAAAATCCGCAGAAAAAGTTTACCAGTTTTCACCACCACACTGGACATTGATGCTTACACGGCTCAACTTCGCGTGTATCTGGTGACGGAAAATGACCTGGCTTTACCGGCAAACTAACAAGCGAGCATGATTGCTCTGTAAAATCAGCGACCTGGGGTGAACTTGACTGTATACTAGGCTCTATGTGGTCATTCCCTGCACCTTCAGTGGACGAATGGGCTGCTTGGCGGGGTGGAGGAATTTGGACAAAAGGCCATTGCTCAATGCTACATATCTGCAACAGAAAAGGACAGAAATGAACGTTGATGTACTCGGAACAGATTCGATCTACCGATTCCTAATAAACGACAGAATCTTAGGTCCGCTGGGATCTATCGCCGAAATACTAGGAGGTGTGCGCGCAAAATTGGAGCAAAGAACAAGGCTGTCCCGTGCCGTCCGTCCAAAAGCGTTTGTATCTGCACCTGCCAGAGAAGTGAAGAGACGAGCCTTGTTTCTCTCTGCAGATGCGTTGGTCGATCTCAGGATGATTCCTATTTCGTCTTCGGAGATGAATTGGTTTCCAGCAATGCCAAAGCTCAGATCATCATAAAGCTATTTCATTAATTGGAAAGCGTATCATGATCTTGTAAAGTCTCCCTTTCGGCGAAAATGCTTTCTGGTAAAGAGCTCCACGGGGCACAACGGGTCGGTATAATAGGCTTAATTCAAGAGAATTTTTTGCCTGGTATTCCTTGAGGCGCTTTGGTCGGATCGGTGTTAGAGGCGTCAGTCGAGATATTATGGGAATCTAGGTTTGCTAGCGGCAAGGTCAAGAACTCGTGCTTATTCTCCCACCGGATCGAATTTTGCTTGTATTGCTCTGCCTCGGAAGGTGGCGGAGGCGGCTCTGTGACCTTAGTGATGAGGTATGCCGTTGATGCTTCCGCTATGCCGTAAATGAGAACTCCAAGCAATGGAATCTTTAGGAACACAAAGAATCCGACACCAAAGCCAAAGAGGACTCCTTCACGGTCTCGGAACCAGAGCTTCTTCTGTTCCTTGTCATAGCGGATCCGAGAGAAGTATGGTTCAAGCTATTTGTCATCAGAGTCAAATCTTTCCAATAGTCGTATTCACTTACTAATTCCCTCATGAGACTTCGGGAAGAAAAGTAGCTTTGTAGGAACATGACAAGGTATCTTCGAGGAAGAAAAAGTGCGCTCCCGAAAATTATCATTGCAGGCTGAAGTCCAACTGCTCTATTGAATGTGTAGAAGCTCGCGACTGGTAATACCAATCTACCAACGTAGGGGAGATAGGACAAGAAATAGATCGCCAGGGAGAGGCCGGCTCGTCTACCATAACGTATTAGGAAGGCCGTGGCGGCCTCCCATGGCTTTTTGTGATTTTTGGGATCTCCATGACTGGAGTATAATCTCAGATTCGGGTAGTACATTGCTCGCAATTGGCTTGGATCATCCGCTTTGTGCTTCTGGATATATGTGCGGTCGACCCAGTCAAGGCTGTCCATGAACCTAAGGACAAAGTCAGGGGAGTAGTTCAGGAGTCTCGATGAAATCTTACATTTGGTCCAGAGTGGGAGTGATATATCGCATGAAACTCATGAGGAAGAAGGGCACTTGGAGCACAGAATGCTCAATAAAACCGAGTCCCTCAACTACATCATTGTCCCATTTGGCAGATTCCATGTTCATGAAGAGTGATAGAAACCACAGAACGATGCGCACACCGATGATCTGGAATTTTCAGGATTTTGTACTTTCCAAAAATGACCCTGGAGCATGAATCGTAAGCTTACCGGTATAGCGATGATAAGTCGAATGGCAAGGCCAGCTGCTACTGCCAATGCCGCCTGTCTGTAATGATCTGATGTGAATAATCCTGGGTTTTGAAGGGCTCGATGAGCTATATTGATATTTTAGCCCCTCATAGTGAAGAGTACGTGTAAACAGAAGCCAAATCGAACGTACCACCGACCAGTGTTAGCTGAGCTCCTCTGAGGATGGCATTGGGATCGAAGCCAGATGTCTTCGGGAGGTCAATCTTTTGCAGGTCTATCTTTTTGAGAGAATCCATCTTGAGTTATTGGAGTGCTTGAGAAGGTCAAGAGAGAACCTCAGCGGAACTCAACTCGAGAGGTAGAGACACCAGAAAAGGTCCAGTGACGAGTGTTCAACTTTTGGACAACATTCGTGATGCTGGTTCAAGATCCCGTCTCCACAATTTGGAAATTGCGAGAGCATAGAAATTCAATCAAAAGACCGGTACTTGACCATGTTCTATTTACACTCGTGTAAAGACGAGTGATGAGCATCACAGCTGAATCGGATACTGGCCGACCTCCCTGATGCTTGTCACCTTCTCCCGCCACCTCGTTTTGAAACCTGCACAACCTCTCCTTCCAAGCCCAGTCGCATGCTCAAACGAAGGATGATCGATGAGGGCCACTAACCATACAGGCTGACTGCCCGAGGAAACGCGAATAATGGAAACCGCTTAAGCCGAAGATGGCTTCAACGAGAAACGCAACTACACCAGAACGCGGCCCTCCAGCAGCTCCTCACGGAGTCCGCCGATCTTATACCACCCCCACAAAGCTTGTCCAACCCAGGACTGGATCTTCGGATACTGCCCAACCTCCGCCGGATACGGTTGAAACTCTCTTCATACACACCAGCGCGAAGGTTGTTTCCTTCAGCCCTCCTCCACGAGGTACGGTCCGTAATGGGAGCTTTACGGACCCGGGCACCTTACCATGGAGCTCAGTAACTGAGAGGACTATTGCAGCAGGTATTTGGCTCTCAGAAAAGTCTTTGCGATGGGACTAGACCCGATAGCTAATCTGGCTGCTTCCCTTAGGCCCCTTCCGCATTTATAGAGTCCCTAGTACTGTATCCTTCCTCAACTCGGGAGATTTTTTGCAACCAATACTTCCCAGATCTCAATGCTGGTGTGTTGATGATGAATCTACATTCGTGATCCGCAAAGGACCAAATTCCTACTATCGTATCGAACTGCCAAATAATACCACAGTCGATAGGGATAAGATTGAGGAAATCAAGTCGGTATTTGGGAAGATACTCCTATTTGAAAAGACTGCGTCCCCTTTCAGAAAGAGCGCATCAAGCGAGCTTCCAGAAGAGCCCGATACACCAACACCACGGGGGAGATTAAAGCCTACTGGAAAAGCAAGAAAATGGAAGCTGGATAGATGGTGGCAGCCTGAGGATGCTAACGAATACACGGCAACGATATCAGATCAGGGAAGCGCAGAGTACTCAGACAGCGACGTGAGCCTGAGCACGAGCACAAGCATAGACACTCATGAAGCGTCTGCAACATCTGAGACAGCCTCCCCAGAACCCGAGGTATCGACGGAAGAGATCAAACCGTTAACAAGACCGAAAGCAATGGCAACTATGCGGTCGGTCACTGCACCATCGCAACTTACGTTGCAGGCATCTTCGCCATCAAATCAAAAGAAGCATGACGATGGAGCTGGTCTTTCATCAAGTATGGAATCCCTCTATTCCGTCAGCAGCCAAGTATACCATCCAGCGAACGACGAAACGCAACCCTACTTGGAAGAAACAGAAGACGAGCAGACGCCTAAATTTCCAACATCCCACTCGCGCGACGTCGACAACGCGACAGTCACGGCGGACCCAGACCCCTTCACCAAGCCTGTTGTTGTCTCTTCACCCTTGGACGATGAACTTGAAGGTTCAACACCCTCTACACCGACCCTTCTAAGCGACACGGACGACCATCCAGACCCTCAAAGCGCAGAAGTTGTGACCCCACCCGATACCCTACGGCTTCGACATACTGAACAAGCACGATATCGATCGGTGTCTCCCTATTCGCGAGGCGCAACAGCCTTCCTCATCAACACAAGAACCCAGAACCAAAGCCTACCCAGCATGATAATTCGGAAGACTTATGAGATCCTCATGTCGCCACCATCACACCTCTTCTCGATAATGCTCAGCATTGCCGCGCGCATCGCAGGATCGATTAGCTTGGCTGATGCGGAATACGCTCCGTCGCCCAGCAATAGGATACCGTGCTCGTGGGAGAGCGAAGACGAGGGCATTGACTGGGAGGAGGAAGATTACACTCTCCGAGTCAAGCCCTCAGAGCATTCGCTCAATAGTGACCCTAATTGAGTGGCTTTTCATGCATACGCACCGGAGCAAACATTTCTGCTTGTGCTGTACTTTGTTATTTGAGATAGCAAGGCGTTTCTCGGTTCTGTGGATGGATGGTTCGGTGATTCGGCGAAGCTGGAGCACCTCTGGAGCTTGTAGGCTCACTTGAAGAATTCGCCTTTTTATGCCTTGACTTTTATTGACGGGCGAAGATTTTGGCCAGAGTGTCCATTCTCGGTTTTACTTGAATGTTTTGATGGAGTGCATTTGCGCAGGTGCCATGTTTTGTGGTTTTGATACTCTGTGTAATTTCATCGGGGATTCAAAGCTTATGTTGGCGTCAAGCAGCAAATCCAATACAAACCTGCTCAATTCAAAAGTCCAATCGGCTGGTTTAGTTCAAGATATGACTGTCCTAAATCCGAACGTTATTCGCGAGGTAATTATTCAGCAAGCCCAGCCACCAACAGCAGAGTAAGATGCTGTCAGACTTGTGTGACACCAGAACTATCTGTGCACTTCTAGTCCTCACCCCTTCTCCCAGTGTACAAACGAGGTTCACTAATCATCCCGAGATCCAAGTCGTAGGAAAAATTGACTGCCGGGAATGGCTCTTATAAACTGGTAGGATTGCTTCAAATTTGAGTACGCCCTTGTCTTATAAGTCTTACGAAGCTTATTAAACCCTGGATTCTTTCCAATTCATTCTTCCCTAGATATCAAATTATATCCCTCTTTCATGAAACAATATAGCATTATTCACTACAGATGGCTGCCTCAATGACACACAATTACCTCATTCTTGGAGCTGCTGGCGGCCTGGGCTCCGGCGTGCTCTCCCATCTTCTCTCCAACTCTCCTCCTGGCACCACCATCACCGCCGCCTCTACGCGCAAAGCAGCCAGCGCAGACTTCACAAACCGCGGCATCCCCTTCATACATACCGACTACAACGACGCGAAGCAGTTAGAAGGCGCCTTCCAAGGCATCCACAAACTCCTCTTCGTCAGCGCCAACACCTGGGACACGGACGAGCGCATCCGCTGGCATCGTAACATCATCGCCGCCGCCCAGCGCGCCCACGTCGAGCACGTCTACTACACCTCGCTCGCCTGGGGCGGACACACCTCCACCTCCCGGATCGACATCCAGATCGCGCACTACCGCACCGAAGACATGCTCGCCCAGTCCGGGATCCCGTATACGTCGATCCGCGAGGGCATCTACGCCGATGCGTTTCCCGCGCTGATGAATTGGTACCCGGGCGATGCGAAGGTCTACCTTCCGCATGCGGGACCGGTGGCGTTTGCTGCGAGGGCGGAGCTTGCGGAGGCGACGGCGAAATTGATGATGATGCGGCCGGGAGATGTCGAGGGGTTGCTGGAGCCGGGGTGGGCGTATCGGCCGAATACGGTGTTGTTGACTGGGCCGCGGACGAATACGCTGGCTGATCTTGTTCAGGCGATTGGTGCGGCGACTGGGAGAGACGTGGGGGTTGAGATCATTCCGATGGAGGACTATGTGAGGATTAGCGTCGAGAATGATAAAGGTGAGGGACGAGGGAATAAGTCCGAATGGTATTTTAGGAAGAGAGTGAGCTGGTTTGAGGGGCTTAGGAAGGGAGATGGAAAGACGGTGGATCCACTGATGGAGAAATTACTGGGCCGAAAACCATTGGACGGAGTGGAGGCTGTAAAGGGGATCTTGAAAGAGAATCAAGGGTACAGGGGGCACATGGCTTACGCCAAATAGAGACTAAGTATACGTAGGAATAAGTAAAATACAAAAGTCAACACGTTCGGATAAATCTCACCAAAGTAAAAGGTATGGAAGTTGAGATAACTTGACTCCTAAGGACTGTTCACCTAGACAGGCCTTGTTGTCTTGTTTGCCTTTTATATTGATATCGATTATACGGAAAAAAAAAAGAGTTTCAGGCTATGTTATGTCTGACATTATGGAAAGCTCGCGGTAAACGAAATATGACTGCAGTCTAACGAGAGGCTCCTCGGAGCAACCTGCTCGAGAATAAGAGTTGCAGACTGTTTGAACATAGTTTGATACAGTGCATTTCTATTTCGTATCTACTTACGTTGGGATAACCTTACGTACTACTCTCATCCAAGCGGCGCGAGCCGATAAAGACATTCAATACCCTAGTTGCGGACCTCCCTAAAAGAAGAGCAGCTGTTGTGCCAGTGATCACAATTGGACTGGAGAATGTCTCAAGGTGATATGGGGCTGGACTGATGAAATCAGCTTTGAAGGCGCCCCAGTGAGATTTTTGACTTTTTTCATCACTCACTGCACTGTAGAAGGTGATTTGCATGCTTTTGTGTGCTCATCATTCCAAGGACTGTATGAGGTCTCGTCCTTTTGCTCATTCGCCCCTGGAAGTTGATTCGTTATATGTACTTGTATGGATTCATAATTCCATTCTGCCACATCATCAGCTCATTTTCTTCTAAGCAGGAAATTTGACTTACCGGGTCATACAGATTCTTGATCTGCTTCATCAGCTCGATCATCGTCGGACTCCGACTGTACTGAATGTAAGACTTCTTCGCAATACCCAGCCCATGTTCGGCGCTGATGCTGCCGCTCCTCTTTGCAACCCATTCGTAAACAAAGGGTTCCAGCTCCTTTTCCACTCTCTTATCAAAGCTCCGCGTAGGGACATTGAGGTGTAGGTTCGCATCGCCCATATGCCCGTAACCCACAACGTCAATGACAGGATACTGCTCAGTGTCTCCAACGAGTCCCGCGGATGTAAGTTTCTCGTGTGTCTCTTCAACCAGGTCATATAATTCACCAATTGGTATCGAGAGATCGTACTTGTAGACACCACCCCAATGACCAACACTCTCTGTTATGCCTTCTCTGCAGCTCCAGAGGTCATTGACCTGCGTTTGATCTTGTGCGACCACTCCGTCCGACACAATCTCTTGACCCATGACACTGTCGAGAAATTTCTCCAACTTTTCGTTATCGTGGTCCGAGTTTGAGCCACTGGTCTCAACCAAGCAGTAGAAGGGATGTTCTCCTTCCAGTGGCATTTTTCTCCCACTTGCTTTCTGCACCAGTCTTTGGCTGCGCCCATCCATTAATTCGAAGGCGGACAGTATTTCCGAGAGTTGACCTTTGGCTTCCCTATATGCTGTCTGGACCTTTTCATAGCTGTCCAGGCCAAAATACGCCACATTGATGGCTGGAGATCGCTGAGCGCAATGTATTGACACGCCAGTGATTATGCCAATGGTGCCTTCGCCCCCAATAAATAATTGCTTAATATCATATCCCGTATTGTTTTTCCTCAGTTTCGAAAGGTCATCCACGATTGTGCCATTGGGTAGGACAGCCTCGATACCTAATACATTACCGTGTAAGCTCCCATATCTTAGTAAACGAAGACCACCAGCATTTGTTGCAACATTTCCACCTATTTGACATGAGCCTTTTGCCCCAAGATCCAACGGGAATATATGCTTTTTCTCGGCAAGGAAATTGTCGGCAACCTCGAGGACTACCCCAGCATCGGCGACGAGGATGCCCGAGACCTCGTCGAATGACCGTATTTGATTCATCCGACTAAGATTTATAACGATTTCATCAAATACCGGTACCGAGCCACCGACCAATCCTGTATTGCCGCCCTGCGGAACAACGGCCAGCATATTTTCATTGCAATATTTTAATATCTGGCTGACCTCCTTCGTGCTTCCGGGTTTAACGACGAGTTTGGTATGTCCGCGATACTTTCGCATCCAATCGCTGTTGAAGGCTTCGAGATCTTCGCTTGCATCTTGGGAGATACCGTCCAGAACTGCAGATTCCGAGCCCAGTAGATCCTTAAAATATTGAACATGTTCGCTTGATATTTGGGCGTACTTGGGATCCCTCTTGAGCTCCGGGTAGCTTGGGAAGAAACATCAGTCAAAGGGTAACGATGAGAAAGACGTCAACTGTCTGCTCACGAATCGGATGTGAATTTGATCGCCTTTGATGGGGTTGGCCCTTTCTTTGACCCTCCCTCGGCATCAATTTGATGCGGCTCGGTCGTTGCTGAACTTCTTGCTTCTACTTGACCACCTTGCCATCGCCTTTGAGCAAATGGCCGTATGTGGGCTGGACGACGACAGAGCTGCCGAGAAAACGGCGCTGGGCGAAGCCAAGCTGTTACTCTCGAAGGGCAGGCCATGAGCAGAAATCGAATGGCAAAGAAGTAAACGCGGCTGGCGAAGTGAAGTCGTTTTCCCCACAGTTTCCAACGTTCAGAAATCTTGGGTACCACGGTGCAGTTTTATGCCGAGGCGAAATGGTGCGAACCGACAGAACGTCATCTTTGACTTTGAATTAAACCAACTAGGGTATATAATCTTAAATTTTCAAACACTACTACATCCGACAGATCCTTATGGATATCACATATAACACTTGTAAATTTGGAAATCGAAAGTTTGTCCAAGTTGGGATGTTTTATGAGTAAGGTACCTAATTGGGACTTTTCGGGTGGGTCCGATACGTACCTTACGCTTAAAGGCTCATCATCACATCGGACTGCATGACAGACATGCCTTAATTAGACGCGACTTTCGACACAAACATACCTACTGGTTTGCTTCTCACAAGCCTGCCACCTTTTGCAATTTGCCACCTGATTCCCCGCTAAATCGAAGGTCTAACTCTTCGCCCCGCCATGGCTGTTCCTTTCTGCTTCACCGTACTCCAACTGCACCACGCTTGGTCGTAATGGCGCCCACGCCTGCAAAGCGCAAACGTGCCTTTGAAGACAGTCTAGCGTCGAAACCACCTCCTTCGAAGCGAAAAGCTCCTTCACCACTTTCTGACTTCTTTGAAATCCGCACCGTCCTCCAATATAAAAACGGGAAGTACTTGGTCGACTGGGAAGATAACCCAGACACTGGCGAGAAATATAGTCCAACGTGGGAGCCGAAGAAGAATCTCAACGAAGAGGCGTTGAGAGACTGGAAGGAATCTCAGGCTAAGCGACGTGCTGAGAAAAAGGAAGCCCTTAAAGTCAAAAACTCCAAGAAGAGGTTCAACGACTCGCAGCAATCATACGACGAAGCTACTACACTCTCAACCAAAGAACGGCCGCACAAACGTAGACGGATAGTGGAGAGCTCTCCAAGCCTGGACAGCTCTATCACAGACTTTACAGAGGAAGGGAACAATATATCTGGAGGCCGCGCGGGGCTGCAGCAAGCGGAAGAGCCACGTTCGACTACAACATCGCCTCTAGCCTCCTCGCAAGCTGTTTCGGGTGCTCCAGACGAACGGCAATTTGAAGAGAAGCTCGGAAACCCCTTCACGAATTCATCAAATCTAGAACCGCAACCTAACCTCAAAGACGACGGATTTGTAGGCCGAGCGAATCCACAGGACGTGGAAGTTCAGCCTTCCCCAAAATCCATCAATCACGAGGAATACACTTCATTTTCATCCTCCGCAAATCAAATATCTGCGACAGATTCAGCACCAACCACTCAAACCCACACTCTAACCGAGCCACAATCTCCGACTGAAGACCAACAAACCCCATTGGTTGACATCTCAACGCAAGAGACAACTTCTTCTGCTCGCAAGAGCACTGAAGACTCTCTACGGCAGTCTAGCAATCAAGATCACGTCGCTGAAATATCAGCAGAACGCACAAAGCAATTCAAAGGCCGCACTCAAGACAGCATTACCTCTAAGCCCACTACAAATTCCCGGATTTCTTACGAGAGTTACCGTCCGGCCCCTGCTACACCTACACAGACGGGTACAGAGACTCGTCCAGAGACGATTCACTCAAAATCCAGTCCCTCTTACCTGACGCCATCGGTGGCGGCGGATTCTGGTTCCCCAGACAAAGTTGTACCCGATTCCCAAGCTGTAGAGAACAAGGGAACTTTTGTGTCCTCTGCAACACCGTCCGGAACTGGTGAAGCTCTGCTCGGTGCAGATTCTGAAAGCTTAAAGCAGGATCGGAGACAAGCCATCCCGGAGAGCAGCCTATTACAGGTACTTCCCAATTATCTTTGCTTTCGCGCCTGGAAAGATCAGCATATTTTCGTTGATGCGAAAATCCGCAGAGACTAAATGTGCGATCAACATATTACCTTTGGGGTATATGGCATTGCCGCTTCTTTCTCCCCTGCCCTTTGCGCACCGTGTTTTAGGATTTTCGCTAATTAAATCTACCAGTCTACACATCAAACCCCCCAGTCTGAACACCTCTACCACAACCAAGAGTCTCAATCTCCGCCATCTGGAGTCGAGAACGGACCTAGCGACGAACCATCTCCTGTTTCGCAATTGAAGTATTCCACCTCTTCAGCCTCCTCGCCGCCCCCTCCGGAAGACGCGGAGAAAACTCAGTCCACCCACGAAGCGACTGCAGAATCCAACTTATCATCGTCAACTCACTTGGAGAATTCTGGTTCTGCTTCGCAGGTGTCCGCTCCATTCACCACAGCCCCAGAGAACTCCGGCCGGGAAACGAACACAGAGTCTACACAAGACCCAGAAACCCGGATTGAACTTCCAACTCCCCGACGCCCATCCCAAGCTCAGAGACAGCTTAGCCCAAAGAAAGCCCCTGCGCTCAAGAGGCACGATACCAGAGCTCGACGACGCTCCGCCGCCCAGCGCCCTTTCAAAAAGTCCCTGCAAGACCAGCAGTTCTCGTCAATTAACCAGCTCACATTCTCGCCGTTGCCACCACCGCCTTCTCAATCTGCCTATATGACTTCTACAGATTCACAGGACCAACCAAATACATCATCAGAGTTGGCAAATATGTCACAGGCTGACGCTTCAGACAGCTTGAACGTGTCTGATCTCGACACAAAACTTTCAGAAATGCGCAACAAGGCGGCGTCGAACAGTGTCCAGCAGCAAGTCGAATTTTGGTCGCGCCGAAAGAAATCATCCCGATTGAATACGACATCCCCTGATGGGCGTAACAGATCTCCTTCCATTATTCCTCATTCAGAACCTGAGATAAAGCCTCCCGAGCTCAGTCGTGCCCGGCTTACGATAGCAGACTCGTCGCTTCCTGATGAAACATATGAGCCACCTCTATTGACACCGCAGCTGCCTAGTGCGCAAGTGCCAATGGACAATGACACTACACAGTCCGATGGTCAGGGACGTGCTGATAGTATCTCGAGAACTATTGCCCCTTCTAGGCTCGAGCAAATAGCCGATGAAGTCCTTAACGAGCATTTGGACGCTTATGATAGCGCTAATACAGGCAAGAAGGGTAAACAGCCGATATATCTGCAGCAGATAAGCGAAGAGTCGGAATCTACTGTCCCAAGGAAAGGTTCTCCATCCTTGAAACGACCAATAGTAAGTTGTTCATTATTCAAAGCTTGAGGCATATCTGATGGAAACCCAGACTTCATCCGAGAAAGGACCTCGGCACCGTGCAAAACGAGCCCGCGTGTCTCCGACTAGCGACACGAATCAGCCCAGCTCCATGACCATGGATCCATCAGATCAAACAACCACCCATGTCACCGATTCAGTGGAGCAAGCCAGGACTTCTACCGCTCAGGAACAGGAAGCCATGGAACAGAAAGAAACCTCAGTCATCTCCGATTTACGGGCCGAGCTAAAACAGCTCCGGAAATCGATGGGAGATGTCCAAACACGTTACGATAACCGATGTGTAGAGCTTCGAAAGCTCCACAAAGCGATGGACGGCCTTCAAACCCGCTACGAAGACCAACGCACTGAACTAACTAGGACATATTACGCCCTCGACACCACAAAAGACACCCTCGCCAAAGCAGAAAAGCGCATCGACCTCCTCACCCAAACCAACACCACCCTCCGCGACGAACGCAGCGCCCTCAAAACTGATCTCGACACCGCCCGCGCCTCCCTCCTACACTCCCCCAACCCCCTCATCGCCGACTTCGAAGCCGCCAAAGCCTCCGCCGCCACCGCCCAAGCCGCCGCCGCCAGCGCCGAAAAGCGACTCGACAGCCAAACCCAACAATTCGACTACATGCGCGCCCAATACCAAGCCGCGACCAGCGCCGCCGCCGAACTCGGCGCCGAGAACCGCGACCTCGCCGCCACCAACGCGAAACTGCAGCCGCGCGCCGAGGGCGAGCTGACGCGGCTGCGGGGCATGCACGTCGCGAGCGTGACGGACGCGACGAGTGCCGAGAACGCGCGGCTCAAGACGCAGCTGAGGGATCGGGAGGCGCTGCTTGCGCGTAAGGAGGAGCAGATTAAGGGGTTGAAGGAGAAGGCGAATGCTCGGCCGCAGGTGACGACGCGGGCGGGGAGTGCGGCGCCGAAGGAGGGGGGGAGGGATGGGAAGGATGGGAAGGATGGGAGTCCGCGGTTGGGACTGGCGGATCGGGAGAGGATTGTGGGAGGGGTGGCGGGGAGGATGGGTGCGGCGGGTCGGGCGGCGGGGAGTCGAGGGGTGAGTCCGGCGCCGGGTGGGGGGGTGGGAGGGCATGCGATGGAGAGGGGGGGAAGTCGGGGGCAAGGGCATCATCCGTTGCGAAATGGGTAGATTTGGGGGGGTTTGGTGATCTGAAATGGAGGGAGGTTAAATGTGGGTTTTAGGGTGGATTGGTCTGCCGAGGGCAAAGCATGGCTTTTAAGGGTACGATACTTTGAGATGGACATAGCATGGCTTTATGGGTATGATGCTCTTTATTGGGTGGAAGGAATAGCGAGCCTTGTTCTTGGGTTGATGCATTTGTCCAAATTTTTGGTTGAAAGCCATGCATATGCTCATCTCGGCGCGTTGGATTCACTTGACAGCCGCTTTACATAGTACGACACAAATTCGGGTTTTTGAAGCGATTGGTTCATGCTAAATACATAGTTTACGTCGCGCTCGACCACGAATGCCTTTGTTCATTGGGAAAACGTATCCAGCGTGGGATCATCCGATACCAAAAACACGGCGTAAGTTTAATGTCCTCAGCCCCTTCTATTTACAGTCTACGTGCGTGCATGATGTCGTTGCGCCTTCAGACCTCTTTACTCCAGCTAGACCCTTCTGAGTTCATATATTGGCAGGGAAAAGTAAACGCCGTAGTTCGCCGGTCTACCATGGCTCCTGGACAGCTGGATTGAAGTGACGCAACCGGATCGTACTTTGAAACCAGCCGTGAACAACTAAGCCCCGTCCAAATGCAAAGGTCTTCCGAGCACGTCACCGTAACACCAAGGGTTGGAGAATTTGTGATCGCTTGTCAAAGGAACGGGAAGGCCCACCCGCTCAAGTTGCGCCCAAGATAATTCCGAATTTACATTGCTTCATAATGGCAAGCGAGAAGCGGCCTCATGGGCGATACTGCATGCTCGCCGGATTTCCTCGGGCGCTTGCAGTTCGTCAGTCTAATACCGAAATCGTGATGCAGATAGATCTATATGGGACTGTGCATATGTCTAAATCATTGTAGGCGTAATCTGGAGGCTACCGACTGATGCCTCCATTGTAGGATTGGCTTTGCCAAGGCCTCCACGGATCACTCGGTGCTTTGAACTGAGGTTTTGTAGCGAGAGCTTCGGGAGATGTCCATCTGGATTACATTGTCAGTCTGGAACCATAGCATGAACCGCAGCGAAATGGAGACGAAAGGTTCTACAACATACATTCGAACTGTATTGTCGTCACCAGCTGACGCAAAGATATCGGGGTCACGAGGGTGCCAAGCAACAGCATTTGCGAATCCGGTTGTATCGGAGCCTGGAAGCTTTTCATGGCCTTCGAGTTTTTCGATGAGATTACCACTCCTTCGCCGCCAGATGTAAATTTTGGAATCTAGGTGTATGTGTCAATGAATTGTACTTGTCCCGCAGCGAGCTATCCATGTCTGCGACATACCTTCGCTTCCACTTGCGACAAGACCTTCTCCAGCGCCGCCAAAACAACTTCGGATCATAAAGGAAGATTGCTTTTGACCAGGGAAGGATTGAACGGTCTCTCCAGTGTCGATATCCAGCATCGCAACTCTATCATTTTTCATATTGACCAAAACGTGTCTACCATCGCTACTAATGTTTAAGCAGGTCATCTTGACTCCCATGGACCATTGAGCAAGCTGGTTTCGGCTCCAGTAGTCGTAGACGACAATGCGATCATCTGACACTATGGCAAGGAGACGATTACTGTCAGGCGTGATGGCGATATCATACACACGCATTCTATTAGATCCGGATTCTTCGCCCCATTTATGGATCCGTTCGCCCTTCAGATTCCAAATGCTAAGCGGCAAGTCAGTTCCCATGGATCCGAGAATGATGTTCTGACCATTGGGGCTCCACGTAGCTGTTGTTACGGGCTCAGTAAACTCAGTGAGATCAAGTAAGCAATGTCCGGTCTATGGAAGATGGAGTCAGAAAAGGTGGTCAAGTCAATAGCGCAGTTGTATATTAGAATAACCGCGCCCTATGAAAGATAGATAGGGTTCGGCGTGATACAATACGAATAGCAGAACAACTCACCTGCACATCCCAGACACGGGCCGACCTGTCTTGACTACAGCTGACGAGCTTGGAATCATCCGGACTCCAGGAAACATAGCCGACACCACCGGTGCTATGGTCCGCTAGAGTATGAACGATCTTAAAAGCCGCAGTATCGTAAATCAGAATTGTGCTGTCTTTGCTTGCGGTTGCAAGCATCGTACCGTCGTGAGAAAACTGCAGTGCCCAAACTTCATCACCATGGCCTCTAAGGATACGAGCGGTGACGAGTGGGAACTCATCACGACTACACGTGTGATCGAGATACAATGAGGGCGAGTCTGCCGAGTTGTGGTATTTGCACTCCGTGATTTGGTTATCTTTGACCTGATCGAGCAGAATGGCAAGACGGTGCTCCGGGATCATTACGGAAGGAGAGATCGATCTTGACAGATCTGATAGCAGCTGGCTCCTTGAACTCCCTTCTGATCCATCCCATTGCGCTTGATTCCGGAGGTCTGCCGCAGATTCACACATCATCAAGCTCGATAGGGAGTGCAGTCTGCTTGTATTTGAGCTGTAGGGCGTCAACTCCTGCCTCAGAACCATGAGGGCGGCTCCGAGGTCCCTATTTTCAAGCATTTCCAGATACTTTTGTTGCCGCATGAGAAACAGAAGCTCATTCTTCGTAGCAGTCTCTGAGAGAACCAGACCACTGATCTGACCATCTTGTTGAGCCGCTCTTGAACCAGAAGCACCAAGCCGAATGCCGTGGCCATTAGCTGCTTCATTGCCAAGAGTACTTGGTCTACGTGATGGACCTGTCTGGTTCTGCTGCACGCTGCCCACGAGAAAGGCTTCGGCTTCTGCCCAATCTCCCTGTAAGACGGCGTTCCTAAAAGCTGCTACTGAGGGGCCTTCCAACTCATGACCGCTTTCCTTGCTCAATTGTTGTGCAGCGTCCTGATAGCCCAGATCTTGGAGACTCTGTATTAGGATCCTTGTTACCTCTTCTCTATCATGGCCAAAGAAGCTCCCTGTCGGTCTCCCCACCCCATTTGTGTAGCCGTTGCTTTCGGGTTTTTCATGTGATCCATTAGTTAGGCTGGAAGGCGACGTTTTCTGCGTGGGAGAGATGGTTGTTCCGTTCGAAGAGCCGTTCGAGGATCGATTTGAGAATGGCCTCGAAGGGGTATTGGCTTTGGACGGATCATGGTCAGGTCTCATCGTCGGACCACCGACAACTCTCCGCCGCTTTGGATGGGTGGAGGACCTGCCTCCGGGATATGCTTGGTCAGAATCAGAGGCTGCAGGCGAGCTAGAAATGCCCCGACGCCGCTTTTGAGGAACGTCGACGGCTTCTGCTGACCCTACTCCTGCTCTTGTTGGGTCTCTTTCGAGTTGGTGAGATGGTGCTGAGATATCTTGTGTAGTAGATGGCTGTGATGGACTCGGGGCGTCTGGGTGGTCGGAGGCGGATGGGGAAGGTTGGCTTTGGGGGACGTGGGCGGCCAGGACGGAAGCCCTTAGAGGATGACTGAATATTCAGGTCCGCTCTGCTGGCGAGCACACCCTAATACTTAGTCGACCTGCTAGCTTGGAATGGGCCACATGCAAGTGGACGAGTCTTGTGACGAGCTGGAGCATAAGAGAAGAACGAATCTGATCAAGATGATGCTGCGGGAGTGCAAGCTTAAGAAGAGATAGCAAGATGAGTAGATCTGGAGGGAAGTGTGATGCAGTCGAAGGTAGAGAATAGAGCCACTTGAGAGAGTACCGGCAGAAACGAACTATCGTCAAAAGCAACCGGTGGATACTTGGAGAGCTGGGGGCTGGCTACATGACCAGATGCTCGGACGATGGCCGGTAAGAGCAAGGGAGAGAGGTGCAGGAGGTGCAAGTGGGCTGCGATGATGATGCTGGACGAGCACGAGGTCCGAAGTGCAAGCGCAAGCGCCGCCTCCCGCTCTCCCGTCAGACTCGACTTCGACCAACTCACATTAGCCTTATCTCAAGCACGAGAGCCTGAGCCTGCTCTGAAACCATTTGACCGTGCCTCCGTCGGGCCTCCCGCGTGGATACCCAGAAGGGTAGGCCGACTCTGGTTATTCTTGCGGTGCCTTACTAAGCAAGCTTTTGCGACCTGTCGGACAGAGCCAATGTAACGTTCTGAACCCAACATAAACTCTAAAAATATTGAAGCATTCGATGGTTATGCCTTGGAGGAATATGTCCAAGACCATAGACAATTTTGTTGAAGAACCTCTCAACGTTCCGCTGTAAGCTATTTCTCGTCACCAATATTCCACGTTTGTGAGACGAAGACGTCCCTCAGTGTCCACCAAGTCTCTCTTGCTTCCATCTTTTGCCCCATCAAAATTTCCTTAATAGTCGAAACCATAGTATTTCAAATGTAGCGTAATGTAAACTTCCTAGAAACCCATGGTCGACAATGATATTATCCAATCATACATTCCCTAGCCATGGCGCACAGTTCCTTGCTCAATGGTTCAAGAGCTTGCCATTTCGAGAATGAATGTGCAGGTTGAATGGGACCTGATCTCTCGTTGAATATAAATACTCTCGTATGTGACACATTGTCGCAAAGCGGGAACGAAACTACCAAGAAAAAACCCACCAAACCTCTTTAACCATTGAACACTACATACCAACCACTCTCTCAAGATGGTCCGCGTCTCTTTCACTGCTCTACTTGCCCTCGTGGCCTGCTCTCCGGCTCTTCGCGTCGTCGCTGCGCCAGTGAACCCCGCCGATTTGTATGTAATCAAAAGCCATCGATCAAGCCATGTAAGCACATCAGGATATTCAGCTGACCACATCGCAGCAACTCCATCAAGAATGCCCTTGTGGGGCACTGGTTGTACGTAAAGCAAGACTCATCCGGCTCATAGAGGGTGCAACATGCCATGCACAAGACTAGGGTGCCTCAGCTTCATCCCACAGACTTAGCTGTGTATCGTCTTTGACGACGATCTCAGTCTGATTCCTGCTGCCCACTTCGCTATTTTATGAGTGGGGCACTCTGAGCTGGTGTCCGGCCTGTTTTGTCACTTCCGACCTTTGTCGAGAGTGCGGCAGTATCCCCCCCGGGACAATTCTTACAGCACCCTCTTTTCGGCTGAGACACCTCCTTCATGACAAAGGCAGCTAATATTTCTTGCAGCCACAATGTCACCGAGCTTCTGCGTGACAGCCGCCAGCGAGTCCAGGACGCCGCCCCCGGGGCCGACGCCCGGGATGATATCGTCACGCCCAAGATCGGCACCCATGTCAACGTCACGGAGCTCGATGCCTGGGCCAGACAACGAGGTCACGACGCAGTCGGTAAGCACATAGAGTCAACCAAGCGCTCCGTCAAGACTCTGCCCGAGAAGGTGCAGGAGGTACATGAGTTTGCCTGCAATAGCACGAAGAAGCTGCTGGACGATGTGAATAAGGCCTTGGCTTCAATTAGAACGAAGTCCCCCGTCGTCGTTGTCCATCGTACTTCGGGCAACAGCACTACCGGGAATTGAAGAGACGTCCTGTTGGCATCTCACTCAATACAGATGAAAGCCAAATTGGGTGGATGGGAAATTCGATGGATAGGGAAATGGTTCAAAGCACGGAGGATTTTTAAGACTTCTAGCTCTCGTCAAGCGAGATTCATATGGTGTTGGAATTCGGCTTATTCCTTTAATAGATAAACTCCTCATTAGTGAAACTTTTGTACCTGTGTTCCTGTTTCGATCATCATGCTAAGATCCTCCATTACCATAACCGTGGATCATGTTCGCATATCAAACGCCACCATCGCCCGTCGCCTTTCGCTTGCACTAGCAATTACCCACGAAATATCCCTGGCTTTCTGTGCCCTTCGTTCCCATTCTCGCCGTACCTTCCACGCTTCCTTCACCTGGTGTCATCGGTCTCGAGTCTGCGATGCTATTTGCGATCGTCTCTGCCTCAGATCTGACTTCTGATATCGTGTCATCATCTCCGACATCATCCTCCAGCATCCATCTAAGCCCATTGGCTGCCTCTTCCAGGGGAAATACCTCTCGCGCATACTCTTCAATGCCTCGACACCCTTGCCATAAATCAACTGCTTCAGCCGGGTAGGACGGTCGGTCAAGCTCTGGTCCAAAATAGGGTGCCTTTTGCCAGCCAAGCGTTTCCTCCAGCGCCGTCAAATGCTCGCGATATCCGGACGGAACGGGGACATGCACCTCGATCGGGGCGCGACGATATGACACGGGCATGTTCAGCGCTCGCGAGAACAGAGCGCATACCTCATTTGGACTGAGCTTCTCGAAAGCGAGAGGTATTCTAACCAGATCGGTGTTAGCCCGATATTTCCTGGTGTCAACAAATATTTGCAATTCTAAAAAGGTGGACTGGCTTGCTTGCTATCTCTGGCTCTTTCCTCTTTCATTGTGAAGATTCGAGAGAAGATTCCTGTATCAAGAAGTATGATAGATGTCAAGACTCAGTGAGTATGCAAAGATCTACTTCGATTTTCGAACGGCCACCTTGATAAAGATACGGGACCTGTTGAGCAAGAGGAGGACTAGACTCACCTGTGACCGCCCCACCGTCTCACTCCTTGCTTGAAGATTTGCAAAATCGCTGGCCCAACGTCATGCTCTGCGTCAAGCCATGGCAAGGGTTCCTCCTCCGCAAATGGTGCCTTCCACACGAAGCTTTTCCGGTCGGGTTGCAATTCCATGCGAAACAAGGGATATGGTAAACTCGTGAAATTGTTGTTGTAGATGCCAGTATATATGAAGGTCGCAGTGAGGCCAATCTGTCGCACATAATTCTCGATGGTAAACTTGTTGGCCCAGAGTGGCAATGCCTTCCACCCGCGCTCATAAATCGAGTGATCCGGCATGCTGCTATAGATAAAATGTTTGATACGCACCCGTTTCGCAGCATCCGCGATCGCTCGTCCAACTGATACTTCGTCTCCCCAATGAGTTGTGTTGATGAAGGCCAATGTAGCGCCATGAAATAGTTCCTGTATTAACCCCGGCTGCTCCAGCGATCCTTCGAAGAGGGTCACATTGGATAAGGTTTCAAGTTCCTCCGCAACCAAGCCGACCTTGCTTCTCACTTGAGCACGAACTTGCCAGCCGACTGCAGAGGCTACACGAATAAAGCTAGCAGCCTGGCGGCCGGTGCTGTTGATAGTCACCACGATTTGGCCTGTCATTTGTATACTCGGTAAGGACTGTAAAGTAGTTGAACTTAGGAAAAGGGCTCCGAAAATAAACCGCAAAGCTCAGAGCGTATTCCTAAAATTTTCCCGGCGCCCTGGTGCCCGGGTCCGCGGTAGGGAGCTGCTCGGCGGTGAATGGTGAATTCGGCAGTAATGTGATAAGAAAAGATTGAATTCAATGCAGCGCTGGACCGCCCCTTCTGATTAAGTCTGCAGCCTTGTGGAATCGAAGTTAAAGTTTTTGTGGAGTGTCCCAAAGAAAGATATACTTTGGCCAATTCCCGGTTCTCCTTGCAGAGCAAATGCGCGTGGCAGTCAATGCGCGTTGAGCCCGTGTGGGACAAACAAGTGATAGTTCCTTGAGAACTTTATCAGAAGCTTAGTCTGGGGTCCAGCGGTGAGCCCCGCTCCAAAAACACATCAATCGTGAATGGAAGGTGTGGCTTCGCGCCCAAGCGCAGTTGTCTGTGGCTTGACGAGTGCGATGTCGATTGATGTCTGAATGGAAAATACAGGTACCGGCAAGGAGACCCGCTTATGCAGGTCATTGAGGCCCGCCCGGCCCACAGTGCGTGGCACGTCCAGTGACAGTCCAGCAAACTGTCATATATTCGGCCACTCCGAAATGGGAGCCAAGTCGTTTTGTCGTGTTGGCCGTGATGCGCTGGAAGATATGATAACGACAATGGCAAGAGTAAATCTGATGGCCGGAGAAAGCAGGAGATGCTCAGTCAAACTAAAAGGCCGCATCTGCGGTAATCCTGTGTCACTATGTCGTTGTTGGATTGCAGTTACCTAATTTCCGGCCCTTCTTGCCTGACTGACCTTGGCGGATGCGACTGAGGACCTTGGCTTGGAACGGGACCTCTGACGACCCCAGTCAATCGTTGCTGTGCTGCTTAGCGTGTTGCGCCTGCGGGCCAGGCTGGACTCACCTCGCAACAGGATGCTGAACGTGATGAAAATGACAATGGTGAGGTCGTCGTTGATTTCCAAAATGCGGGGGAATCACGCAGGGAAGGCTGCCGATGGCGAGCGCGTGGCTCCACGCCATCACCTGGCATTATTGAGATGGATGGCGCGTGGCAAGATAGGGACGCAGACCCTATTCTGAATGGGCGCTGTCGTGGAAGAATCAGGAGCCTCCGTTAGAATAGCATTCCGTACACGCCCGGACGCTGTTCGATGTCATTCGTCAGGAAGATACTCCGTAGAATGAAATAATACCCCTCCCATGTCGCTAATGACCAGCGGAGGAAGACTACGTAATTTATTTTGCGGAACCGAAATGCGGCCCCCCGGACGACGCGACGGGATCCAGCTGGGAATGCGTCTTATCATCTAGCATCGTCCCAGCCCATAAATGGAGTATGCCACTATCTTTCTCGGGCATAGCCTGCAATCGGTAGGCTGGTAGGATCTTGCATGTATTAGTTCGTGTGGATGAGCTGACAGGTATGGTTTTGGTGAAGCGATTGAGGAAAGTTTAATATGATTCATGACATACTTCATTACTTGGTCTTGCATTTGGCTAAGAAAAGTTTGACCCTTCTAAGGCCCTCGTGGTTGGAGGCCCATCATCGATCCCATGCTCACGGTCATAACATTGTACTCATCGCGCTTAAACCGGCATGTCCTGATCTAAATTGGATCATAGCTTCCATATTTCAGGGCGAGGGAGCGAGAGCGCCGTCTGTTTCACTTGTGATCTCAAGATCTTACCAGTCGCACTTTTGGGGATGGCCTCGACCACGACGACTCCACCCCTGAGCTTTATTGTGGTTTGCTACCTCTCCGTCAAACCATTTTCGTACATTTTCAGCTACATCATCCTTCTTCTCCATCCCTTCCGCTCCATTCTCTTGGAGAACGAGAAACGCTACTGGCACTTCGGTTACCTGCCCATTCTTCCAGAGACCTATCACCGCTGCATCTTGGACGTCGGAGTGTTGCAGGATCTTGTTCTCCGATTCGCTCGGCACAACCTGAAGTCCTTTATAATTTATCAATTCCTTGATCTGATCCACAACCGTGATATAAACCTCGGAATCTACTACTGCCAAATCGCCAGTCTTGTACCATCCCTCTTCAAACGCTGCCTTGGTGGCGTCTTTGTTTCGGTAATATCCCAGTGTTACGTTTGGACCCTTGACCCAAATTTCACCTGACGTCGTTGCACTTGCATGCTTGGGTATGTCCTTCCCTGTCCTGGGTTCGACGTGCCTGAGCGACATGTTCGGGGCCAGGCACCCGCAGGTATGTCTCTTGTCTTTTCTATATTTTGGAACCAGAGAAATCAGAGGCGCCGTTTCAGTGCTCCCGTAGTCTTGGAAAAGCAACATATCTTTGTCATACAAGGTTTTCATCCTTGCCTCGAACTCTATTGCAATGCTCCTAGGTACTGGTGCAGCAGTACAAAATGTACGCTGCACACTACTCAGATCGTAGTTTTCCACGCGCGGATTCCGTGCCAACCGAAGTACGACGAGCGGGACGACACTCAAAAACGGAAGAAAAAAACTTTCCCCTCTTTCCGATCGAAACAACCACCCTTACAAACACAACGACAACGAAATCAATTGTCGCCAAAATCTGCCAAATTGACATCAAATTCGTCAGACATACCGGGGCTGACAGCGGCAATGCTATGCAAGAGTCAATTAGTTGAGAACGCAGATATAGAACGCAGGCGCGGCTGGCTGAACAGAGGACACATGTAACGCAGAAGAGCAACAGGGGCATCACAGAGTCTCAGGAGAGACGTTCCCGCCGACAGATCCCTCTTTTGGCACCTTGTGATGGCAGCATTAGGAGCTATTGGAGCAAGAGCGGACGGGCTGTTGGGGTTGGTGACCGGAATTGTCTGCTGCTTAGCTAAGTGCGACTCCATACGGAGTTAGCGCTTGGATTCTGCACTCTTTCAAGCCACTACCACCCACGGTCGACTTTGACCGACGAGGTAGCGACATTGATAGCATCAGCAAGTGCCGACGCGTCACTCGCGGCGCCGAGGAGTCCAAGCAGAGCAGACGACTATTGCAGCTGCACCTCTGCCGTCGTGTGACAACCACCGTAACATGCGGCTCAACAGGCAAACCAGCAGGTGGAAGGTGACACCGTGGGATGAAGTAAAGATTTGTTAGCTTTGCGGAAATCAACCATGGGGACGCCCTTGCCCACGGATTAAAACACCTGGATTTCCGTATAGACCCACTGATCGACGATCTAGATGGCAATACCTGAAGTCAAGAGAGCCGTGTGAATCTGCGGTCCAGCTAACTCAAATATAGGTTTTGAAGTAAGGACGTTCTTGCCTTCGACGGTGAGTAGCCCGCTGGTCCGAGCCGTATAGACCATCTGCCTTATGTTACTGGCCTCGTCGCTCCCTCGACCAGTGTGGCGAGAGCTGGATCCAAAGACAGCGGAGAAGGATCGTCGGGTAATCGCTTCGCTTCAAGCCACGTTATCAGCAGAGCTTCGCGAGGTTTGTGCCGTGCCTCAGCCTTGCGCTCGAAAATAGCGGCCCCAACCGAGGGGATCGGTGATACGAGCATCGCAATGGCAAGAGCAATGTAGTTTCTCAACAATGACATCGAGCACTGAATGTTATCTCCTACTTGAGTGAGCAAGATACTTATTTCTTAGGTGATGGGTTCACCCTGAGCTCGTTGATCGGGTAGGTGTCACCCCTGTTGGTACGTGGGAAATTGCTTGGTTGCTTGGTTGCCATAGCCCTTTCATTGTGTACAGTCAGCATTTCAATATTCAACAAACTTAAATATTCAACAACCACAAAAACAATGGGAAGGAAGCACTACCACCAGCGAGAACTACTTATTGCCCTCCGCTCTGTAGACAAGAACATCTTCTTTTCATTCTGTTTCAATCAATCCACTTTGCTTCCAACAAATGGTAGCTGGGACTCAACAATCGTGCTCACCGGAACGATTGCTAATGCTTTCCGGCTTCGCTGCCCAGAAAAGGTGTTGAGACGGCTGAACCCGTCATTCTGAAATTTGTCTCTCTGTTTGGATCAAACGCGTTACTGTGATCGAATCTTGAGTCACGATCGGTGGGTAAACCCTCCCAACCATCAACTGATTCCTTCGATCTAATGGTACTGAAGAGCCTTAGTCCAAACCTAAACTCTTTTCTCCTCTCTCCTCATCACTCTCCTCACTGACCGGCGCGTATTTATGTCAAAGCGGATCAGCTCTTGAGAACTCGCCAGTCTTTCTACTAATCGATCTCCTTCTCCTAGCTGGACCAGATCAAAAAAGGGATCACAAAAGAAGAAAGCTAAACAGCAAGAGTGACAAGAGGCTTCAACCGACAAAAAGAAGGAAGGTCAGATTTGAGGATTCAGGGGCGGGTGCAAGCACATCAACCCATTCCACTGTTACCTGCCTTGATCCCACACATACGCCACAATGGGTCACTCTGCGGGTCTGCGAGCGGGTACGCGCTATGCGTACTCGCGCGGCTTCAAGAGAAAGGGCTACATCCCGCTTTCCGTGTACATGAGAACATACAAGGTTGGGGATATCGTCGATGTCGTCGCAAATGGTGCCGTCCAGAAAGGCATGCCCTACAAGGTGTTCCACGGCAAGACCGGTGTGATCTTCAACGTTACCAAGTCCGCCGTCGGCGTCATCCTCTACAAGCAAGTCCGCAATCGCTACATCGAGAAGCGCGTCAACGTCCGCATCGAGCACGTCCGTCACTCGCGCTCGCGAGAGGAGTTCCTCAACCGTGTCAAGGAGAACGCGAGGAAGCGGAGAGAGGCCAAGGTCAAAGGCGAGACGGTGTTTTTGAAGAGGCAGCCTGCCAAGCCGAGGGAGGCGCATAAGGTATCGGGTGACCAGAAGCCGGAGAGTATTGCGCCTGTAGCGTATGAGACGACGATTTAAGGGACATGATCAATCTGGAGAAGCTGGAGAAGCTGGAGAAGCTGGAGATGAAGGAGGAGAACATGGAGATGAAGGAGGGGAACATGGTGATGAAAGAGGAGAACATCGTGATGAAGGAGAACATCGTGATGAAGGAGAACATCGTGATGAAGGAGAACATCGTGATGAAGGAGAGCATGGTGATGAAGGAGATCCCATGAAGGGTGTCGAAGGTCCTCAGCAACCAAACCCTTGGGATATTGGGAAGGAAGCACTACCACTACAATCATTCCGTTTTTCGGCTGTGCACTCCCACTGTGCGGCGTGCCCACAGTTGGCAAATAACAATTGGTGTCCTCCCCATCTCCAGTTCAACAATCACAATAACAATTGTAAACAGGCTTAGATGTATCTCAACAACAGCTTATATCTAAATTCGAAAAAACAGATTAGGGGGCACCCCAAGAAAGTGTCTGATACATTTCGGAATATCGCCAGCACGGTCATTGGCATTCTAGTGCACGGCCGTTCCAGTGCACAGCCAGAAAACGGAATTAGTGTAGCGAAAACTACTTATTGCTCTCCGCTTTGTAGACTAGAACATCATCTCTTCATACTGTTTCAATCAATCCACTTTGCTTCCAACATCTGTCCCTTTCGGATCATGTTTACCACTTTTTGGGCAAACACAAACGGAGGACCTTCTCAAGATAACAACAGTGGCACACCGGCTCCAACACTGCCGAAGCGGAGCCAAGTAGCAACTCATATTAGTTTCCCCTCTCGGACAAGATCAAGCTTCTCGCCTGAAGCGATAATTCCTCGGACCTACGGGTCATTCTTTCACTCTTGGACCTACGGGTCATTTTTCCATTTTCGGACCTACGGGTCAATCTAGACAACGTCAAGCTTCTAGCCTGAAGCAATGATTTTTTTCCGACAACAGGTGGGACTAGATACAGCAATCCTCTTTCTTTTCGACAAGTGACGAGCACAAGTTGCTCCCGTTATACAAGGTCGAACTTATGCATAGCAGTTCCCTCGGTGTAATAGCGGAGGAGTGTGTCCCCATTCACCACATTTACAGACAATAGTCTGCCCCCAGCACTAAATACACAGCGAAGACTACGGTCGAAATTTTCCTCCATAGCTTATCACTATAAACACTTCCTGCGCATGGGGACATTGCGCGAGGCTCGAGCTACCAATTGCTACGCACGTAGAGAAGGTTTTTGTTTGCTTTGTTTGTTGATATCGGACGGTCGGAAGTCCAATCGACCGACGCAGGGTCCAAGGGAGGTAAATAAGCTCTACGTGGCGCTAACAAGTGTCCGAAATTGACACTTGGATCAACAACAAATAAACACCAACTACACATCCACAGCCTGCTTTTGTCTTTTCTATATAATATTTGTAGAGCTAACAGCCAAACAAGTCAATATTGATTTCTTACAACATCAATTTGAACAAAACGAGGGCAAGTTGTGGGTGCTTGTTGATTTTTGGGCCGAGTGTCAATTTCGGACACTTATTAGCGCCACGTAGAGATAAGGTCCATAGATTGTTTTCGCCTCTTTAGCTACAACAATGATATGATCCACTTCTACCAGAGCCTTTTTGCAGCGAGGGCCGCAACAAGATGGTAGCTCGAGCTGGTTATGCTAGAGCATGTGATCGGTGTCGTCTCAATCGCATCAAGTGCGATGAGTTTCAGCCTTGCATAAATTGCCGGAATCGAGGCGGTCGTTGCAGCAATTCCAAGCCCTTGACGGTAGCCTCCTATATTATTCGGCCTAGCATCCAGCGGAGCATCTGGTAGAGTATCTGGCAGAGCTTCCACCAGAGCACCCAGCACCACCAGCATTCAAGCAGAGCATCTAAGGAGACCCCAGATATCTTCGCCGACATAAGGTAGGAAGACTGTGGTTTGTGGCACAAAGGACTGGGCCCATATCTAACGCTTGACGTCCTCGCAACCAGACATCGCAAGATCTTTCCAATAAGCACTAAAACTTAAGCCTGATTAGCGTTCCCTACAGTCCTCACAATATTACACCAAAACACTCGGGCAAAATGAGTGGAAATTCACATATTCAAATGCATCGTTACGGATGATGAGTATTGATGTGGAGATGGGATCTTGCGAATGTCGTAATATCTATCCAGTCTTGTCTAATACACTTACATTTTTTTTTACAATAGTAGCTCATGGCTCATAATAGGGTTTCCGCGAGACGAACGCTCGCATCGAATACAACCCAGTCGCAAGATCTCGTCACTCATACAACTTCATTCGAAGACGACCCATAGCAGCAAAAGCACATCGAAGAATCTCCCTTGAGTCCAGATATCCAACCACCTCGTCAGATCGGAACCTCTCTGCACCTCCCGCCATTCCCTCTCCCCAACCCAGCTCTCCTCACGTAACTCCCCATCTCCCTTTCAACCCATCCGCCCACCTCCCATACAGCACATCTCCAAGCGCCTTGACATGTTCCAATCCATGCACCATCTGTCCCGGAAACTTCTCCCGCATCGCCGCCTCCACGGGACTCATCATACGATCAGCCCTCTGCTCGATCCGCACACCACCATCACCACTCCCATCCACCATCTCGCTCACACCCCGATCCTGCATGGGCCCGCTCAACGCTTTCGACGGACTGCATCCCGCCGCCGCCACCGCGCCCTGCCGCTCCTGCGACGCCGTCTTCTTGTGCTTGGGCGGACTCGGCGGGACCTCGCGCTCGACGATGCGGATCTCGGGCTTGACGTTGGGTTTGACGCCGACGTCGCTGTGGCGCACTTTCCGGGGTGAGAGGGGTGCTGGGGTGGGTGGCGTGGGGGTGACGATGGCGGACTGGTGTCGTTGATGATGATGCTGCTGCTGCTGGTGCTGGAGATGGGGGTTGTTCTGGGCTAGGACGAGCTTGGCGGGGCTGGCTGAGTGGAGTCCGCTGTTACGTCGTTGTTTGGAGGGAGACCCGTCCTTCGCTGGGGAGCTGCTGGGATTGTTGACTCCAGTGTGGCCGCGACCGTTGGGAGTTTGTGCGAGTCTTGGCTTGGAGGGGTTTTTGGAGGGGGTCTTTGGAGGATCCATTCGCGTTTGTGCGGAAGAGACGGGCTTTCTGACTGGCGATGGCGTGTTGTTCTGGGAGTTTGAGGTATCGTCTTCATTGTATATCGCAGGCGTGAAAGAAGTCCTTGCAGTGACTGCAGATGCCATGAGGATGGACGAAGCATCATCAGAGAAGATGTCAGATGGTTGGGAAGCGTGGCCGTGACGGTGAGCGGTATCGACAGGAGCTGGAGTCACTGGCTGTTTAGGAATCAATCCTAGAGTCGCCGCTAGCTTCTTCTCGCCGTGAATTCGGTCGATTATCGCTTTCAACAAGAGCAGTTCCGATTCTGGATCAACTGCATTGAATTCATTCCAGGCACTCTCGAACCGAGTAACCACGTTGAGCTGCGATTGAAGCTTTGGAGTGGGAGAGGTACTCATCTTTTGGTTCACTAGTGCAACCACATCTTGCAACGCAGGTGCAATAGTGCGCTTATAAGCTCGGTTGCCCAAAAGTGCAAGTTTGGAGGGAGAAGAAGCTGGTGTCTGAGAATGCACTGATGACGGCGGCGGCGGTGCTGGTAATAGTGCTTCTGATTTGACATTATTCTCTTTTCCGTCTTTTTGGTCATTATTGCCGTTGGCACTGGTGATACCTGTGCCAACATACGAAAGTCGCATTGGTTTCGCATCACCCGCTGCTTCTTCGGAGACGCTCTTCTCTTGGACTTGTGGAGGTTCTTCTTCCACTGGACTGTGTACCTGAGAAACTCGGCGAAACTGTCGGACGGTCGAAGTGGAATTTCCAAAGGACATATCGAGGGCCAAAGGTTGTTTTGCAGCGCTATCCCTTCTCATTGTTGACGTATCTTGCTGCACTGCAGTCGAGGAGGCGACGGGAGTTGCTGAGGACCTTCGTATAGCTGTCGCTGCAGAAGAGGTTCTCCGCGGTGTCTGTTTCTCCCCGCCAGGCACAGGCTTTCTCTTCACTGGAGATGGACTGTCGATATTCAACGGTGCTGCATTCAATTCCAGCTTCTCCATGACGGGCCTAAGGTCATCTGGCTTGCCATTCTGACCCGATGATGAGGGAACACGAGAAGGTTTCAGCCGTTTCTGCGTTTTGTATTGCGGCGCGACCGTTCCTGGCTTGACAGTATCAAAGACCCAATCATCATCTTGACATTCCAGAGACATGCTTTTCCTGAGTCTTTTGTCAGCGATCGCCTGGCGTAGCTGGCCAACCTGCTTTTCGACTTACAGCGTTTCTTCGTAGTACTTCGGATGTGCCAAGTCCTGCTCCTTCCCATCGAATGCTCGTTTCCTTTCAATCAATTCTCTCAAAGCTTCGATCTTCCCGGCTTTTCTGATGAAGCGATGCTGGAGCAGCTCTCTTGCAGTCGGCCGGCTATCCGGATCTTTCACCAGGCATTGCGCAACAAAATCTCGAAAATCTTTGCTCCATGCTCCCCCTTCCAGCCGCGGGGCCGGCGCCTTAGGTATTAGGAAGAGGACTTTCATTGGATGCGTATCCGCGTGAGGTGGCTCTCCTTTTGCGAGCTCCATCACTGTTATCCCTAAACTCCAGATGTCTGCCTTAAAATCGTAACCCGATTCTTGGATAACTTCAGGTGCCATCCAAAATGGGGTTCCAACGAATGTAATACGTTGTGATTTGATGTTGGTGAGCTGTGCAGCAACCCCAAAATCTGCTATCTTCACCTTTCCCGACTGTGCAAGTAAAACGTTGGCTGCTTTGATATCACGATGAATCTTTCCAGTCTGATGGAGATAATCAAGGCCAAGAAGGAGTTCGCGGCATACAATTGCGATATGGGCTTCGGAGAAGGGGCCAGATTTTAGCTGATACCGTCAGTCCGTTTCTATATCCATCTCTGGGAGCTGTGGAGGCCCTACCAGGTCCAAACAAGATCCTCCACCCAAATATTCCATGACGATCCATAGTTTAACGCCGCGGATGAAGCTCGTCTTGTAATGCGTTACGAATGGACTGGCACAAGTGCTCAGTAGGGATATCTCTTGCTGAATCTCTCGGATATCGTCGTCACTGCCTTCGAGATCGATCTGTGGGAATGGTTAGAACTGGTTGAATAGAGGAGCTGCTCTGCACGTACGTGCTTGATGGCTACGATCTCGCCAGTATCTTTCTCAATGGCCTTGTAGACAACTCCGAAGCTCCCACCTAGGACGGCCGTCAGCGTATTCGAATTTATAGTAGGAAGAAAGACATACTCCCAAGCTCCTCGAGCATCTCATATTTGTCTGCCATCTTCGAATTCTGGGAATAAGAATGCCTAAGCCTGTAGCAGGCAAACCGTGACAATTGGATTGTAAGCTGTTCATGATGGTTGAATACTCGGCGTGTCGGTGTTTTGGTAGTCACGGCAACGCTCCTGAAGAAGCTGGGACCTGAGCTCGGATCGGCCCTAGCTGCATTCACCCCAGCGCCGCTCGATTTCATTCGCTTTCATCAGCGCTATTCTCGGCGTTTTAATTTCCTGACATGTTTCAAATTCCCGGTGTATGCACCCCACACTTTGTCTATGCACGAGGGCCAGTAAGGGGAGAGTCTTAGCCTGACTCCGCAATGATTGTACAAGAATCAATTCCTATGCAAGCGAAGCTATAACTAGCCACTCAGAGCTTTATCGTGATACCAAAGTGTTCTCGTAAGTTCAATCTACGCTTGTAAAGTAGTAGCTTCTCCCCGAGCGACTCCTTCATTTCAATTCAAGACATCACTGTGGGAGCATGAAGTATTGCCGGGGAGACTAAATCACCACTATGTACGTAGCATTGGAGCTAGTACATCAGCAGTCTGGTTGTGACCCGGTCAAAGGGGCTGTGGTGTCCGACGAACATATTTCTAGAACGTGGAGGATTCAATGTTTTCATTTTACCTAATTGGGATGGATCGTATACCATGGGCAGGGTCCACGCCAACGGCGCATTTCACCTAGGCTCCCACGTGGCTACCCACGGTGCCACCACAAACTTTCCGAGTTTTAGGGCTATCAAGGTTGCTTTGCTCAGCAAGTCTCGGGTATTCAGAGTCACCAGACACCTTCAATTAAAAGGTAGGCTTGTCCAAACTCTCTCAAAATTGACTCGCAATTAGATACGGTGTGATCGAATAGCAGTCGATGTGGGTAATGATAGCTTTTCCACGCGCCAAAATGATTCCATCTTCCACCGAATCTTGGTCCCAAGTGGATATTTAAACAGCTTGACTTGGAATGTAGTCGGCGAAACGATCCACTTACAACTCGATTCAGACGCCCATAATATTCACTCAGTACATCATGATTTCAAGACTTGTAGGCCAGGCTACAGAAACGGTTGCTGACTGCAACGCCTGGGACGCTGGAGGCTTATCGGGCAGCGTTTCTTTTTTCCAACAGAGTTGCGTTTCAGCATGCGATCCGACTAGCGCAGAGTTAGTATGAACACGGCAGGCGGAGATGTGGATGCAGCAGCAGAAACCAGTCTTGCCAGCGTCAAAAGATCGTCAGGAGGCAGAAGTTGGTGGTCGACAGGGTTACCATGGTTCGGTGATCGGTCAGCTTTCCAACGGGCCCGCCAATGACATCTTCGACTATTGTTTACCTGCAGTTGTGTCGCCGCCAGCTGCTCCATGTTCTCGTCTGCACCTCAGAAATTGGTTTTTCTTGGGCGACGCTGAAATCATGGACATCAACATATCAACCCCTGAGGTCGCTTTAGAATCGACCGGAATCCAGCGCATTCTCACCTCAGGAGGTCCAGATAGTCCTAAACAACCTCCACCTGCCGAGCATATCCGCTCCATGGCCAGCCCAGCGATGTCCAACGAGAGCAGACCCTCTTCTTCCCCAGGAGATCCGAAGCATGACTCTGCCGTCGACATTCCAGGAGACGCTCGAAAGGCAAATCGAATATCAGTCAGCTTTCCAATCCAGCCATCTGCCCTGGGTATCGAGTACGCGTCTCCAGGGGGTCGAAGAGCCTCACCCTCTCCACTATTTGATCCGAGTTTTTCGTTCCCAACGCAAGTGCCTCATACTCCGGCCTTGACACAGCCTTCGCCGACAGACAATGGATTCCTTACCGCATTGGCAGCCCGAGAGCGACGCGTCTTGGAGCTAAGGGAAGAGTTACAAAGAGCCGAACAAGAACTGGCCAAATTCAAAAGTCAATGGGCGGCACAGGAAAGTTCAAAGAAGCAGCAAGATGCCCATCGCATCCAACCACTCCAATCTATCAATCCAGATCTTGGAAAAACCGACGATGACCATATCGATAGCTCATCGGCTTGGGTGCAGAAAGAAACGGAGAAGAAAAAAGCGCCCCCGAACGGTTCGCGAGCGACACATCGAAGGGTGTTCAGCGGTTCAAGGCACACGAGGGCCCTCTCTTTACTTTCGCCCGAGAAGATAAACCAGAAATCTTCATCGCCTACCGAAACCAAACAAACACAGCTGGGGGAGGCATCAACTACCACTCGCCCAAACATAGTTACCCGCGTAAATACAGCTCCGGATCTTCTAGAGCAAATAAGGAATACGAATACAATGGAGGACGTCACAAGTCCAGCCTCCGACGCTCCCAAAGAAGCCTTCAGAATCAGCCGGCAGATGGCAACCGACTTCAAAGAGGGACTATGGACATTTTTCGAGGATCTCAGACAGGCCACCGTGGGAGATGAAGGTGTTGTTGGTCCTCAAAAGGCTAATAAGCCATCCGCCAAATCATCAAGCAAACCACTACGGAGCGAAGGGACCAAAAGGCCTCATAAGAAGACTCCCTCAGAACCCTATGGGCATCGCGCAACTTCCAATCGACCTCCTCATTCCTCACCTACGACTAAGTCCTCGCCTAAAGCTCCTTCCACAGGTTCACCTAGCCGGTCTCGCCCGGCTATATCTCGCAGGCAAAGTGCCGACTTTTGGGTGAAAGAAAGTCCTAAGCTCGGCTATTCAAGTCCCCCAAAAGTCACCGGCCTTCGTAAAAAATCCCAAGTTCCTGAAAAGGACACCCAACACATCAACAGCCACGTTGAAGAGCCATGGGATATGTGGGATACACCGGAAAAGCGATCTACTCCTATGCATTCCAGCTCAAATACTTCGCAAACTTCTGCAACGCCCACGAGCACAGCAGCTACAAGTCCAACAGGCGCCTTAGACACTCGTGACCCAGCGGAGCAAACAAAATTGAAGGAAACCCCCAAGGGCAAGCGTCTCGTCTCGAATGACAACGGCAAGAGAGATGCAATACCATGGCCTGCGCTACAGAAGCTCGCACCGGGAAACCTCAAAAGGACAGCCTCGAACCTGATGAGTGAATGGGAGAAGAGCTTAACACCTCCACCAGCGAGCAAGGGATTCGGAGAGGATTACCTATCATGGCCAAGTCCGATGAACCCTTGATCGCCGCTGACCTGATAATGCTTTAGGCGTACATATCAGCATCGTTGCGGTTCTCGGTATTCATGTAATTTTGTTGTATACCTAGGCATTACTCCTTTTTCTTGTACATATGCAATTCCAACGTGCTATTGGCAATGGTGACGCTAATTGAATCAATGATTTACCATGTCTCTTAATTTTATCAAGCGTTCTTTCTGACTCCGGTGCGATGGAGTTACTGGAGGACGATGTTGACGTCTACACACCTCCGGATCTTCCCGGCCTTGGCTCTGGAACAGTGATTGCGTCGTCCCTATCGCTTATCTGATGCATTTGGCAATGTTCTTAAGAGCGTGACTTATAGTGATGATAGAAATATTGGGACATAGGACAGCTGTTACTGAGTGGTGTTGAATAGAAGTGTACAGCACTCATAGCATTTTTGCGAATGACAACGGTGACTCTACCATGTCGATCAGATCTAATTACTACGGTACCTGAGCGTTCCACGATTTGCTAAGGGTCCTCGTGACTAGTCCCATTCAGAAATCGGTATCCATTCCGTTTATCGGTTGTGCACTGCTACAGACGATATGGGAGATATTTTAGAAATAATTGGACATATTCTTGTAGTCCCTTACTCTATTTATAGTTCCGACTCTGACTAGAATCGAAGTTCACCTTTCGTTTATTTCCAATTATGATTATCATTGTTGAGTTGGGGGAATGGAGTCCCTCCTCCGATATTCGCCATGCTATCAGCTGTGCGGAAGTGCGTAGCCGGAACCCGGAATCATTGTGCTCCGTTTCGTGTAGAACTGTGACTTCCCGCCTCAAAGGACCATCCACGCTGAACCTCTGGGGCTATGGGATCCAAAATGTCTGATGTAGCGATCATTCGCACTATACTTACCGCAAAGCCTGCACTCTCGCTCGACGTCGGTGTCACCGGCGTTGCGGCTGGTTTTGGTCGAAGGGTTCCGGGTTCGATAACTGTTGGCCTGTCAATGCTTATAGGACAATTTGAAGTCTTGATGCATGCTCAATCCCTACGATATCGCCCTGTGTGCTCGAGAAGCCCGTATCTGTTTCAGCTCAGGTTTCCGCTGCGTTTGAACCTCGTCTTTCTCAAACCTTGCTGCCGTTCCATCCTTGAGAGCATTCCCCATTGACCATGAAATAGGCAATAGCTGAGCGCTTTGCCTCCATAGCAACATAGAACTTCTGAAAAGACTCATATTGCCATGTCTGCCTCTTGATGAGGACTAGATAATTTCTCATCTGCAAAGCTAAGATTCTGCACGACCTCATTACGGATTCGCAAGCCCTAGTCTTTAAATTTGACTGAGTGGCTCCTCATGATCCCTTTAGCGCTTGAGCTGGCAGCAGTCATTAGCTTTTGGAAATATTTCACCCTCTTCGCGTTTTTGTATTGCAGGTCTGTGATCTATCGCTCTTACCAGGGTCTACATCGCATAACTTGACTGACAATAGAGCTGATTCTGCCGACATGCCCTCAACAATAATAACGGCATTGATGACAACATTCACGCCCCCATCCAGCTGTTCCAACGTTTATCAACTTCCTGATGCCGCCGATAGCTGGTCTCCATATTTCGCCCACGCATACACTTGTCGTGGCGGTTCCATGATCGCAGCTGATGATAGCTGCTTCCCTACTACTCCTCCCGAAGTGTATTTTCCTGACTTGATTTGCCCCTATGGATATTCAACGGCATGCTCAGCGACAAAGCTCTCCAATGGGCAGCTAAGCCCCGTTACCCAAGGACCAAACTTTAGTTTTCCAGACCTTCTTCCAGGCGAGAGCGCAGCAGGATGCTGTCCTAGGTATGTCTTGCTGTCGGCCCTATCTAGTTGGACGGAGCTAAATCATCTTCTCTCATCCTATCAGTGGTTATGATTGTATTCTGAATGATTGGGGCGGTATTGAATGCGCCTTTTTGAGTTTGAAGGGATCCATCGCCGCTACGCAGTGTGTATCTGGTTTACCTCGTGTCCAAACCTTTAGTGTGCCCTTGACTGTACCATCCTCGACTATATACACGCAAGACCCATCCCCCACAAGCCTGGCTGTGCCCATGTCGATTCTTGAATATCTTACCGTAACTAATGTCATTTTTCAACATCGTTGGAAAGCTTCAGATCAGCCACTCCCTACTACAACCTCGATGGGCTTGCCGCAGCCGAGCAGTGGTCTCCCTCCAAGTCCAGTGCAGCCGAGCAGTGGTCTCCCTACAAGTCCAGTGCAGCCGAGCAGTGGTCTCCCTACAAGTCCAGTGCAGCCAGGCGGTGGCCTCTCTACAGGCTCGTCACATTCGAGAAGTGGTCTCTCACCTGGCACAAAGGCCGCAATTAGTGTGGTCGTCCCAGTATCACTCATTTTAGCAACAGTGCTGCTTGCGAGCCTACTGATGCGGCGGAGAAAGAAAAGGTTGAACAAGACCAGACCATCAGTCGATTACAACAAGCCTGAGCTGGATGCTTCTGCCACATCGAAAAGTACTGCGAGCCGTGATCGAATCGCAGAACTGTCGGCCACGGATAGGGTGGAAATGTCTGCTGAGGAAAGGGTAGAGATGTACGCTCACGACAGAGCCACGGAAGTAGGACTTGGAGTTCTTCATGAGCTTGCGGCACCGACCGCCTTGCATGAGCTCAGCGGTTGTGAACGTAATGCTACGAGTCACAGTGGTCGCATACCAGAAAACGGAGAAGAGCATCGAAAATGATTACGCCATTGTTCTCACTAGATACTTGGCGGCCTCTCCCGGCCTTTCCTGTCTAAGCCCTTGTGCATGAGGATTCTAAGAGTCAGACTGCGTGTGGAGACAGACTTCAAGGCTTGTCCCCCTTCTGACAAAACGCCTCCATATAACGCCTGCTGGCACCCCTGCGCTGGATCGGCACATTCACTCCACCGTCATACCCATTTGGGGTTCCTATCAATTTTCCTGTGATTGTGTTCGTTGGCTTACGTCCACAAAAGTCTCATAATCTTTCGACACTCTCATTTTCGACCGGTATTTTTCATTCTCCGCCTTCCTCTCCTCCGTCTTCAAGGCGAATGATTTGAAATAGAAGGTTGAAAGAAGCTGCACTGGTCTGGATTATCATTTAATTTGCTGGGATCGCCCTACGGAGGCGTGCAAATCCCTGGACAATAGTGCACTGATTGATGGAGGTGCGGAGGTAATAACAGCAACGGCAAGAATCGCTTCATTTCAGTACTCACGGCGTGGTATCATCTCCGCTTACGGGGGTGGGCGACAAAGCTGGTAATTCGTGGACCGGTATCTCTGCAGGTAACTCCTGTGCAGAATGGCGCCCAACCATATGACCCGGAAGCTCTGGTCGATCTTTCCCTCCGGCCTCCAGTTCGAAATTTTGGTTAGCTGAGGCCTCAAGCTCAGACTTTAGGCCCGCCGCCATATCGGCCTCCAGCTCAGGCCTCAGGCGCACCGCTGCACGGGCATCTAGCTCAGGCTTCTGGAACAGAAGATCAGGGTCCGCTTGAGTGACCGCATGCCGTTTTCGTTGTCTCCTGAAGAAAAAGAAAACAACGAAGGCGGATACAGTGACTACCACGACAGCTCCGATGACTATGCCAGCAATTGCTCCTTTACTAAATCCCTTTCCATTAGAGACACCAGGTGGAAGAATGGCAACCAGATCCTGAGAAACGGCAGTGGAAGGAAATTGAGCTTGAGATACAGAGAAAGTTGACCTCTCGTAATCAGTAATCAAGTAGGCGTACTGCAGGAAGGTCCGGCCTAGGGTGTATTGCGTGGAATTCTGAGCTCTCTTCAAAGGAAAATATCGGCTTGAGCTGGACACCAATGGTGCGCTCGCATTAAGGTCGAAAGCGCTGTATGGTAGGGCTATCTCCACGGAATCACTACTTGAACTGAGTGAGGGGCTCAACTGAAATGTGATGTTTGGGTTTTTTGCAAGGAGAGCCTCGTGAGCTGTGTCGTTGAGGAGGTAGAGCTGCGCCGTTTCGTTCCACGTCAACCCGAATGCTTGCTCAAATGCCTGACAAGCTTCTTGTGGCAGCCACATTTCCGCTACGAGGGAATCAATGAACGCATAAATACTAGTACCCAGCAATGGCGTGCTCGCAGTGTTGGTGGTAATAGCAGAAATACCAACGAGGAGATCCCTGGAGAAGTCGGCCCCGAAAGGAAAAGATACAGAATTGGGGACAAAACGGGTAGTGTCGTAACCACCAAGTGTCAGACTTCCGAACACCGGAGGATCCTGCCCAAAAGCACCAGCCGTGTATCCCCACGATAGACTCGGAATCTCGCCGGCATTCTTCAAAGCTTGAAGAGGGGTTGGTTGTGGATCGGTGAGATTCGTGATATTGATCGCATGAGGAGTCAAACCCAAGACTCCCATATAGAAATCTTTGGTAGCAAAGCCTTCAACGACAGACTTGTTAATTGTAGGTAGTCCAGATCCTTGGTCACCCAGAGTGAACGTTTCGTTTCCGAATTCGGCATTATCCATATTGGGATCATAACCTAAATAGCTTTCTTCTCGAAGCCCTAGATGGTAGAGGCCAAGCGTATCCCATGTGGAAGATGCATTTGGGTTGAAGACACTTCTTGTTCCATTGCAGTCGGGGCCGTCCTGAGCGGTACATCCTTGAGGCACAACTACCCAGCTAAAATTTGTCAGTAATAAGCTACGGCGAATATTTCGAACGTTTGCACGTACAGCGCGTCTCCAGACGACGAAGGAAGTACCCTGACAGTTTGCGGAGGCGTGCCAACTACTACCCAAAAGGTAGACCATGGCCCATCGTTGCCATCCCTTTGAATATTAGATCTGTTCAGTGCAGCAATGCTAGCGGCTTCATACCAATATTGACTGACTGGATAGCTCAGAGGAGCGATTTGAGGGCTCCTAGCAGCAGTAAAACATTGAAATAGAAGTAAGAGATATGTGGAAACAACAAATGGCACGAAATTCATATTCCGTTCATATCCCAAAACTTTTTTGGAGAGCAAGTGAGACACTTCGGTCCGGCGAACAAAGAAAATTGGTGATCAGGACCCGATCAAGCGCATCATGGGACATCTCGGACACGGACTGCCATATTCTTGCCTCGAGCATGCCTAAGTCAATATCCGATCGGCTCTCTATATTCTATTCTGGAGACTCTAGCCGAAATACTGGGGCAGTGTCCCCAGTTGGACACGCTACTACTGGGATAGTCGGCGTTTAGCTCCACTGCCATCCCCCTGAGCGGCTGATAGTGCGCATCACCATAGCTTTAGCTCTTTGACCTTTCGCTTGAGCTGGGCATAACGTTTTGCGAGTAATGTAGTGCGGAAAGATGCACGTTCGCCGCAGTACGTGGGGGCGATTTCGTGTGATTGGTCCAATCCTAGTACTGTCAAATGAAAAGGCCCGCTATCGTCAACACTTATTTTTCAGCCCCATCTAAATCTGCTCTATCTCGATCATTCCGCTGGGTATGATCAGCCTCTGAGCGGCATCGGCGGTGCAACACCGTCCCTCCGTCTTATTCGACCACCCGACTTGAACCGGTTCAGGTCTTGCGGAGATGGCAGCCACTCGGAAGATGTTATATGGACGAGTGCTGGATCGTGGTTGGCTAAACGGTTCCTTGTTTCATGCAAGGTCCTGGCTATCTTGAAAACGAAGCATGTGGAATCAGACGAAAATCTACAGTGGCTTGGACGCCTCATAAGAGGTCTTCAAATGGGGGCCGGCATTCTCCAAACTATTCTAACATTCGTTAAACTGGGCACTTTCCGAGGTCCAAGTATTGTCCTCTATGATTACAGCTATTCAATCACTCGTTTTATCATCACGGCAAGCTTCATTTTCCGCCACTTTATCGACTCCAGCAACCCCCAAGCCATCGTGCTCCATCGTGTGTGACTTTCAAGAAAAAAGATCGCCATCTCTTACACCATGCAGCACATGACGCAGGCGCTCGTCTTCCTCTTGGCTGTTTGCGTCTCGGCAATACCGCAACAAAGTGAGCATAGCAAATTTCATATACGCTTCTGTGATGGCGAGGGTGGCCATCATGCGTTTTCCTTGTCTTCGGCGCGATCGACTATCCCCTGGCCGGCGGCTGCAAAATTTATGGCCTTGGTGAACGGAACTTTAACGCGGCTTCGAACGTTGTGACGAGGCGCGCCGCAATCTCCGAGTTCATGGCTTCGTTTCTTAACAAATTGGAAAATAGGTTCTGACAGCTACGTCTAGCTCGATATCTCAACTCCACGGTTTCAGCGGGCATACCGCCAGCGACAACCGCGTCACCGGGTGTTTGTCACCTAGATTGTCATAAACCCTGCGAGTCGCAGTATGTAGACTTTATATACTGGTCGCAGAGCTCTTTTGGTATTATCGTCACTGCGGCTACCGTTTCAGTGATTGTCAATGAGCGGATGAACTCTACCAGGACCACCACGATTTACAATACAACGGCAGCAAGTGCACTCAATTGGACTGTCACCATTGATGGAGAAACCGGGCCGGCCTATGATGTTTACATCTCGAAAGAAATGAGAGCTCCGAATATGACTGACTCAGAAGGTGAGTTCCAACCGAGCAGGGTGATGATAGAATAAGCCGGACAGCTCAGCGGGGTGGCTCCCTAGCCTGATCTTACAAGGTTGGCCATGTATCGCCGTCCAGATACATTTCAGTCCAATTGTATCTGTCGAGTGAATAGCTACGATTTTCCTGGGGCTATTCCCTAATGATGTTCGACCTGTCCTCTCACTAGCCTTATAAGTTTCCTATTGTGTCTGGGCAAAATTGACAAAAGACAGGTACGCAGATTACCACATACAGAGAAACAGATTACTTTGCGAGTACAGTCTCGATTGTTACAGTGTTAGTGGCATATAAGAAGTGTTGACAACGACTCTTCGCTAAAACTTTACAGAAAATTCCACACGGACGTCACATTTCCTCTTGACGAGATTACATGGAGCGGGTCCCTCCCAACAACAATATCGGGTGTACCTACTTGCACAACGCACATGACTGGATCTTCAATACAACCTCTACCAAGCCTTCGACCCGTACAGGCGTCAACGCTATCAGTGAAGTCGGAAGGAGGTTACCTTGGGCTAGATAAGGATCCCCTTGGTTACCTATGGGTTCCAAAGCGTGGTGCCCTGGCTTACAATCAAAATTGGCTGGCCCCTTTCTATCCGGACATTGCTGCCCTGCAAAATGGAACGTGTCCGTTTCCAAGTTGCGCTCCCACACCGTCAGCTCCCGCAGACGGTAGTTCAGGCGCTGCTCTGTTCCTCACGGTGACTTCAACTGGTACCGAGGACAGCGGAGCGCCTGCGAGCGCCATTCCATCTGCCACGTCTGTACCGGGGAACTCTCCACCAGTATCTCAGTCAGCAAACCCCCCTCAACCTTCTACGCCTGTTCCTACTCCTGCCCCAACACCGTCGCCGACAACCACGGTTCCCCTCGGCACGAATCCTGCAACTCAATCCCAAACGGAAGTCTCGTCGCCAAATCCAGCTCCTTCTAGTCCTGACTCGGCTACTCAAGCACCGCAGCCAAGCTCGGGGCAGAGCACGGCTTCAGTCCCGGGCATAGGTGCTGGCAGCATCATCAATTCAGTTTTCTCGAACTCAGAAACTGGGTCTCCTTCGGCAAGCCGACAGGGTGGTCCTGCGGGTCCGGTTCTATCCATTGTTGGAAATAGCTCCCCTCAGGCCAGTTCTCAAACCAATGCTGGCGCACAATCGAGTGGAACTTCTTCTGCGGGTGAGCCAGCTCCAGTGGCAAGCCCGCCGGCTGTTGAAAGTCCTCCGGAAAGTGCAAATCCGACTTCTGTTGCAGACCCATCAGCGAGTGGGAACCCTCCAGGAACTGCAAGTCCAGCTCCTGTTGCAAATCCCCCCGCAAGTGGAGGTTCTGTGGGAAACAAGAATTCCGCCCCAGGTCTAAACCCATCAGCAAACAGCCAATTGGGAGGTGGACCTACTTCAGGCAGTGCGAATCCGACAGCTGTTGCAAATCCATCTTTCAGTGGGCACCTTCCAGGAAGTGGAAGTGCAGCTCCAGTTGCGAACCCTTCGGTAAGTGGGAACGCCCCTGGAAGTACAAACTCATTTCCTGCTGGAAACGCTGCAAAAATATCGAATACGGCACCCGCAAATGGACAAGCTTCATCGCTTGCTGCTGCTCAGCCCGAGGGACCACCAGCTTTAACTGTAAAAGGCCAGACGTTCAATCCCGTCGTCTCTGGTGGCAGCACTGGATATGTTGTCGGTGGTAGCACTACTCTAATGCCCGGCGGCCCAGCCCTCACGATATCCGGCAATATTGTCTCGTTCCCTTCTGCCTCTGCAGTAGTCATTAACGGTCAAACCTCCTCATTTCCTGCCAACGCAGTCACTTCAGCTCCTGCTCTCACACTAAATGGGCATACATACGGTGCTGCAACCATCTCAGGCACGCCTGTGATTTCCTTCTCGCCAGGGGAGACCATTGTTCCCGGTGGCCCTGCTCTCACCATATCTGGCTCATCCATATCCCTGGCCCCCTTGGGTTCCGCGATCGTAGTCGATGGCAAAACCACACCGTTATCGGGTCCCTCAGTTGCTTCCGCACCACCGCTCACGCTTAATGGTCAGACTTTGGCTCCTACCACTATCTCAGGAACCCCTGTATATTCTTACGGGCTTGGGGAGACAATCGTACCTGGTGGTTCTGCGGTCACAGCTGGCGGCTCGACAATCTCGCTTGCACCCTCAGGCTCGGCTATTGTAGTCAACGGCAAGACGACCCCGTTGAAGGGATCTTCAATCACCCCGGCGCCAGCGCTTACGCTCAATGGTCAGACTCTCGCTCCTACTACTATTTCAGGGATGCCCGCATATTCTATCGCGCCAGGAAAGACAATCGTGCCTGGCGGTTCTGCGATCACAGTTAGTGGCTCGACCATCTCCCTTGCTCCCTCGGGTTCAGCTATCATAGTTGACGGGAAGACGACCCCACTCTTGGAACCATCCTCCACTTCGGCACCAGTGCTCACGCTCAACGGCCAAACATTTACTCCCACTACTATCTCTGGGACTCCAGCCTACTCTGTCGCGCCTGGAGAGACCCTTCTACCGGGTGGCTCCGCGGCCACAGTAAATGGCTCAACAGTCTCACTTGCTGCCTCGGGGTCCGCTGTTGTCATCAACGGGCAGACGTCGTCGCTGCTACCAGCAACAACGGGCATGGGAAGCTTGATTGCCAGTGGCGTCGGAGCCACCGGAACCGGTGGCTCTCAGGCTTTCACAGGTGCTGCTGCAAGGATAAACAGGGGGTACAGCTGTTGCCTTTATGTACTTGTATCGTTTCTGCTTTTGTTGGTTTGAAATAGACTGCAGTAAACTATGGCCAGGGATACATAGCAAGGTTTAGATGATTGGAACTGTTAATGATAATCGATCAGGATATGTCAGGCTCTCAAGGATGGAGAGGGTCCCCGTCGAAGAGCCGTGGGACAGATATAAATGAATACGCTCAATCGCTCAAGAAGTGATAGCATCGATTATCCGTACAGTGGGATATACGTATGATCCATTCTCAAGTGCGGCTGTTGGGTAATACCAGCGAACTAGAACAGAGCGAAACAAGTCGTCAGCGAAACAATCTAAATGTGCTTTGTAAGCTGGTCGAAAGAGTTGATAGACTTACGATCGAATGTAAAGTTACCACCACCGGCTTGAAGTGGCAGCCAGCTGAGATACATAATTAGCAATAAAGTGGAGATCCTCGAGAAAGATCAAAAGTCTCTTACTTATTCGTCCAATTCATTGGCGGTATAACGTCTTGCGGTTGCATCAGAATCTGGAATTCCCCATCTCTGTCACTGCTCTGCTGCGAGCCATTTGCGGCGTAAATCGGTTCTCCATCGGGGTCCGTCATATTGCTCCTGTCCCCGAGAGCGTAGACATCGAGAGGGTTAGGGATGAAGTACTGATTTGGACCATATGCCGTAAGACTCCAGAAGCCTTTAACAGGGGGCTTCCCCGAAAAAGTAAACAGATACGCTTGCTTTGGACCGATAGAGTATGACTCTGTTCCGGTCGTGGAGTTCGGAGGAAAGTAGGTGGGATATATGGCCTCGGAAGACACTAGCTGGCCGTAGCCATAGAAGGCGACAGAAGCCCTTTGAGCGTAGTGGATGCCAAAACTACCACTGGCATTCGGATATGTAGTAACCCAGTCGTTACCAAGGCTTTTGTAAGTAGACGCATTCCTCCCAGTAGATTCGGCCACTGCCTCGCCAACAAGTGCTGCATAAGTTAAGTTCACCGATATCGGCTTCTTGTATATCCCATTGGAAATACCGGCAGTCTTCAGTATGCTCCGCACCCTTGAGGTGTCACTGGCATTGCTTGGCGGACTGAAGGGCTCAATAACAGCTGTGAGATTAAGCAGCTGCTCGGCAGTTGGATTGGAGGCGTTTGCAATTGATCTGTTCGAGAAAACTTCGGTGACTGGGGGAACGCGCTTTCGACAATCAGGGTTGCTTCGATGAGGCACGGAGTACATGTGCGTTGCATTCTGGAGGCTATGCACGGCAATCAAGTCGGTGGAGTTATTTCGGCTTAAAATTCGGTTGAGCAGAAATCCGTAGGGTGTGGAGAAATGCACGACCCCTTGGTATTCCCCCCGGGCCGGTTTATCACAGCTCGACTTTTGGTTTGTTAGAAGATATTTCCCGGGCCGGCTATTGTTAACAATTCCTAGGTCTGCAAATTGATTGCTCCATACATCCGAGAAAGGAAATACGTAGAATCGATCAGAAGGAACCTCTGGGATGCTGAGAACCACGTCCTCACACGACAGATCCAAAACTGCACGAGTATATAGAGTATCGACATTTGGGCGGACGACAGCTCCAGTGGTAGGGCTATCTAGCTGTCGCTGATGATCTAGTGAATTGACCGTTCCGGTTCCACTGAGTACTTGCTGGACAAATTGAGCATATGATCCGAGAGGATTCCCGTACTATCCTTGATTAATCCTATGGACTGAAAGGTTAGATGCCGAAAGACACTTACTAACAAAGCGAAAGCTGTTGCATCCTGAACTTGGTCATCCCCGAGCGTGGCTCCGTCGTCCGCAACAGCACTGACGGTGGCAATATCTTGCTGAACTTGAGGCGGTAGCGCAGTCGACGAGCTGCTAGCTAATTGAGTACGGGGAGAAACTAACGGGGTAGATAACGAGGGGTGGGAAGCAACTAGTAGAAGAAATGAGACATAATGTAATAAATTGACGGAGCATAGGGAATTCATTTTTTTCGGTAGCCTTCTCACTTTGAGGATTGCTTGATAAGGAAGAGGTTGACTACTCGTGCACAGCAACAAGTGGATGTGCAATGGATTTAAATACTTTCGTAAGATAATCTTTGAGAATTTCAATGCTCTCTAGCTTGGAGGCTGCGGATATTACAACCCATAGGAGACCCACTGTAATTGCTATCATATGTGATCAGTGATCGTGTTAACTATGCTCAATAAAGTTAGAGATGCGAAGCAGAGTGGACTTGATTGGTCGGCTCGCTGTAAGAATAATGGAAGTCAAGATACATGAGAGAATATGATGTTAAGGCGAAACATGCGCAGAGTCTCCGAAAATGACTAGAAGGCGTTCGTGTAGGTAATCGTGGCAATGTCCTTGTAGCTTTCCCTTACTCTACCTAGGTATGTTCTTTGTGTTCCGTTTCTCGTTAGAATTGCGATTTCGCCTTGCCAGACTCTAGGCATACCTCGCTTCAAATCAGCGCGCAAATGTTAAGCTGAGGCGAGACCGACATTGGCACGATCCTTAGTAGTTTAAGTAAGAGGAAATATTGTGCTCCTTCTGATGTGGTGTAGGAGATTCATTCTGCATTGGCGAGTCCGTCCTCGTCCTTTAGCCGGAGGAATAGGGAAGGAAACTGTGTCCGGAGTAGTTTCAGGTCATACCTGATTACAATCCATAATTTGGCAACCTAGCTCAATTGCACGTCTTGTGGCTTTTTGAAGTCCGATGAGCATACGGAACATAGATACCTAGGTATGGAGGTACGCCTGAAGCTGAAGACGGAATTCCTGTAATATTCTACCTCGGTTATTCCCATTTTAGTCTAGCTTGCCAAATCGACGCCATGAGTGGCTGTGCCATTTTTCTTTCCAACGGCGACAAAGCTCACCGAAGAGTAACGTTAAAAAACGCTTACTCGTCAGAACCTGTTTCCAGGAGAAGACTGCACCTAGCACGTCTTCAGGTAGCGGACTCATATCCAGCCGTACCGTGACACCGTCGTTGACGTTTTGTCCTTCGCAAAGATATTTTCAAGGTCCATCATTAGTCTTCAAGAGCATTAGAGAAGCTTTGGAAGCTAGGCTAAGGCTCAGTGGAAAAAGACTTTACCGAACTTTTTGGTGTACCATAATTCCAGAATATACTAAGTTAAAATAGAAGCTCAGTGAGTCGAAAATCAATACAGCATATCCAGCTTGCTCCTGAAGTTGTACTTCTTCATCTGCTTTTAAAGCTAATCTGTACTTTAATTTCGAATACCTCTTTAAAATAGGAAATTGATGGGGACCACTCCACCAGACCTTGCGACAACGTCGATTTTGCTAACCCTCGAACGCCTGGCTACCAGCTCGAATAGGACGGAACATCTCGTGTTTCAGAGCGATCTCCAGACAGCCCGCCTCTTCGATGCGTAAAACCACGGAACAAACATGTCAAAAAGCACAGATGGGCGAAAACAAAACACAATTCTGATTACCGGATGTTCTCCTGGGGGAATTGGGCATGCTTTGGCTAAAGAATGCCATGCTCGCGGTCTCCGCGTCTTTGCAACGGGCCGCACAATCTCAAAGATCTCTGATCTCGGGCAGCTTGGCATTGAATGTTTGGAGCTTGTCGTTGATGACCACGAGAGTGTGAAGCGCTGCCATGCTAGAGTCGCTGAGTTACTCGACGGTGATGGACTTGATTATCTAGTGAACAATGCCGGAAGAAGTACGTCTCCTCAACCACTGGACTTGAACGAGGAGCGCTCCCGTATTGAGACTGTTTCCTAGACTATTACAAACCAGCTGTAGACGAAGATATTCAAGAAGCCAAAGACCTTTTCAACACGAATTATTTCAGCGTTGTCGATATCAATTCTACTTTCCTCCCCCAACTCCTTGCATCGCGCGGCACAATAATCAACATCGGCTCCGTCGCCAGCGAGCTACATTTCCCTTGGTTCGCCACGTACAACGCTTCAAAAGCCGCACTGTGCGCGTACTCGAACACGTTGCGGTACGAACTTGCGCCATTCGGCGTCAGCGTACGCTATGTCTGTACGGGCAAAATCAACACGCCAATCTCATCCAAAGGCAAGGAGCAGGCGCAGCTTCCTAAGGGAAGTATTTATGAGCCGATCAGGTTGTTCTTTGAAGGTATGCCGCAGAGGCATAGCAATGGCCAAGAGCCGGCTGCTTTTGCCACGGAACTGGCAGGAATCATTCTGGCGAGGAGAAGCTGGTTCTGGAATGATTGGTTTGTATGGGCTGGAGAGATGGCGAGGACGGTGGCGGTGTTGCAATGGTTCAATCTGGGGCTACCGTTCGATTTGTGGAGGCCGGTCGCGAATCGTTTGTATGGTCTGAATCCTTTATGGAAGGCGCAGAAAAGTAGAGCTGGGTAGGTTGTGGCTAAAGGGGTTGGTGTATCTTACAAAATTTTTTGGGCTTTGACCGTAACTCTGGCATGTCAATGATTAACTTTAAGGATCTTCTGTCAGTCAAAATTGTTGTACTCGTGGATAAACCGAACATATCACCATATTGTGGGAATTCCAGATCGGGAACTGGGTGCCGGCGGTGACCCGGCTTTAAAATTGCAAGGTTATTTCCGCGGCACTTCTTGGACATCATTCTGCAGCATAATTTTCGATTTGGAGGAGTCTTTTCATCCGGCAGTTCGCGAGAAGCGGTTATCCTATCTAGGATAGTCTAGGGATGCATCCTTGTCTAGTATCCCAGCGACCATGTGGAACCCAGCGATCGCTGATAGCAACTTTTCCAACGCCAGCCGGGTCACGCTTGACGCTCTCAAAATCGCGGACAGCCCTGTTTCAGGTGCTGCATACATCGTCAGGCTCCAAGTTCAAGACATCCAATAGCAATTCCATGCGCACATGCGATGCAATTCAGGGCCGCACACAGCGAAAATAATCTGCAGGGATAGTCTTCTGCCGACGTGAGTAGGTATCGTTGACTGCTCAGCTGAGACGTGCAGGCCTGAAACGCATATCCTCAGATCTTTTCTATTTGAGTTCCGCCCCCTTGTAGGTTTGGAATCCATGCTCATCTCACTTCCAGCACGTGGAGAGCAAAGGCTAAAACATAGGAATGGTCTGGGCTCATTCAGTATTAAACTTAAACTGCACCCAGCTTTTATTTGCTGAACTGTACCCCTTAGGACTGACTACATACTAGCTTTGTTACACTAGCCTTCAGCTAGTTTCGAGCAGCGAAATCGTCATGCAGAAGATGGACTGATTCTGTACGATCATGTCTGCGCCGATCGAGGCAGCGTCTCAGCGAAATAGAATACTACAGGTCGGCTGAGGAGTGTTCGTCGATTTCTGTACCCCTGAACAGGACATATCCAGGCCGACAGCGGATATCCTCTCTGACCACGCGTCGGCATACCCTTTTGCCTCCTGCAGGGTCTCAATATCCCAAGATTTTCCTGAAATGTTTGCAAACACTTCCGCTTTTTGCAGCGTCGTGCATCTCTTCCCGTGCCATCCGTTGTGTCTCATTTCGGACACTGCAAGAACCAAACAGGGAGTAAAACAAAGGCCAGGGTTTAAAGCTATTTGCCGTTGCAGTCCTTCTGGAACATGCCCAATGGTATTATGCGCTGATAGCATCCCGTAGGTCCGCTCGGCCGAGGAATACTATGTACCTGATTACTCCACATCCGTTTCCCACCCGCCCAAAACAGGGCCCGAAAGCACTCAAAGGCAAATAGACTGGACACGATATGGCGTCGTTACACAAGCTGAAGTTCCTGGATACAAGGTCGTTCGCTCGCAGGCTCGAACTAGTGGAACTGTCCGGCTTTTATATACTTGGCCTAGTAAGGGCGAAACATTTTGGAATAAGATCACCTCCACGCCTTGCCCCCAGAGACGATTGCATATTATCAAAATCTCGTCCCATACGGGATCACTCTCTGTTGAAGTAATACTCATAATGGATCTTACACCACCTTCCAAAGAGTCCGTGCTAGGAAGCAGCATTGCTCTTCCTACTATATGTGTAATTTTGGTCGCCTTACGCATACGTACTACGTACCTGAAGAAAATGAGACCGACGATAGATGACTGGCTATGCTTGTTTGCCCTGGTGAGTGTGACTTGATATATCTTGCAAACTAGATTTTACCTAATTACGTGATGGTCGATAGTTGCTGCTCATCGGCATGGCAGCCACGCTTCTGGCTGGTTAGTCCTCTTATCGTTGCTCGTGCGAGTAAGTCTGAGGAGTCTGACACGATGCAGGTGTGGCCTTGAGAACAATCGCGTACCCGTCACCCCTCCCCACTGAGACTATATACAAGACTATAAAAGTTAGACTTTTGAAGGTATATATCACTTTCATAGAGTTCTGGTATGCCATCTACTCACAACTTCAGATCCAATGGGCTTTCCAATTAATACAAATAGTCCAGCTTGGCCTTGTGAAGCTCAGCTTTGTATTTCTCTTCAAGGGGATATTTGAGACCCGCACTTTTAATAGAGTGGCCTGGATTATGATTGCCATCATCTCCGCTTGGACCATCGGCTTTGGCCTTACGTTTCTATTTACCTGCCACGGACACTTTGGATGGCTGTGGAGGCCTCAACCCAATCACTGCTTGGGGGACGATGACGAGAACGCGCTCGCCTTTTCGGATTTCATTTTGGATCTTATGATCATCGCCATGCCGATCCCAATGGTAAAATCACCTGAAATATCACAAGCTTCTGAGTGGAACCTCTCATGCTAATACTGGAATGATATTAGATCTGGGGGCTGCATATGACGACATCTCGCAAAGTCGCCGTCACTGGCATTTTTGCTCTGGGGGCTTTGTAAGCTGATTGGTGGCATTGGCGGACGTTCCAGAATGTCTAACATGTCATAGGGCCGTCCTAGTATCACTAGTTAGAGCATTGATATTTCAGCAGCTCGTATCCAGTGAGTAGCCATCTGCATTGTCACCGCTGCCCCATTGACAGATCCGCAGTGGACAAAAATTTGACGCGCGAGGGAGCAAAGTCTGATATTGACGGTGACCGTGAGCATTGAACCTCCATGACCCAAACATAATTTGAATACTGAGTCCATTTAGTGTTGATCACTCTTGAGCTACTCTGGTCTCTCATCGAGTCAGCCCTGGCACTAATTGCTGCATGCCTGATCCCGGTCTATGGCTTCTACGGAAAGCGGTTCACTGAAGCAATCGTAGGCTCTCTTCGAGCCATGTGGCATTCAGAACCGGGACACTCAAGTGGTGATTCACAGCGAGTGTGCATGCAGAACGTTGGCAATAAGCGAATCGGGAGCTCCAATAGTAATGCGCCTAGTATGCTTCTCAATACCGAATCCGCTGCAATGGAAGCAGTGGCCATGAAAAATCAAAGCGAGAGTGACATGACCATGTTGCATGGAAATGCCATCAGGGTTGACAAGGGAGTAACAGTACAAAGAGAGATGGTCTGAAAAGAATCTAGGTATGAGACCAGTCAGGGACTCAGGTTCATGCAATTAGATCTGCTTCTTGCTGAGAGCCTAGGAAATTTGACCTTGAATCCCGCTGCAGTCTTGATGACAGTAATGCATTGCTCAAGGTACTATGCGAAGTTGCTCAGACTTACCAGATGTTTATAGCTTCTTGACAGAATGCTGAGAGACCTTAGTTTATTCAACTTTCGAACTTAGGATGAATTCGTAATCTGAGGCTGAGTCACAGATTACGAGCATGTTAGTACTGATTTACTGTCATTTATAGTTTCATGAGCTCTTCAGAATGCTATAGAGATGTAGTGGCCTCAGTATTTGAAAGATACTACATCACGGAAGAAGCAGCAAGCATGACGAGCCCGCCCAGCCCATCCATCCCTGAGCACCATTCCTCCCAGCTTGCAGGGCTCCTTGACGGAGCCCTGGCATCCATGGAATTATGGGGCAGCAGCGCATCACGACAGTATAGCTGGCTTTCATCTAGTTTGACAAGCTCGCCATTCGCAGCCAATCCAAAGGCAGTCTGAACCCCGGGTTCCTTCTCACTTTCCGCCTTCCATGCAAACTCATCACCTGCTTCCCATAACTGTTTCCTCGCTGGCAGCGGTCCCAGCACAAAGTCCGATTGCAGATCGCACATCGCGGCTGGCTCGAAATATATCAGCATATTCACGACTCGATAGACTATGCACAGTCTTTGATTCGGTTAGCATTCGTAAATTTTATTTCATTACAATGGAGTGGGTAGAAGTCACACCTTCGTTTTGATTCCTCAAAAATCCAATCTTTCCAGCTTTCCTCGAGGCTGTAACTGTACGTGATGTTGCTGTAGGCGAGTTTTCTGGCTATTACCTAAATGATGTCATTAGAGTCAAGGTCAAAAGGGAACAAGGAGTTAGACCTACAATCACGGTTTTGAGTAATAGAAAATCATAGTTATTGTGGTCCGTCTCGCCTTCATCGAGCCTTATGAGAATGTAAATGGAAAGGGCCTGCATAGCAGCAAGCAGTTGCCATCTGTTCAATTCTAGATGCTAAATTATGGATCAGCTAATTGCGAGTCTTATTGCGGAAGAATCGCAAACGTGACCTGCCTCTTCACATAAACGTTCACATTCCAGCCGCACATTTTTCCAGAACAATTTTCGACTTCCCCGGACCCAACTGCTGATCATGTGTACCAAACTGATGCAGTTCGTCAGTGGTTCCATGTGGTTATTTTCGGGATCGGAAGATAGCAAATGCGGATGGATAAAGGGTGGAAGGCCGTTGTGGCGAAGCATCATTAGTGGATAAGACTTCAGAGTGTGGCGTATGAGGTTTATGGTTCTTTGCGCCCCAGTCTTCATTTTTGGTCGCTGAATAAGAGACCGGGGAGTATAACTTGGTAGTTTAGGTATGGATACATCAGGAGAAGAGATGGCTGGTTGGGTTTGAGCTGCCTGGTTGGTCGAAGATTGGCGAACGAAAGATGACGACCTCGACGGAGGGCGCTGAACAGTCTCGTAGGTCGTCTGCAAATTAAAAATGTCGGCGAACTCGATGTCTGGGTCATTCCAGCCAAGGTAATTCCCACCAAGATTTGTGGTTTCCAGATCCGATATGATAGGCGTGGCATCGGGGAATCTATCCGCCTCGCTACTTGCTCCTTGACGAATTTCAACACTAGAAGAGCCTGCCATCAGTGACGGCGCCGACGCCTGTCGCTCGGTTGGCGCATCTTTGTTGTGCTGAATCCTTGCCTCTGCATATTTGGGCGAGTTCGCTGGATAATGGCATTCGAAGGCCTTGGTTATGCACCTCGAGCATTTGGGCCGGCTGTTATCGCAACGCGCCTTTCCTTTAGCACAAGAAATACAAGATCGAGACCGAGTTGTACTACGACTTCTTCGAGACCAACAGTAGTATTCATGTCTCTTCAGCGTGGACTCTCAAACACCACACTGTTAGTACAAACTCAGGGTCACGAAGTAATATCTGGTAGAAACACAACTCACGCTTAGAACTATCGAAAGGTTTTTGACAGCGTCTGCACCGCACAACGGATTGCATACCTCCTTCGTACATTTCAAATTAGACCGCAGCAAATTGTCGGAATTGTGAAGTGAAATGTCCATATGAGAATACGTCAAGCTTGTCAGCGACTCAGCATTTGTCAGCGCAAAACCTCGTCCGTCCAGAATAGTCCGCAGAGCGGAACATTTTGTAAACGCGTAGTCCCGGAACCCTCTTCGCCAGGATTCAAAATTGTCCGTTGCGCCGCTTGGACGGAACGTTTTGCAAATGTCAAGCATGGTCCAATTCCAAGAAATCGGAAACCCCCTTCAGCAACGCCTAATTCTGGCGTCCGGGGGTTTGTTGCTGAGCCCAAAAAACTTTAAGCAAGACGCAATCATCAAACTTTGCTTTACAAATTGCTAAACTCCGTCACTGAGTCGGAGTCGCAATCTCAACTCTACATAAAGATGGACATTTTCCGGTCAATGATGTTTCTCATCGAACAATCAATCCATCCTTCCCAAGCACCATGGCTCCTTTTCCATCCCCAACCTCAATTTGGCACACCAAAACACACCCATCCATATCTCCCACCCGTCCCGAGCTTTCCGCCAAAGGCAAGACCGTGCTAGTAACAGGAGGAGGTACTGGCATCGGCGCCGAGACCGCTCGCTACTTCGCCAAAGCAGGCGCATCTCGGATTGCCCTTCTCGGCCGTCGGCAACAGCCCCTTCTGGACACCAAAGCCGCCGTCGAGCGCGAGGTCGCCGACGTCGAGGTCTTCGCGGCCGCCACGGATATCACGAAGCAGAGCGAAGTGGACGCGGCCTTCGCGAAGTTCGTAGGTGACGGCAAGATCGACGTGGTGGTGAGCAACGCGGCGATGATTGGGCCACAGGAGCCCGTGGGGGATGCAGATAGCAACAGGTTCCTTGACGCCATTCAGCGGAACCTCAGCGGGTCGATGTTCGTGGCGCAGGCGTTCCTTCGCTATGCGTCGACGGACGCGGTCGCCATCGATGTTTCGTCGCTGGGTGCGCATATCAATTTTGGTCGTGGGTTTGCTTCGTATGCGGTCGCGAAGCTGGCGGTTTTTCGGCTTTGGGATTCGCTGGCCTTCTCGAATCCGGAATTAAGCGTCTTTCATGTCCAGCCCGGCGTGGTGGACACTGAGATGAATAGGGAAGCGGGGGGCGTCAAGAGTGTCGGCTTCGAAGATGATGGTAATTTGAGTGACGATTCCCTAAGTCGGATAGCATCAAGCTGATTTTGTCTTAGTTTCTCTACCGGCCAGCTTTCATGTTTGGCTAGCAAGCCCCGAAGCGCGCTTTTTGAAGGGCAAGTTTCTGTGGGCAAACTGGGATGTAGATGAGCTGAAGGCCCGAGCCAAAGAGATTGAAACAAGCACGCAACTTAGTATCGGGCTTGTTGGATGGCCATTTGATGCCAGTGAAAATTCTTCGACTGCTTTGATCTAGAAGTGCTTAGCTAGTATCTAGTACAGTGAACAGGGCAAAAAGGAAAGCATTTCTTTTCGCTTTGTGTCGACCTTGCCCCCAAGCCCTCGGTAGATGTAAAGTAAACCACTACAAGGCGTCTTCAATACCAAAAAACACACCAAAAACACATCAAACATAAGCGATGCCATCAGTAGGTTACTTGGGATGCCACTCTTGGAAGCAAAATATATGGCCCATTCCGTCGAAAGTGACCTTTGCACTGCCTACTTCGTCTTGTATCTTGCAGTACTCCGTAGTTATCGCTTTAAAGCCTCGTGCTTCCAACGGCACAAGAATCTGTAATCTGTATGATCTCCTCGCCTCGTCCTTGGCACCATTTGGTTGCATAATGTTGGGACCGACCACAAATGCCCTGGCGTCCTTGGTCAGGGCTTGATATCTCATAAACGTGTCAACCGTTTTCACCCAGTCGATAGTGTTTTGGGTGCCGGTAGGAGCTCCTATGTGTATGCCATATGTCGCGCATTGGTCGACGAAGACTATAGCGGTACCACCCCTTAAAGACATTCTGAATCTCTCATTTGGTCTAAAAAACCAACCGAAATTTTGGGGCACATGCCACCTGGTGCCCAATGAGTCTGTATCAGAAACAAGCACAAGAGAGGGGTCCGGGAAGTTCGGGAACCGTATCTCAGGGGGCGGCGGTGGTGTGCGCTCTTCTAGGTGGCGAGAAGATGTCTGGTTATTCTGTGTGATATTGCCAATTTGATATGGTGTAAGACCGCCTTGTTGAGAAAGCGGTGGGATAGGGGGGCTTGTGTCATTAATTAGATTGGGTTTTCTAAGATAGGGTGTAAAAAAATATCTACCAAAACCCTTTTTTAGGAACAGCTGTAGAAAATGTGCCCAAAATATTGAGCATAGCAACGATTGAAAGTAAGAATTTACGCATGGTATCAGGAGTTTATCTCGATCTGGTGGAAGTTGAATATTTTAGTCAGACAAAATTGTGTAAACAGCAAGAGTAATGGCTCTGTGAGTGGAATAAAAATAGTATATAATACGTGCTCGACCAGCGAGACTTGATAGGTATCAGAAAATGGCAAGCGGCTCTGTGTGTTGAATAGAGTTTGACTAGCACTACTTACGATCTCCCGTCTATATACCTTTAGCGTCCGTCTACTTTGTTTTTGCTGTGATGAAGCCATCTTGCCTCCCAAACCGGGCGACCGGCGGGATCAACCGTTGATGCGAACAACAGTTGTTTTGTGCAACAGGTCTGCATAGCACCACAAGGAGCTGAACGGACGGTAAATAGACTGGGTTTTAATAACAGTCGTTTTGTTTAAGCCGTGTACCAGAGAGAGACTGAGAATGCGTGAAGTGAAGCGGGGAGCTATCAAAGTTTGCACAGGTAGCGGCGACAAGAGCAGCAGCAGACTGTCGGAGGGGTTCAACGCTTTGTCAGTACAAAAACCGTCGTGTACAAAGGAAAAAAAAGGTCCGTGCGCAGCAGCCTCAGATGTAGAGTCAGGCTCTGCACAAGACCCGGAGGAAAAGGACTGCCACCTACACGGACAAGAGGTAGCCTCGGCTTGCCTAAGCAGCGCTCTAGATTGGAGCATCTCTCCAAGGTGACACTGCTTGGAAGCCATCGCGAGAATTTGTAATGAGTTTGCTCATCGCAGCAGAGAACTATGTAAAATCAACCTTCTCATCATCCAACATACGTACTGAACTTGGCAAATTCATCGTCTTCTCTTAGCCTCTCCAGGTCCTCATTTCTTAAGCAAATCCCAACCATAATTTCACCGTCTGAGCTCTTCGGCAAGAAATACACCAGCCCTTCTCTAGACCCCTTTCCAAAGCGCGGTCTCCGCACAGCCACCGGCTTTCCGAAGCCAAAATCGAGATGATAGCACGTTTCCTTTGCCCACGAGCTGAGTCTGACGTCTAATTCGGGGGTGCTCGTATTCGCGAAGCCGACCTTATCTGCATTGCCACCGCGGCTGATTTGAGTTGCTAGCGTGCGCGTGCTCCGGACCAAGGGCTCAAGTTTGAGAGAATCACGAAGCATTCCAGCCGTATTTCCTAACGATCGCTTGTGAACCACGTCATCGATTGTGCAAGTGAGGAAGGTCGCGTTTGAGACAAGACCGGGGTAAGCGGATGGAATGGAGAAGGCACGCCGTACGTCGACGGCCCGGGATAGTGTGGACTTAAGTGTGCTGATGCGGTCGCCCAAGCGGGGCCGTCGTGCGCGAGAGATGGAGTGATAGACAAAGGCACTGAGACAGTCATCTGTGGAGACGAAGACACCTGGAAGGGTCGTCTCCATAACGAGAGACTTGACATCGGCGAGAGAGGTCGCGGAGAAAGAGAAGTATGCCCAGGTAACTTCTGGAGAGAGGGATTGAGACTGTGCTGGCTGGCCCTCTTTACTAGATGGTTCAACTGGAGATACCGACCTCAACCCCGCTGGCCGATCTCCCTTGTCCTGGTCATGTTTCGAAACCTGATGATCCAGTTTTGTACCCGGGTCGCTATCATCAAGTAAAGGGATCATATTTTCGCGGTTCATATTACCGATTGAGAGTTCTGACGAGGTGAATGTTTCTTTACGACATGCCTTGGCAAAGAGATGTATGACCTGACCCTGACCGGTCATATCCATGGATCCATGTTGGGCATTGAAGGTAAGTAGCAGGCCGCCGGCGACGAAATTTGCCTGAATGAGGAACACGGGTAGGTTCAACACTGGATCGTCGGAGACTATGAACGTTTGACAAGGCGCTATGATAGACTCGTCCAGCATACTAAACGGAAAATTAGCTTGCTGAAGAGCCGTCCAAGTCAAGTCTGGATAATTAGGCCTTAAATCTTTGACAATGAGGTTGAGGGTCTTCTCTGATTGCTGAATCTTCAAGGTACCATTCTCATTGACGACTTTGCCGGCTACCCATGGAAAGCCCGTCGAGAGCTGTTTGATACCCTTATCTAAGGTACTAATGATTTCCGACTGTGAGCGCGTGGAATCATCAGGAAGAGGAAAACAGAATGTTAACTGTGTATATAGCTTGTTGATCCTTGCTCGTTGTCCAAGAATATCTAGATGGAAGTCATCTAAGTTGGCCGTGGAGCTCAGACCATCCATTTCAAAGGCAGAGCGCCGCTATCGTGAGCCAGGTTGCTCTTGAGCGAAATCTTTCAGCCCGAAAACGGACAAACAGCTCAGGTTCGAAATCTTCGGAGAGCATCGAGAAGTAAGTGGGATGGAATAGGATGTTTCGGCTCACTTTATGCGGGCGCGGCCGGACGAATAGACTATTTCAGCGACTTCGGTTCTCGGAGATACGGAGCAGTAAAGCAACGATCGCGTATGTTTATCAATGCTCTTAAAAGTCTTCTATACATCAATAGATATCAAATGCATCACTTATGAATTTACGAGTTGAAACTCTGCTGAATTTAGGTTGTTTCCTGAGTAGTAGGGTAGACTCGGGAGTTTTGGGTGGGCCGGATAGAATAGACAGGTAGAATACTTCTGTAGTGCTATCCTACTCTAGCGCGCCAGTGTTAAGACACGACAAGGACACAAATGCCACTAAACAAGTATATCGCACCATTTCTAAGCTAATCTGCCATGCATCCGCAGTGCCCGAAATTTCGTCTAGAATCCTTGGCATCCGAGCACTCGAAATGGCATCAGTTCGTCACGTATGCAGAGATAGTTGCTGAAGGTCTTCCCTAATGCTCCGACCCAAAATGTTTGATGTCACGGGGCATTATGAGTGAAGCGGACTATGTCCTACATATCACCACGAAGCACCCAATGTGTGGCGACTACGTCAAGGCGAGCTCCGAGCATAGATGACCTTGAAGGGCCTGTACCTCGTGCAAGGCGTTTGCCGCTGTCTACGGAGTACTCCAAGACATTACCATTGCTGAAGCCCCTTTGCGGCGAATTGCTAACGCCTGACAGTCGGCTCGGTCTGTCACTGGCACAGTGAGCGGCAGGATCCCCGTTATCTCGAGAGTCAGCCAGCGAGCCATGTGCGTTGCAGCGAGAGCAGTCAACTCGCTCTTGGTAGAATCCGCAATGCAAGCCTAGTAATTCGGCGTCCTGTTCGCTTAGCCTCGGGTGCTCGGTTCAGAGTTCGTACCACAGCACTGGAGATGAGAAGGTTTGCCGGCGTCGCCGGAAGAAAGATCCACCGACGATCCACAACAGAAACGTGGGGTCGGAGCTTTGCTGATCTGCCTACGGTGTTACGATGATACGTGACAAGACGGAAATGTTTCGTTGGCAACAAGTCTCTAAATTTGTTTCAGCTGTCGGTGATGCCTGCAGGGCAATGATCTTTCATGATCTTGAAAACAAGCTAATTGCAACGGGCCTTCTGATTCCGTTTGTAAATGCTAAAGCCGGAACGCCAGGAATATGTATTGATCCTGCAAAAAAACCCAATCCCTGTGTTCGCCCCCCAGCTCCCCACCTCTTGAACGCCTTATGAACAGATTATGCCCTATGCCGCTGAAATCAGCTCCTGTTCGTCCCATTACGACAGAATACCGTGCGATGCGTCCGGTGATCTATGTCTTCCCGCGTTATACAGGCTCTCAGAAGCAATGTGAGGCTACCCGCCACTTCTCATGCCATGTTCGATGCTTTATTGAGGAAATATGGATGCGGCCTCTTCATCCGTCAATACAATATCGTCAACGGGGTCTTGTTTGCGTTCGAGCTCGCTCGAGTCGTGATCTGAGGCGTAGGAAGGGAGGAAGATGTCTGCATTGACCAAAACCGCCTGGTCAGCAATTGCAGACGGAGACAGATCTATCAACTTGGCCGAGAGAGCATACCTAGGTTCCAATCGAAACCTTGGGATGCCTTGACGCATGTTATCTGTGAATCCTGTGGTTAGCAGTTTGGTATCTTGGAGAGGCGGGGTTAACCTGGGAGAGCAGGCTTACCAGCCGCGGGTGCTCTGGACCACCAATATTGATCACGGTATGCTCAGATTTGGATAAAGAGGACCCTTTAATATTGTTAGCATGCGGCCGTTATAAGACGGAAGGCCAAGCAAAGCATAACATCACCTACCTAATAACGATGGGCGTCGATCTTGGCTAGAACGTGGTGTCGCCGATGAAGTTTCTGAAATGGATCGGTTGTGTGATGCGCTGGAGGAGCTTTCTGCGGGACTATACGTCGACGGAGTCGAGGATGAGGACGAAGAGGCGTAGGAGTAACTGGCTGGGCTTGGAGCATGCTGTACCGACTGGGGCTTCTTGCGCTTTGGGATGGTGATGGATGAAGACATGTTTGGATTAGTTTAGATGGTGATAGAGCTTCTGTAAGGTCTTCTGGAAAGTGCTCGTGAAATGCAAGCTCCACCTAGACCTCGTGATGATGACCCGTAAGCTGACGTCGGCGGAGAGTGAATTGAGACTTGTTGGGGAGCTTTGAGTTGTCACAAGGCAAGCACTCCAGCACCCGCCTTTGCCCGAGAGCGAGGGGTGACTCAGGCACCAGCCCTATCAGGTACGTACAAGTTGCGCAACCATAACGTATACGCATGTGATTGGACGTGGGAATTTGGACGAAACAGGGGGTGAGAGGCTGGATTTTGAGCCAAGCATTGCTCTGTGTGAAACCATCTCGACCAAGTTCCACCATATCATAATTATTATACACGGGATATCAATCCTAACGCTAACACGCTCAAGAAGCAGTCGACATAGGAGAGGCGAATGTCTCGCCCTCATAGAATTCCACGTCCCCGGTCCGGCCGGTCGAGACAATACCTAGGCTCAGAAGCCAACCCTTCCATTACCACAGTTCCGCTCAAATCCAAAGAAGCATCCTTGCCAGGAGGCTCCTCCGCTTTCCCAGCCCAGGTCTCGACCAAGCTAGATGTCTCATTTCCATACGAGTTCTCGTTCTCCCTTAGTGCCAAGCTTCCGGCTTTCACCGCAGCGTAAAAGGGTATCCAGCAAGAATTTCCTCGCCCAGTTTCGCCTCAAACCCAGAAAAGGACAGCTGAAAAAAAAGGACCCGTCATCCTGCACGCCTTCCCATTCAATCATAGTACACGACACATCTACACAGGGAAACGCTACCATCCTTTCTTTCGAGCGAAACGTTTGTTAAGCAGCGCGAGTACTTTGGATACGTTAAATTGCACATATTCAAGGTCGAGGTCTTCTTGATTGTCCTTTTGCATCTCGAGCAAATCGTCGAGTTTGAGGTCCAGCTCAAGCAGACCACGGTTTCGGCCTAATAAATCGCAAGTTAGTTCAAAAGCTAACATTGAGCAGAAAACGAGGACCCATACCTTTGTAATGGAGACTGATGACAAACGTTCCTGGTAGAGGACTGGTAAAGTTGAAGAAAATGTTGGCTCTTCGGTTTTCTGGAACATTGCTCTTCTGAATGACACCCTCTTTTTCTAGTTGCTGGTGAGTGAATTTGTATGGCCCAAGAACCTGCTTCTTCTCTTGCTTCCGAGTCTTGCCCTCGGATTGACTGCGCACATTGTGAAGATATGATTTGTATGTATCAAGCTGCGAGACCAAGTACATATTGTGTTCTCGGATTGTGCGGTAAACCTCATCCAGTTTGCGGGTTTCTTCGATGACCTTGTCCTTTGCCGATCCAAGGTGGACGAGCTCTTGCTCCACTTCATCGCGCAGAAGGGCGAAACCGTCTTCTTTGTCAACCACACCCATCTCTTGTAGCTGACTGAGAAGCTCCATCGCCCGAATGCCTTTGCGAACCATGACCGAATCATTCTTAGTCGTGGCGGCCGCCTCTGCAATCCGGTCAAGTCGGAGCGGGCGTCGGGTGATGGATGTATTTGGAGGGAAAGTGCGCAGAATCACGACGAAAGTCGACTTCGCTTCCATAAAAAAGACCTCTTCTTGCGTGATATCAAGCGCCGAAGTAAAATCGTCCAGGGGAGCTTCCCATTTGCTGAAAAGCGGGAGGTTGACGACACGATTGTCTTTGCGCGGTAGTTGAGCAGGTGCGGGACCCAGCTCTTGCAGTAAGAGAGACAAATGGGAACTTTCATCGCGTGTCAAAGCACCAATGTGTCGCTCAAGCAATGAGTGTGTCGCATATATTTCGTTCAATGTGATCGAAAGTTCAAGGTCCCGCTTCGAAAGTGCAACGTAATTATCCATCTCCAGACTTTCGTAAAAGTCCTGGACTTCGCACAGATCCAGCATGAATTTGTTGATCCGCTCTTTGTTCTGGTGAATGAACGGCTGGAGCTTCACCATGTATGGTTCCTTTGCATAGGATGGCTTATTGGCCAGATTTTGAAGCATCTTGGCCACGTAGGTCAGAGTGCGCTTGGGATTTTCCGAGGGATTATCATCAATCAGCATGTAGGACCTTGGGGTCACAATTGCTGGGTTGATGAATCGCAGGAAGAAGAATCCTCCGATCAGGGTGCAGATTGTGTGATCTTGGGCGTCAGGATATTTCCTTTTTGACAAACTTCGAATCTGTTTGCAGATCCAGCGAATGCCATAAGGTGTCTCTTCTAGATTTTGGATTATGGTATCCAAGAAGGTGTTCGCGATATCGGTGAGCATTTTGAGCCTCGGTGCGATGATGTGCTGGACATTGGGATTCTCGGCAGCCTGCTCAGCAGTAACGCCCTTGGGCAGGTTCGGAGGAAGACTGCCACCGTCTTCTTCAATTTTCGCAATCATCTTCTCGTAAACTTTCAACGGATTGATTTCGAGGTCGAGGTCTTTCAACTCAATGAGGGAGTTGATGCGCTCGGCCAGGGTAGACTTGAGGTAACTCTGTCCAGGACCTCTTCGGGTGTAGGTGGTCATCATTCGTGAAACAGGGGTATTCGCTCGTAACAAGGAAGAATAGTCGGGAGTATTATCGAATTGGTAAGTAAGAACAGACTGCGTGCCGAATTAGCTATGTCAGTGATCGGCATAGATAATGGGCATACCTGAAACATGGTCAAGAGCAAGTGCTCTTCTCGGCTTTCGTATTGATTGCCGTAAATTGTAAACATGACGGTTTGCAGCAATGAGTCGATTTCCGCCATCGTAACCAGTCGACACAAGTGCGCAATGTGTCGCGGTTCGGACTGGAGGAGGAATAGTAGATTTCCATACCTCTGCGTCTTCTCATCATTAGGAAAGAAGCCTTCCTGCAGATCCGATGCTTCTTCAAGATGGTTCGCGACATCTTGTTGCTGTAACGAGGGTCAATGGACACCCGGAGGCAGCGATTTGGTGGGAACATACCTCTTCCAAAGCCATACGGTTCTGGATGAGAAGGGCTATGCGCGAATCAAGATATCTGACATCTTTCTCCAACACAAAGTTTTTCTTCGATTGTGACGAGATTTTGGCTTTCAACTCCCGCAATGCTTTTTGTGCTGTTCCCTCGTCAGTTGTTTCCCACCTTATTCGTTCGGATCAATGTACCTTTGGCTAAGTCGTCCTCAATCTCCAACTCTCGCTCTTTGGCGGACATGGACAGGTAGAAGGCAGTGACAGAGTATCGTTTGGATTGGCGCAAAGAACGGCCATCGTGGGAAGACATTGTGTTCTGCCGAGACATGGCGTAGGAAGAGGAGGAAGAGGTAGAAGCCCGCGAGGGAGCATGCAGCATGGCGACCGACATGGTTTCTGCTCGATGCGACGCGGACCGTTATCAATGCCCCAAGATTTCCACGCAGTGGTGGGGGAGCTCCTTAAGCAAGGAGGGTTGTGTATCCCACGCGGTGCGGTAAAGCGGCAGGACGAAACAAAGAAATTAGAGTGAGATAGAGTCAAGGCAGTGTGGAACGGTGACTCAAGGCCCTAATCTTTGATTAGAGTCTCAGAGTCGAACTGCGCTGTGCGACAGCAACTTGTCGATTGGGGTCAGCCGCGCTCGCGCTTCTCTCCCGCGATGCGCCTGACGTGGACTCTCCTCGGCCAGCGAAGTGGGATGTTATAATAGGGGAAGACCGGTACGTAGCGGCGCACGCATCGAAAGGCTACGAGATGCAGCGAATTCCCGCGCAGCGACGAGTGGAGATTCTGAAACGCGGCGTGCGCATTCCTCGGCTTATTGCGGGCGAGGCGGATATTAGTTGGACCCGTTCGTGGCAATGAGCAGAGACAATGGCGTTCAGAGGGCGAGAGAACAGTCGGGCGGAAGGCGAGCAGCGTCTTTGTTCTGAAAGAGTTGGAGATGGATAGGTGCGCCAGGAAAGGAGGGGGAGACGGCGAATGGAGATCAGGAGAACGGGTGTGCCGTTTAAGCTTCCAAATGTCCTGCGTTGTGGGCAGCTTTGTTTCAGACACACCGTCGCCAGGGGCCCCAGCTCGACCAGACTCGGCACCTCAGCAACTATTTGGCCAGATGTTGGACTGGACTGTTCAGATAAGCCTAATTGCCTAGGTGCGGTGTGCCTGGGGGCGCGTTCGGCAGGATCTCCGTCAAGCCGGATATCGAAGAGTCACAATTACACCTGGGTACCTGCCTCCGCTACCGAAAGTGGCTCGAATGGCCTGCCTAAATTTACCTGACAACACCAAGTACCTAGTGACGACGGCGGTTGACGCAACTTGTAACGCCATCTCTGCTTGCTCCAAGCGCTAAGAGCCGGCAGACTTAGCCCTCTTGGGCTCTGCCCCTGAAGGACCTCAAGCCATTCCACGGTACTCGCTCTATTCGCAACCAAATCAGCCACTGTCCCGACTTGGAGGGAGGGAGAGGCGTCATCCGAACTCAATCACTCGGTCCCGCACAGATCCAATCTCGTGGACGGACAGGAGTCTAATTTGGCTGAGGCGTCGGTAGGGGGCGATCCGTCGATCAAACCGCGCGAGCATGGACTGCGGCGATAACGCAAGTAGCAGACGCCAGCGCTTATAATATTTCCTGCATCTTTGATTGCGAGCTCCTGGCTGAGGCTACGGAGTACGATAGAGTGAATCGCGATTGGGGAGCATCCCAAACTTCGGGAATTGCGATTGGCAGAATCCAAACATCAGACGTCATGTTGGATACAACCAATGTATTGAAGGGAGCCAGCATCTCCCACTATGACCGAAAATTACTGAGTCTCCTGGTTTGAAGATTTGGTTCTGATAGGAGATTGTGAAGGTATTTGCCCCAATACTGCCAAGCGCATCAAGCCCGGTACTCCATACCAGAGCGCGTGCCCAGACCACTTCCACAACTGTCTAATGCTAGGGGCGTCTATGTTCATAAGCTCGTCAGTCTCGTCCTTGTCCTCGTCTTCGTCCATGCTTTCTTAGGTAACAATCATGCACAAGACCGAATGCCAACCCCGGGCAAGCGCTTGGCGCACGGTTGCATAGGGCACGCAGCTGGAATTTGAAAGATCTGAAACCCAGCCGGAGACGAAACGTGTGTCATGCCCCGAAAACCGAAAAAGAAAAAACGCCAACTGTAATCCGGCCGAAGCCGAAGATAGGATTGCCGAACCCCAGACGACAATAGTTGTACAAAGCCCGCCCCCCCAATCCATTTCCCAACCGCCAACGCCTAGCGCCTTGCTCGTCATCCCGAGGAATAGAACTACACGCGCGGCGTTTCGACCAAGCGAAACAACCAAGGATTCCAATTTAAGAAAAACAACCTTCACCACCATCCTTTCCTCCTTTTAGACCATCTACAAAATGGCCGCCAACACGGCCATAGTGGCAAAATACCTGACGTAAGCCCCGGATTAGCAAGAAACCGGTCGGGATTCCGTTCTCCTAAAAACACTCGGGGAAGGATGTGGTCTGTTTTGGGAAAGACCACAAGAACAAACAAACAAAGAAAAAGAAAAAAAAAGGAACGGGTACGTACACTGCACCGGCCACAACCCATTCCTTCCCGTACCTCTCGTAAGACTCGGCTCCCACCCTGCCCGTCGCCACGCCATGCGACAGCGTCGCCGCCGCCGCCGCGGTAACCACTAAGACGAGGACGAGTAGCCGCCCCCACAATCCGGGCACGGCGCCAAACGCCGCGAGGGGCACGATGAGCGCCAGGGGCAGCAACACGAGAAACGCAAGCGGCTCGCGTGGTTGCGCATCCCCTGCCGCAGTACCTGCAGTAGCACCCACCCCTCCTCCTCCTCGTCGGGGTGACCGCGTGAGCGTGAGCAGGTCGCTCGACGATCCGAGGAAGCGGGTTTCGGGCTCGACGAGCGGCTTGTGCGTGGCGAGCCAGGTTCGGTAGGACTCGATGTCGGAGGGGGCGGCGGGCGAGGCGGATTGTAGCATGGATTGGAATGACGAGAATGCTTGGTCTGGAGGTGGTGTAAGCATGAGGGTAGTAGTAGGTGTTGTGTGTGCGAGCGGCTGTCGTCTTACTGTACTGCCCAATTTTCACGTAGATTCTGCCTAAGAGTTCAACTCTGCGATGATGCGCTTCCGTTCCAGCCTTTGCCTCTGCTCTTCTGGACGCCGGGAGAGACTTGTCATTTCCGGCGGCTTTGGCGGAAGCTTGAGCGATGCTTTCATCGAGTCTACGAAGCTCCTCTTCATGCTCGGCAATTTCGTCCTGTAGGTGCAAGAGCACACGATGATTCAAATGCTCAAATTTGCGATAGATGGGCCGTAGCTGTCCGCTGGAGTCGGGATGATCGGTGGATGAAAGCTTGGTAGCGAGAGCTTCGTATCCAACTACCGTAACCTTGTCGGGATCCGCTGGCACGATGAGGGGTCGAGGTTTTGCATATCGAGCTTGATGCTCCGATGGATGGTGTTGATAGGACATCATCTGCGGCCGATTTGATGGAGCATCTGGTGCAGGCGGCGGAGCGTTGTAGTAGCCGGCTGCTGCATCGCCGGAGTCATCCTGCGGTCTTTGTACAGGAAACCGGGGATACGACTCTGGTTGTTGATAATATGCTTGCACAGCTGCTTGATTATGCTGTCGTTGATGTCGTAAAGCCTCCTCGTATTGGTGTCTTAGATAGTCGGCCTTCTCATCGTACTGATAGTCTTCAGTGGGCACCGGGGTATCTGTTTCTCTGTACTGACCACTTCTCCTTGAACGCGATCGGTCAGTCTCCGTTGCATCCCGTGCAGACGAATGAACTTTGTCGCGCCGACTCCTGTGGCTTCTTTCGGAACTGCTGCCGCGCGTCGAGGCGTGTCCATCTGATGTCGTCGTCTCCTGTACGTTCCATCGATCTCCAGCTAACCGCTTCCGATGAATTGTTGGCGAAGGGGACGATGATGTGACAGAGGTCGCTGTGGTATGCGAGGAGCCTGCGTCTGAGCCTGCATAGGTTGAAGATGAGGAGCTATCTTGAGATCCCTGGACATTTTCTTCGGGTATGTCGGGCACCATATAGGCAAAGACATTGGAGCGATCCATCGTAGAGTTGCCCTTAGTTCTCTTTTCAGAAGGATTACCGCTACGATTAGATCTGCTTTCGGAGTGCTTATCATACTCGCCGGAGCGTCGCCTTTTATCGATGGACTTGTCGTAAGATTTCTGCGTTATAGTGGATCCGCTACCGCTTGATGTGCCCGAGGAGTTCGTCGCGCCAGAGACGACTGAAAGCATGGAAGGGTTCATCAAAAGCTCTGCTCTCCGTTGCTGTGCACGATGTTTGTGCCGATTTGCCCTACGCTCTGCCACTCCTTTGCTTTCAACCGAACCGTTACGACTGGGTCGAACCGAGTAGAGACTCTTCTCTGAGCTGGAACTGACCGATCCCGAAGATCTTCTCCTGGGAGACTGTGTCTCCCTATTTTCCAGGATTCTGCTAAGCTTTGGAAAAAATCTCGAACCCTCTTGTCCAATCCCTGTGCTTTCCTCCCGCACAGTGCCTAATTGACTTGATGATATGGTCTTGATGCGTCTCGAGCTGATGTTCGCTCTTTGCGTTGGGTCTGATTTGCTCTTCCGCCGTGGCCGTTCCTCATCGATATCCTCCCAAGTCGGCGATGCGGATCTTGACAATTGCCTCGCCTTCTCTTGAGACCGGTCCCGGGGTTTCTTTGACTGTGAAGTGGATGATGAATGTCTCCGTCTCACTGCAACATTGGTCGGCAAATCTGCGAGGGTTTCCCTCGGGCTTGAAGGTTGGTTTGTTTCATCCAGCGTCTTAGACTTGCGCTCAGCCTGCGCACGCGATAGCGAAAATGTTAGTAGTGTCCGTGAAAGCAGAAACAATGTTCGATGGATGGAAGATTCACTCTAATCATACCATGACAGACAGTTCATGTATAAGGTTACGCTACACGTCTCGGGCACAAGGAGAATGGACAAACACCAGGCGCGCTGCAACTAGCCGTAAGGAATGTCAGGGTGCCATGATGGATTGGGGTGTAAGGTTAAGCCAAAAGCGATTGCTTGCATGTTTGGCGATGGCAACATGAAGGACGTATGGCATGACTTTGTGGCACCTCAGAGGCTGGCCACTTACGCGGGCGATGTTGGACCTTCAGGGATTAGGGCTGAAGCATATGCGCACGTTCGGACACCGTGGATGTCCGATAGCTTGGAATTGTTCTAAAGCTGACGATCCACATCCTGCTTCCACACTGCTTTCATACCGAGGCGCACCCGATATACACCGGACGCAGCTGCGTGGTTGCGCGCGATTGGCGCCAAATGCTACAAATCTGGAGTCTCAGCGGGGATTATATCTCAATCAGAATCGGCTGATATCTCTTCCAAATACCCAATTGATAAACCTGTGGCCAGAATCAGCATGCCACGACGCGTAAATTTCGCCTTGAGCGTCTTTACTCACCAGTAGATGGGTATTAAGATTCGGTTTCGCCAACTGATGCTTTTCGCCAGATACGCTCCACGCCAGATCAACCACGCAGTTCGACCGGAGATATCCCCTCCACCTCCACTTTGCATGATTGCATTCCAGTTGCCGACATACGCCTGCAAAAGTGTCAATCATATATCGGTCCATTTGTCATCAACATAGGGGCCGCCGATCGAGTCAATACGTACCATCACGCCAAGATTTTTCCATTTGAAGCCTGTTGCTTCCAGGTCGCCTTTATTTAGCCTCGCGGCAAGCCACTCGGCCTTCTGACTCGCGACTTGTGCTGTTGCAGGGTATGCTGTATCTTCGATCATTGCACAATCGCCCACAGCAAAGACATTTTCCAGAGTTCCCCTAAGCTTCTCCTTCCCCTCGCCTTCGGGCTCGAGCGTCACTCTTAAGCGGTCATCAGTTATGATTGCACCGGTCTTTGGAGCCTTTCGCACCAGCCACTGCGGATGCTTCTCTTCATCTACCTGAGACTTGTCATATCGCATGTGTACCCCCGGGAACGATTGGACCTTGCTCATCGCATTCGCCACAAAAGGGTTCATCATCAACCCCGTTGACCATACAAGCAGCCCGACACCAAGCTCGCCGTCCTCTTTGACCCTTAGTGTGAAACAAGTGAGAGGATCTCTCACAGACTGTTTGCCCTGGTCATGGCCCGGGAAGCCCCTTCTTAGCTCTTCGACATGATGCGAAGTCTTGATCTCGATCCCTTCCCTGGCGAATGTTTTCATTGCATATTTGGCCAAATTTTCGTCAAACATTGAAAGCACCCTTGGAGCAACGTCGTAGACAGTGATTGAATAGAACGGCATGAGTTCAGGATACAGCTTGGCCAAATCTTCCCGGATGATATCATGCATCTCCGCAGAGAATTCTATCCCAGTGGGGCCGCCCCCAACAATTACGAATCTCAGTAGCTGCCTTTTCATTTCGTCTGTCGTTGTAGGCAAAGCAGCCGTCTCAAAGCAAGCAAGAAGTCTTTTACGGATTTTTCGAGCGTCTCCGACATCTTTTAGAAATAGTGCGTTTTCTCTGACCCCCGGAGTATTAAATGTTTGGCTGTAGCAACCCACTGTTATAATCAGTTTGTCATACTTCATACTAAATAGCTGGCCTTTTTTCGATTCCAGCTCTTTCTCTTCCTTCCTTTCTTGGGGCGACTCGTCGGCATGACGGTCTCTTGTGAGAGCAAGGCCTTGATGTGGATCATCAACCGCCTCCTCGATTGTGATCTCTCTCTTGTTGAAGTCAACACTGTCTGCCCATCCTTGGAAAAATGAGACTGGCATCCGTCGGCTACGAATTGGCTCAAGGGCTGTGCGGAATTCAAGAGTGCCGACAGCGGTCGAAGCCAGGAGGGGTGTGAAAACGAAATAGGAACGAGGGGATACAACAACGGCCTGGTATTTCTTGGGGTCAAGTTTTCGCGCAGCAGTAAAACCTGCCCAGCCTAAGAAGCCTTGTAAGTAGGGCTCTATAGAAATGAAGGGTAAAATTTCATACTCACCTGAACCTAGAACCACCACACGTTCTCTGCCTTTCAAAATCTTTTAATAACAATGCTATTCATAGGGTGATGGGACACCAACCATCTCTGCGGGAATCCAGCTCGCCCACGGATATCATGCGACTCTGGAACCATTGCCGCGTCCCCGTCGCGCTCAAACATCGCCGGGTTAACGTGTCTGCGAAGCCATTGGGAAGTCTTCTGAGCTGCGCTCGCTGCAATGCTACGGGCATAATGCTCTGAGCGGATTTGAGACAAATACGGCTTGGCCAAAAGTAAACGAATGAATGTAATTGCCCATAGCTGCGATCTAATGGAAAAAAATCATACGCGATTAGCATGGCATTGTTTAAACATGACGTAACAATGGAAACGGCGGCAGACCTGCCATTTTTAGGCTTTTGGTCCGGGCTCCCGTTTTAACCGCGATCGCACGGGACACTGCATGAACCGAGGGTCTAGGTTGCTAAAAGCTTCGTTTACACTTTACAGCCTTGAAATATAGTGATACAGCAACCTATTTATGCATCAGCATTGACTACGATAAAGAGGTTTCCCCACGAATATCTACCTTTCAAAGATGCTAGGGGGGGTGATTCAAACCTCGCTTTTTCGGAAACAATCGGAAACGGGTCGGAATAAAATAACCTAGGTAAGCAAGCTGAGGGGGTTTCTACGAGGAAATACAATGAGTGCACGCAGCGATGCATGTGCGACCTTTAAGCATCTGAAAGCAAAGCTGTATGCGGAAACTTTTAAATATTATAGATTATCATATCTGTCTGCTGGAATTCCCGGGTGCCTGGGGACCCGGGACTACCTAGGTAGGTAATTTTCGGAGCTGACTCCTGAGTGAGCTCAACAAAAGTAAGCACCGAACTCCACAGCTCAGCCTCCATTCAGTCCTATCTCACGATGTATTAATAGTTATAGGAGAGTGTCCCCCAGTGCACAGCGGACTATGGAGCACCCCGCGCGAATGGTTTCCGTAGCGCCTTGCGCCTCAAGACTCGGGTTCACTTCCACCAGGTCCAGAGCTATTAAGCTGCCAGTTTCATGGACGCACTCTGCGATGAAGTCACCTTCTCGGAGGGTCAACCCTCCACGCACCGCTGTGCCTGTGCTAGGAGCCCACATTGGGTCTAGAGCATCGATATCAAAGGAGAGGTGAATGGGAGTATCGGTGCCTATCCAGCCGAGTGCCATATCCATAACCTTACCGATGCCGTGGCTGTCATGAATCAGCGTCGGTCAGCTGCGTATGAACGCCGAGGGCTTCGTTGAGCTCGCTTACCGGTCAATGTCGTGCATGGAGAAAGCCTTGATTCCGTTCTCCTTGAGGATCTTCTTCTCCCCTCTATCAACATCCCTCAACCCGATGTAGACCAGCTTCTTTGTGCTAATTGTCTGATTGTCTTTGATCCAGCCAAAAACATCTTCACGGTCTTCCTTCGCCAGCCTTGTCAGGAAGGCAACAGGCATCCCGTGAATATTCCCACTGTCAGATGTCTCTGGCGTGTTGATGTCTGCATGTGCGTCTACCCAAATCACCGCTATTTCCCTTCCTAATCGCTCGCGTATCGCCTGTGCGGTGCCAGATATGCTTCCGATTGCGATGGAATGGTCTCCGCCGAGGGTGAGAACAAAGCGACCTTTGGATGCATGCTCGTAAACCTGTGCGCTGAGAGCGCGTGTTACGGCGCTGACAGCAAGCGGTCTCTTCATGTTACGATGGTCGGGGTCGGAGGCTGGTATGAGTTCATTGTAGGCGTGAACTTTATCATCGTAGGTGACATTGTATTTGAGGTCATTCTTGATCTGGTCGACTATTCCGGCATCTATGAGTGCCATAGGCGCAGCGTCGACACCTGGCTTACACTGAACTACATTAGTGCTACTACAGGTAAATACAGGAATCACTTAGAGATTATTGATATACCTGGCCACCAGAAAACCCAACGGCGATAATACCGAGTTCATTGCGACTTGGAAGAAACTTTGGCTGTATAGTTGGTGCGTCCATTGTTGTGGACACCAGAATGTAAGAACACATCTAAATTTTTCTTTGGCTTTACGTTATGTTTTGGGGCAATGGTGGGGCAGCACTACCCCTGCGGTTCGGAATCAGGCCCAAAAAAACGCACAACTTGGGGAAATGCCAGGACGAGATTCTTTGGTACACAGGCACCGAAAGATGAATCACAATTCTAATTACAATAAAAGTTGAACATCCAAAGACTGGTGTTCCTGCAATTTTAAGTCTTGAGTCGAGGTTGGATTACATTTCTACTCTAGTTTCGATTGCCAATTTAGTAACTTTTGAAACAGGTAATGAGGGAATCCCCAATTAGGATACGCGGCGACGTCTTATTGCGCCGACTAAGCCTCGTCGCACGCTAGGCGTGGAAGCGAAGTCGGTTAGGTAACAAGTCGATAGCGATGTCCAAAAGCGTATGAAGATGCGCCCTTGATGACTTTGTGCACTGACAAGAAGTCCTGATAGCTTGAACCGAATGTAAGCGTATCAATGAATCCCGAAGGGAGGCGGGCTTAGGTAGTTAGAATATCGCAAACGTCTTCCATCATTGTACAGCGTACACCGGAGCTAAAAAGCTGTAAATTCAGGCATGGGATGCATACTAGCGACACTAGAGGCGGCAGGAAGACCCAGATGGCTTTTATTAATTCAATTCCTAGTGAAATGAAGCTACCTGATTAGAATATGAAGCCACTCGCCTGAATTCTCATTCAAGTAGTAAAATAGCTCGTACATCAATTAGGGATCACCAAAGATCATTACTGCCCACTCGGCACTGGATATGGACCATAGCCAGGCCGAGGAAAATTTGGCGTACCGTCTGGGTTCCAGGTAAATTTTTGCGCTCGGATAGTCCTCGCGTTCCAACCATTGAAAGGATTCTGCATTCCATGGTACACAATCCAGTCCTCGCTCCCATCCGGGCTCTTCACAAAACTTGCATGGCCAACACCGTACACCTCCGCCATGGGGTTTTGATAGAAGACGCAGCCCTCGTTATTCTTACGCCAGTCCTGCACATTCATGGGGTCGGTGCCAACGAGCTCCAACTGTCCTAGACAGTAATTGCGGTTGTCGGATCGCGCAGCACTATAAATAACAAACTGTTGTCCGGTATGCGGATTTACTAGTTGCTGAGGTCCCTCGTTTGAAGATAGGCGGACATTGAATGGCCGGCCGTACGGAGTCTTCTCCCATGGATTACTGGGCACAGACAAGATCACTCGCTGCGTAAAGTTCGACTCAACCGTCAAAGGGTCAGACAACTTTGTGATACATAGATTGGCTGGCCACCCATCATACTGCCGATACCAGCAGCTATATATGTGGTAAAGGCCGGTGGAGTGCTGGAAGTAGGTACCATCAATGGCAAATTGATCATATGTGTTGAGCTGAGCAGCGATCGTATACGTCGAGTCCCAGGGATCAGATGACGAGCCTTGCAACACGTACATCCTGTGATTGACTGCCGGACACGTATAATCGCAGTACATGTCGACTTCTGGTGGAGGGCTATCCGTAGCCGGGTCGGCCGTGAATATGACGTACCAATTGCCTCCTATTTGGTGAATTTCAGGAGCCCAGAGATCTGTCGAATAATTCTGTCCCATCGGAGGACTGAATATGAGCTTGACATCGGCATTGTTCCAGTCTCTATGTCTCATTAGTCTAATAATTCTGTAGTCTCAACGGAGGGTGCTATAGGGAATGCGCGGGAGTATTAGTGTACTCTTAAAACAAAGGTCGTACACCAGTAAGAGCTGTCTCAATCCAAAAATGCAGCTACCGAGCTGGGAGCGCTACTGTTAGGTGTACGACGTATTTAGGTACCCGTAGACATTTTCGTGGAAATGACATTGCTCATGGCACTCCCTCTATGTTGGCATAAAACATTATAAAGGGCACTCTTACGTTAAGACCTTGCTTCTTAGAAGTGTGATATTGTCTGTGGTCGTGTAGGTCATGTAGTACCAACCATCATACTGAACCACCCAACTATTATTCTGATTAATTTTCTGAAATAGTGGAATTGGGGTATAGCACTAACGGATCGGCTCCTACAGCGTCGAGGATAGGATTTGTATAGGTTGCACCACCAGCTGAAGCTGTTGAACTGGAGTTGGCTATACTCGAGCTAGCAGATGATATCGTGCTGATGCTGCCTGACGCGCCTGCAGTCGTGATAGCTGACGTTCCTGACCCGCTAGAGGATGCTGGAGAGGTAGGGTATCCAGATAAGCTCGTCACGCTCGCAGAAGCGGCCGTAGAGTTTACGCTGTAGGGAGCAGAGTAGGAAGAGACATTTCCGGAAACAAAACCCAAACAGCTAGCAACCAAAAGAGCATATCGAGATAACATAGTGAGGAGGGGGTAAAAGAGAACGAGGGAGTAGGAGAAGAGCAAGAGAATAGCACATGTTATAAGCAGACTAGACGGCACAAAACAAATGAACATATGCAGATTTGTAGGTAGCGAAGGGAGTGACCCCGCAGAATACTACCTTATGGATCTGCTTATGCTGGCTAGGCGACAAGTCCCCAGGGGATCCTATCCGTGCAGCATGACGTCGTCCTTATTCTCCGTCCTTGCTTTCAGCCGTGTCTCTCGAAGAGCTTGGCGCGGCTTGTTGATCCTCATGAAAGGGTTATGCAATGTTTGTGCCTTAGTGGGAAGTTCCGAATGCCTGGGAGCCCTGGAGCCCCACGTTCCCACGGGACACGCTAGCGGCACCCAGACAACCGGGGAATTCACTCGCCGAGATCTCCGAAAATCTTATCATACTGATACCTTAATTCATCTCTAGCTACCCACAATCCTTTCGTAACGTCAAGCCTAGTCAGGCATTTGCAGGCGTCCCGGCTATTGCTGTGTCTGTCGCTATCACAATGAACAATGAACAATTTCGGCGTCTTGTCAGCAGTACGCCCGGAAAACCTCAGAATGGCGCAAACCAGAGTCCCAGACCAAGTGCCACATTGGGTTCTCGAATGCGCTCTAATATACCAATGACGCCGTACGTATTTCCACTATTAGGATCATTTCAATTCAATATAGCCTACTGACGAAGCTACAGGCGTACCATCACAGGCTCCGGGGGAATCGATTTTGCTCGTCAAGTCGCGGAGCACAATGCTACGTCCCAACCAACGAAGAAATTCCGTTCATCAGCCCCAAAAGGCTCGAAGTTAGCTGCCGGATACCACGATCGTACAAAAGACAGAGCTGACGTGGAAGAGAATGACAAAGCCAAGCGTGTGAAGGCACTCGAGGAGACTATGAAACTTGGCCAGATAGACCAGGACACCTTCGAGAAGCTCAGAGACGAGATTGTAGGAGGAGATATTAGCTCAACACATTTAATCAAAGGTCTCGACCGGAGATTGTTAGAGAGAGTCAGACGAGGTGAAAATGTTTTGCAAACGGGCTCAGACTCAGCGAACGAAGGAGGCGGTGCCAGAAGTCCGTCGCCAAACGCGGACGACGAACTTGAAAAATTGGAAGAGCAAGGAGTCACACCTATCGCCAAGGAGAAATCGGTTAAGAGAGGGGAAATGGCTCCACCGCCGCCCGTCGCTGGCGCTAAACGAAACCGGGATGCGATTCTGGCTGAATTAAAAGCTTCCAGACAGGCTGCTGCGCAGGCGAAGGAGGCTGCCCGACCATCTTTGGGGCCCAATTTCCGTAAAATTGGCGAGAAAAGTGCGGAGCCTAGGATCGAGCGCGATAGAAAAGGGCGAGAAATCCTTGTTACTGTGGATGGAGACGGGAATGTCAAGCGAAAAGTCCGGAAAGCCGCGTTAGCGGGCACTGAGGAATCAGATGGCATGAACTCCCTGACAGCACCGATTGTAAATATCAAGCCTCTTGGAATGGAAGTACCGGAGCTACCACAGAAGCCAGCAGAAGAAGAGGATGATGATATCTTTGAAGGGGTTGGAGCCGACTATGATCCGCTTGCCGGGCTTGGCGATGATGAAGAAGACGACTCTGAGTCGGAGGAAGGACCTCTCCTCCCAGATACAATCAAGCAATCACAACAGGATACCCCTGGTCAAAAAGCAAATCTACAATCCAAAGAGAGATCTTCGCCCTCGATGGCGCAACCAAAGGATCCATCCCAACCGCGCAACTATTTCTCCAACTCAGCCAACCGTGCTGAAGCGGAACAATCTTTAGATCCCATGAAGGACCCTACAATTCTCGGCGCGCTGAAGAAAGTACACAAGATGAAACCGGCGGACGAGGAATCCGATAATGATGACGTTGTTCATGGCGCAGACTCCGCTAACGGTGGAGAGGATGACTCTGAACGCGAAACTCGTCTGCGTCGTCGAGCAGCCATGCTTGCAGCGGCTGACCGCGATCTTGAAGACATGGACATGGGATTTGGCTCCTCTCGATTCGGTGATGCGGAGGAAGCAGAAGAGGGAGGGAAAGTCAAGTTGTCTGAATGGAAGGGGCCAGGCGGAAATGATGAAGAGGATCAGGGTGAGGGGAAGGGGGAAAAGAAGAGGAAGAGAGGACCGAAAAAGAAGAAGGGTGACAAGAACAGTGCAGCAGATGTCATGAAAGTAATTGAATCGCGGAAGAAGTGATATTAGGCGAAACTAGATGTCTACTACAAGGCAGCTGATGCTTTCGGATGAGATGATGCAATCGTCGAAGTGGAGGCAAAAACCTAGTATCACATTGTTGGGTGAAATTACATGTGGCGACCACCTCAGCTCCTGCCGCCAAATAATTCCCAAGCTCCTCATTCCGCACCCAACCACTCTATTCGAGATCCGCAGTGACGTTGGAGAACTCTCCCTTCTCCAACTTCGTCTTCCAGAATATCGGATTCGTGTCATTGAAGCCATGCTTCACCCAGCCGTCCTCCTTCACGTGGTAGAGATTGATGTGGCCACCGGAGAATGCATCCCGATGGGTAGCAGCGAGAATACTGCGACGTCCAAGCTCAAGAGCATCTTCATCTGAAAGCTCGTATCGGTACTCCGCGTCCAGGACACCGTACGCAAAAGTCTGACCAGATCCTACACAGAAGAGATTTCCTGCCAGGCGCGTCCCGTCGCTATCAATGTAATATAGTGCGGGGCCTTCTTGTGGTGTGACTCCGGCGCACATAGTCCCCATACTCAGTCCGTAGCCCTTGTAAGAGTAGACCAGGTTGGCGAGGATCTTGGATGCGGCGGCGACTGATATCCGACGCTTGTGGCGAAGTTCGTGGAGTCGACACTGCATGCCTAGGTATGCGAGCCAATATTGACAGTCCTGTCAACGCTGTCAGCAAATGCAAAGTCGAATGAGATCCAGCGATCATTGCTTACGGCTGCACCACCGGCCATAGTTCCTAATAAGCAGTTGTTGATTTCGATGACCTTCTTCACCGTCTGACTCGCAATCCAGTTCCCTGCTGTTGCTCGAGAATCGGTTGCGACTATTATGCCCCCCTGAAATCTAAACGCCAACGTTGTTGTGCCGTGTGCGATTTTGATGGGACAGTTCGGATTGGCATGGTCATCGGTCATAGTCCGAAGCCATGATGAAGGCTGCATGTTACTTTTAGCATCCAAGAACAGCTTTGATATCGGTTCTGATCATCTCTCGACTTACTTGAGTTATCGGCGGTAATGCGAATTTCAGGGACAGAGGAGGAGTAGCTTGCATGAGCTCTTGCTGTTCATCTTGATCCAGAGGCTGACTCTGCGACGGCGGAGCTGTGTACCTGGCGACTAACGTATCCATGGTAAATGAACTGAGCGAGAGAGACGGCGTGGGATTGTGAGAATCAGGAGAATGAAAATGCTCAAGAAGCTTGCGGCGGTTGAAGAAGGGCAGGCGAGATTTGACTGAAGCTGGCGTTGCTAGAGTTGCTACTGTAGGCAGACTGGACGCTTGCGCATCATCCCGATGATCGCGTCATCACGTGCTAGAGCTCGAGATCTCGTCCATATCGACGGCAACTCCACTCCCGTCGCAACCCATCATCTTAGCTCCCCGTATAACTCAGTCCGCGCACGTCCGCGCCTTGCTTGAATACGATGGACGAAACGCAAGTTGATGCTGCTCAGCCAGTATTTCGCGCGAACAAACGACGCAAAATTTACCGCAAACGTCCACACGATGAGGAAGGGGAAGCTATTGCCGCCGTCATTGCGCAGGAGCCGACAAGTGGATCAGTCCCTCTTCAAAATGCCAACAGTACGCAGGACAGTGGAGAGCACGAACGTGAGCATCAAGAGCAGGATATAGCAGATGTTTCATCTGTGGTCCTCCGCCGTCAGAGGCTTGCAAGAGTCCGCAAGCCGGGCATTGGGTTCACGAAAAATATGGCTGTCACGTCGCAAGAAGGCCAACACACCGAGGAACCACAGCAGAGTGGAGCATCGGCAATTGAACAGGCACAAAGCAGGTTTGTGCCACAAATGGGAATGATGACGAAGGAGACAATAGAGAATTGCGAAAGGCACATGTAAGTCCACCTTTACGCCTGTTTATGGTCGCGATCTTTCTTGGTGCCGTAACTAATGACTTAAGGGCATCCTACGTAGACTCGAAAATAGCTGAAATGACCGGGGGCATGGCAGATTCAGAATCGACGCTCCCTCATGCACTCGGCGATATCCCAGGACATGCAAGGTCGCCGATGTCAGGCTCTACTCAGAAACTTGCGACTGAGTTTGAAGCGCTTCAGGAAGTCGACTTGGGTCGGGAAGCTATATTACAGAACATCGCACGAACAGAAGCGGCAAGGAGAAAGTTAGCGGCAGGGCAGTCATTTGACTCCGATCCGGAACCCACAAGGAAGGTCAGATTGGGCAAAGACGGCAAACCGCGCAAGAACCACAATAGGAGAAGCAGCGCAGACATGAGAAGAGACCAGATGGTTGAGCAGCTGATGCGGGATACTCAACGTACGCTAGCACTCAATATTCACTTTGAAAACTTTCAGCTAACGTTAGAGGTATAGTTGGTATCTTCCAGGAGCCAGGTTCTTCAAAAGAGGCCAATGATGGTGAAGCAACAGATGACCGGGTCGCGGAGCAATTCTGGCAGGAGTATATGGAGCAGATCAATTACAGAAACATGCGCAAGGCCGCATCTAATGCGCCAGGGCCTGCTGGTAAGGGCGCGAAGGTCGAGCCGGGTCAAAAGGGGCCGAAATTGGGTGGAAGCAGAAGTGCAAGGGCTGCGATGAAGGCACAGGAAGAAAAAGCGGCGAAAAAGCCGTAGCTAACTGAGGCTTGGAATGAGGCTTTGGAAGATGCACGAGAAAGGATTTAATTACGAATAGGACGATAGGATGATATGTACCTAGGAACAATAAGATAATGTACCTTCGTTATGGCTGTCGACTGAATGCGATTTGTCCACATCCCAGCGGAAGCTAAGCCTCGCTGGGAAGTAGGTCGCGTGCTCAGTTGCAATCCCTGCCACAGAGCAAGATGGACATTCGCTGGAGTACATCGAAATCTGCGGAGCAATCGAATTTTGCTTCGACCCATTCCGGCCGCTCCAATCGCCGCAACGAATGTGGGCTACTGTTTGCGCCTGGAATCCATTGAATCCGGCGGGCTCGGTTGAGGAGGCACTAGCGCATCGACGTGCAAGTTCAGATGAATTTTTGGGGATTGCCTCTATCCCACTTTGCTTCCTCTCATCGGCAATAACCTTGCCATTTGACCCACGTTCTATACGCCAGCCGCTGTCCGGAGATACCATAGATGGCATCCGTCTAGCTGCACGCCTCGCGCCTACCTTTTGACTCCAATGGTGCCCACATCAAACCCTGGTACCATCAGCGAAGGCCCTTCTCAACCTTCTTCTCGTCCACCACCAATGTCGTCTTCTACGAATCCTACGCAGCAGCTCAAGTCGCCAGCCGGGCCAAGCACTTCAGATGCCCAGGCTCAAGGTCAATCATCCGCAGCTGGTACTGGAGCCAAAAAACGCAGACATCGGGGCTCAAAGAAGAAAAGAAATCGAAGACAGTCCTTTGCTGCTCGATCCGAAGCTACGGATGCCTCAGAGATGGCTGCCGAGAGACCTTCTTTGCTAGATGCTCCTTCCACACAATCAGCGCCCAGGCCAGCCTTCTATCGCCTGGGTCAAAACCACAGCAACACTAGTCTCGATAGCGATGTGCTGATGGATCATCGGTGAGTCGCTTTGGACACTTTCGCGATTTTTTCAAGACCCACCTAATAATGTTCGTATCTGTAGTGATCACGGCGATCTTCAGGCCCGGCGTCAAAGCATACAAACAGGAATGTTGAACAGTCGACCGAATCAGTTACCACAGTCCTCGAATCACCGTGCATCGTTCCGCAATCCATTTACCAGGTCGGGCGATAATATCTCAAGACCAACAAGGTCTCGCGGGAACGCTGCTGCCGCCAGTGATGACGATGATGTTGACGACCACACTCCTCTACTATCCTCGTCGCAAAAAAGTAAACCAGCTTTCCAGCGCGAGAATTCAGGGAATGCTTTCCCTCGCTACGGAGTCTTCAATGGGCAAGCTACTGGCAGCAGGCACGGTTCACGTCCTCGAAGAGCCTCCAACAATTCTCCCGCTCGGTCTGCTCGTCGCAATTTTTGGACCGAGCAGACGCCTGGCGTAGGATTGAGCAGTGACAGTAGTTACGATGTCAATAATCCACCTTCGCGACCGACTACGCCTCCCAACGGAAGCATGGGCTATGACGACGTTATGCTCACATCAGACTTGACCCACGAACGTGCACCAAGGAGCTCAGACGCTACCAGGTCCGAGGGACAAGATACAATTATTGACATTGATACTGATGGTCGGCGAGCAACCCAAGATGAGTATGCAGTGTCAGCAGGCATTCTTGCCGATCAAAGACGACACACTCTGGCTCATCCAGCTGAAGCCGACGTGTGCTTCCCGGCTGAGGGCTTGTCTGAGATTGGTGAAGAAGACTTTCGACAACACCGAGAAGGTTCTCCAAAGCAGCATCGCAGAAGAAGGAGATACTGGCCGGATCTGTCTGTGCTGGAAGACTGGGCTCAAGAGGAGAAGGAGGAGCGATCGCAGGAGGGTGTCTCCGCAAAGCGGCTGAGGGAAGAGGTTATGATAGGTGGTCGGTTACGTCCAGGTAAAACTGCTTGGCATAGGGACACCAGCGACGCTCCTTGGCGTTGGACCTACTTCAATGAGGAATTCGACAGTACAATCCACAGCCAGACCATTTCAGGATTGGTCCAACCTGGGCAAAGCTTTCAGACTCTATTTGTCCCAGACCCACCGGAGCTTGATTACTCTTCGTCCGAGACCGACGAAGACGAAAGCCATCATCAGGACTTTCGTCTTCGGACGCCAATGGATAATCGCTCCGTAGCTTCCACTCGACAAGCATCTGTTATCAGCGACTTCAAACCTGACAAGCACAGTTCCGGCGAAGGTACTGCCCAGGCAACTCCATCGAGACGATCACCTACTCGGGAAAGACCTAAACGTTTTGGGCCGCGGCCAATATTCTGGCTAGATGTGCTTTGTCCCACCGAGGCTGAGATGAGAGTCTTATCAAAAGCGTTTGGTATTCACCCATTAACGGCCGAGGATATCTTAATGCAAGAACCGCGAGAAAAAGTTGAGCTTTTCAAAAATTATTACTTTGTTAATTACCGCACTTTTGAGCAAGACGAAAGCAGCTCGGATTTCATGGATGCTCTAAACATGTATGCCGTTGTGTTTAGAGAAGGTGTCATCACGGTAAGCCATGTCCGATCTGAACGCTCGATTTCCTCTCTCCTTCGGGTGCTAGCAAAGTTTTGCGAACTCTACTGACCATCAAACCCCAGTTTCACTTCTCAATGAGCCCTCATCCGGCTAACGTTCGTCGACGTATCCGCCAGCTCTCCGATTACCTCATATTGTCTTCCGACTGGATATCCTACGCCATCATCGATGATATTACTGACGTCTACGCGCCGCTGATCCAACGTATCGAAGATGAAGTCGACCAAATCGACGACGAGATCCTCCAACTCCACTCGGCCCAGGAGAGCTCGGACGAAAAGTCGAAGACCAAGGCCCAAACCAAGGAAGCGGAGTATGAGAAGCAGAGCGACGCTGGTGACCAAACGTATGGCGAGCCAGGCCCTCACATGTTACGACGTGTTGGCGAATGCAGAAAGAAAGTCATGAGCCTGTACAGGTTGCTGGGCAACAAAGCCGATGTCATCAAGGGCTTTGCAAAGAGATGTAACGAGCAATGGGACGTGGCGCCGCGCAGTGAGATTGGGCTCTATTTGGGAGATATTCAGGACCACATTATCACGATGACGGGGAATTTGAGTCACTACGAAAAGTATGCCTTTTTCTTTGGTTTTTCCTTTTGAGTGTCATGTATTGGGAGACTGAGCGACTGACCGTGTCCCTCTTTGCAGTCTCCTTTCTCGCGCTCATAGCAATTACCTCGCCCAAATCAACATGCGCATGAACGAGCGCCAAGAGCAGACTGCCGATGTCCTGGGTAAGCTCACTGTCCTCGGTACGATCGTCCTGCCTATGAACATCATTACCGGTATGTGGGGTATGAACGTCTTGGTCCCTGGCCAGGATATCGAAAATCTGAACTGGTTCTTCGCGATCACGGCGGGATTGATCATTTTTGGTGTATCGAGTTACATGGTTGCGAAAAGAGTGTATGGAATTGTGTAGATTGTACTTTGGTTATGATGTACAAAAGCAAATTCAACTATATTACTATCCGCCTTACTTAATCTTTCTAATACCCAAGTAAATTATAAAACCTAATTAGAGAAGAGGGCAGAAAGTAAGAGATTGGGAAAAAAATAGAAATTCGAAAAAAAAAAAAAAAAATGAACGTACCAGGGGTCGAACCTGGAATCTCCTCACCTCCTATCAGCAATATTGAAGGATATGTGCATAATGTTCCTGACACAGGAGCCTTATATCGATTTCTTAGCGTCTCCGACTGCATTTAGTCCATTTTCCCCTTCCAAGAATAGAGGACAATCAACATGACAAACTTTCCTTTCAACCAAATTGATGCCTTATCCAGCCTTTACTCCGCTCGTGTTAAATTGAAGTCTAGAACTGTTAAATTCACATAGTTTATGGGTTTCGCAGCCCATAAGGTCGACCTTCTTGGCGCAGTTGCTTTTTAATAAGGACCTCTGTCGATCAGTAACGATGAGGTACCCTAAGCACAACATCAATTCGGTCACTATGCTTGGATCCGCCAAGGCGCTCACCCGGAGTCTTCGTTTTCTGTTTGGAAGCCGTTCCATGGAAGCTACTCTAATCCGCATCTGGTTTCGGTTGCGCTCCCTTTACCCTGGCTCACACCTGGCTCACGGTTTGCTCAAGCTTTGCTCAGTGTGACTCAGGCATAGCTTAGGCTGCTGACTCGGCGCTCAAGTTACGCCCTTGTATAGCTCATGCCCAAAAGCAGAAATGAACTTTACATGAGGTTACTTTGTCCTTGAATATATTCCGCTATCAAGAAAAAATAGAATTCGAACTTGGAATTGATATAAAATGTAGTATTGACGTCGAACATTTGCATTCGATCGGGAGACACCCCATATGCTTCTGGGGACGCCGCCAAAGCGTATTCTATATTTAAAAAAAAAAAAAAAAAAAAAGTCCGGACATGTTCCAACAAAAAAAAAATCGCAATCTGCTTCAGAGATGAATCTTCATTCAAGGACCACACCACCCCACAGGATACCTGTGCAACAGAATAGCCAAATAATGAGACCAATAGTGAGAGCACCTCACTGAGAAGCTTATCAAGTTTAAGGAGTGGCACACGGCCTGCGCCTGAGACCGACCGTAAGGGGAAGGATAAGTAAGAAGATAGTGCTCTCCCACGTTGATCGTAGGAGACGGTCCGTGCATTACTAGAATACGGCATAAAGACGATGCTGTAATAGTCAAACAGTAAGCAGCTCCTGAGCAATGAAAGTGAGTGTTGTGTGCATTTTGCAGTGATAGGAATAAAAACGGGTGTTTGCATCTTCGGGTGCATTTCGGGTCTGACGTTGGTAGGCTGCCAATCGACGCGTTTCGTAGCTCCAGCTCCGAATCGCAATTGCTACACTCTATTCATATGTAAACATCCTCCAGACCGTCTCCTCTTTTCTGCCCTCCTAAATTACAGACCAAACCACAGACTTTCTTTTTCGTCACACATAGATCCAACCATGGCGTCAGGTTATGATCGTGCCTTGTCGGGTGGGTCAATAGCTATCTGGAGCTGCTGAACATTGGCAAAAAGCTAATCAGAAGCCACACAGTCTTCAGTCCAGATGGACACGTTTTCCAAGTCGAGTACGCTCTTGAAGCAGTAAAGCGAGGTGCGCAACGTCAATCCAGCCTGATTTCAGTTGAAGTCTGACATGGGAGTAGGGACATGCGCCGTCGGTGTCAAGGGCAAGGACGTTGTCGTCCTTGGCTGCGAAAAGCGCTCAGCCATGAAGCTGCAAGATACTCGTATCACGCCCTCGAAAATCTCTCTCGTGGACTCGCATGTCTGCCTCGCATTTGCCGGACTAAACGCCGACGCTCGAATATTGGTTGACAAGGCTAGATTGGAGGCACAGAGCCATAGGCTGACGGTGGAAGATCCTGTGACGATTGAATACATAACGAAGTATGTGGCGGGAGTGCAGCAGAGATATACGCAGAGCGGCGGTGTCAGGCCGTTCGGTATCAGTACGTTGATTGTAGGGTTCGACCCTAATGGCAAGGTACCACGATTATATCAGACCGAGCCGTCAGGAATCTACTCTGCTTGGTGAGGAGATGGCATATGATCGATGACTTTGAATCATTGGCTGATTTGCGAGCAGGAAAGCAAACGCCATCGGGCGGTCGAGCAAAACGGTACGGGAATTCCTGGAACGAAATCACAAAGATGAGATGGACAGGGAAGAGACGATTAAGCTCACTGTCAAATCGCTCTTGGAGGTCGTACAAACGGGGGCAAAGAATATCGAAATTGCGTTGATGGCGCCGGGCAAGACGCTGGAGATGCTGCCTGTCGAGGACATCGAAAGGTATGTGGAGAGCATCAATACGGAGAAGCAGGAAGAGCAGCAATCAAGGAGAGGCAGAGGCGCAGGAACCACGCCAGGTACGGGAACGGCCGCAATTCTAACACGTCCAGCTGGCGAAAGTGCTGGACGTCAAGGGGGCGAAGGGCCTTCAGATGAGTAGTCTGGCATTTGCCCGAAGCCATGTACTATTCAACAATCAGAGCCTGTATCATAGACTGCGTAATCAACAGTATTTTCCAATGTCATCGTGACCCTTCCGAGAGTCTGGTATATAACGCCGCTACGATGCATATCCATACAGCTTGCCCATTTTCAAGCTGATCTCATGTTATCCCAACCGGTCAGGAGCATCTTTGACGTCGAAGATGGATCGCTGGGCTTCCTGACGGACCCTCTCATCTTTGAACATCCTCGAGTCTAGCCTCGCATCCTCACCCTCAACCTTGAGAGCCGGCTTCGGTGTGACCGCATCGATCACGAAATGATTGTCGCAATGTGGGCAATATTCGTCGCTGTTACCGCATCAGTACAACGCGTCCCGAAATCCCTCGCGTCGCCTATCTGAGGGCTCGCACCTTTCCTCGAACTCTTGCGCGTCTTTCCGGAAGCATTTTTTGCACTTCTTGCACGCGAACACCATCTCGTAGCGCTGTAGTAACTGATGGTCCTCTTGCTCGTGGTGACACTGTACACAGTCGAACCATTTTTTGCAGCATGGCGAGCGGATGGAGACTTGAGCGTTGAGGATATGTTTGCTAGGTTTGTCCTCAGCTTCACGATCAAGCCAGGAAGAAGATCGTCATCATTTACCACATATTCAATGTCTGTTGCCCCTGAATTCTAGGGCCTCGGAGAATACCTGTAGAATACCTGTAGCTAACAGAAGGGTCCGAGGGGTAACTGTTTTTAGTTTCCTGATCGGCGTGCCTTGCCCTGCCCTGGTGGCGCGCCTATGTACGGTGGTACCTTAGCTTAGGTACCTCAGCAATACAACTGCCTTCAAGCCGAAATCTGGGGAAGCTCACAACACAATAACTCAGCCTATTCATAATTCACTGCTTTCATTGCTAAACTCAATGTCCTCCGCTAAACGCCCCCTTCATGGAGAGTACCGACGAGTCCTCTATCAAGACGGTGTCCTCCCTCCGCTCCCAGTTCGAGGGTCTCCTTAACGCTCAAACGCCGTCAAACGGAGGAACCCCTCAGCTTTCGAGGACAGCGTCTCCCAGGCCAGAAGATCCAAGACCAAGAGCCACAGGCCAGTCGCTAGATCTTCCGAGACCACATCTTTCAGATGGCGTCGCGGCTCCACGTACACCGGTCGCTCGCCGATCGCCAGCCTTCGCATCACCCAAGCCTCGACCTTCGTCCATGGGCCCTTTCTCTCCTCAACAGTCTCCCCCTCTCGTAACGGTGGAGAGCCCGCACTCTCCTGCAAAATGCCCTCCTGCGAATCGAGCTCAGGGACCTCCTACGCGCCCGCTGCCATTTCAGTCAACGTCCCCCGCGCCCTCAGGCCCTCCATCGACCCGAGCAAGCCCACCGAGACCCAGTCGACCATTTCATAAAGTTGATACTCCAGCAAACGATACGACTAACGAATCTCCTTTCTCTCCTCCATTGACCAATTCCAAAACTTCTCAAGACCCAAGCAAGACAACAATAATTTCTCCAGAACCACCTTCCGCTCCCAGATCTCCGCACCCTCCAGGCGGACCACCACCAGTCAATAGAGCGGGCAAACCCAAGGTGCCTACCAAACCCGCTATTGTCCCAAGTACTTCAAATGGCACCTCACTGGTGCCCGACATGACGACCCAGTCACCTGAAGATAAGGTTTCACCTTTCAGTACTCCTCCGAGCAGCGCCGAGACCTCTCCCCAGCCGACACCACCACAGGAAACCCCTCCTCCAATCAATGAAAGCACAAAACCAAAGATAGGAGCCACATCTTCAGTTGGCAAGAACTACTTTGAGCCACCACCTACTCACCATGAAGTCGCCAGGAAACGCAAAGAGTCAGTGGACAACCAAAAGAATCCTTTGAACCGAGCGCCTACATTTCCTCCGCGAACTCAGACATCTTTTGCACAAGAGGTTGAAAGGATGCGGACTGGTGATTTGCCAGAAGATCGGCCAGGACTTCCGCCTCGGAGAGAAAATCGATCGGTCAGCGGTATGATCCATTCGGTACAATCACAGGAGAGGGCTGGTCGCTCCTCGGTGGACGCTGGGTCTCGATCTGTGTCGCATGCTTACGAGCCAAGCGCGAAATTGGAGCCTCCGCCGCGAAGAGCGCAGTCAACATTAAATCGGAGTCCTGTACGGCAGGAGCGAGGAAGAGTCAATGGAGTATCTCCATCTCCGGCCAAGATCACAATGGAACGGCAGCGTCAACCCCTGAAGCAGAAGGAAGGGCAGTCGACAGCAGACGATTCCGACGATTATGGCACATCTACGCCATTAAACGAACCTTCTCTTAATGACTTTCCTGATTCGTCTCAGGCAAATCGAAGACCGCCGTGGTTCAAACAAAGGCCTTGGGATATACCCACGAAATACGATACCAAAACTTTGGCTGTTTGTGGCGAATACGTGTGCACGAGTGGGTATTACACGAGGGTATGGAACGCGCGAACAGGGCAAGAGCTGATGACCTTCAACCATGGGGAGACTGTCAAAGTCACAGCTGTGGCATTCAAGCCAGCTGCTGACCCCGAAGACGAAGGTAAGCGCCTCTGGATCGGAACAAATACAGGCGAACTACAGGAGCTTGATGTTCCGTCGGAGAGTATCGTGCAGACCAAATCAAGCGCACACTCTCGCAAAGAAATTATCAAAATTTACAGATATGCATCGGAGATGTGGTCCTTGGATGAAGATGGAAACTTGCGAGTCTGGCCACCAGATGAAGAAGGCTCTCCCAGCCTAATCTACAGTCACCATAGCTTCCAGGTTCCAAAAGGCCACACGTTTTCCATAACCACTGGAGGAATCCTGTGGATGGCAACTGGCAAGGAAATTCGTGTGTTTCGACCAAGCATCAATTCTACGGCAGAGTTCCGTCTCTTGCAGAAGCCCCTCGTGCAACAGAACGCTGGCGAGGTGACTTCTGGTGCCGTGATCAGCAGTCAGCCTGATCGCATCTACTTTGGTCATAACGATGGAAAAGTGACAATCTATTCGACACAGGACTTTTCCTTTCTGGGCACCGTTAATGTCAGCTTATACAAAATCAACGTCTTGGTTGGCGTAGGAAATTATCTCTGGGCTGGATATAAGACTGGGATGATCTACGTGTACGATACTACAGTACAACCGTGGAAAGTCATGAAGGACTGGCATGCGCATGACCAGCCAGTCGCAAGTATCGTCATGGACCCAACAAGCATCTGGAAGCTGGATCGTTTGCAGGTGATGTCCCTAGGCACGGATAATATGATACGGTTATGGGATGGCATGCTCAAGGACGACTGGCTGGAAGGCCAAATGCAAGAACACGATGCAGAATATTGTGAATTCCGAGAAATCAGTGCGAGAGTCTTAACTTGGAATGCCGGCGCCGTGAAACCTTCTGCTCTACGTCATGATGCACACGATGACAATTTCTTCCGGGAATTTGTCCAGGCACATGAACCCCCCGAGATCTTCGTCTTCGGGTTCCAGGAGCTTGTGGACTTAGAGGATAAGAAAGTCACAGCCAGTAAGCATCTCTCTTCCATATAAATTGCAGATGAATCTGACCCAAGGAACAGAGAGCTTCTTTAGGAGCAAAAAGAAGGATTCGTCTGAGCAAGAGCACATGAGCCACCAGTACCGCGCTTGGCGAGACTATCTTGATCGATGTCTTCAAGAGCATATGCCACCTACTGAATCCTATACTCTGTTGCATACCGCCAGTATGGTTGGTCTCTTTACGGCCGTTTTTGTGAGGACGACTGAAAGAGACCACATTCTGGATGTCAAAGCAGCAGAGGTAAAGCGTGGTATGGGTGGCTTGCACGGCAATAAGGTAAGCTTGAGGTTCCCGTTGGCGCCGCTTGTAGACAATTTTTAACACATGGTAGGGTGCTCTTATTATGCGTTTCATCCTCGATGACAGCTCGATTTGTTTCATCAACTGTCATCTTGCAGCTGGGCAGTCGCAGACGGTTCACCGAAACAATGACATTGCTGCCATCTTAGAAACTATGGCACTGCCGACTCAGATGGATGAAGAACGTTGCTCAGATCTGTTCGTGGGCGGTGGCGACGGCTCCATGATTCTTGACCACGAGATCTGCATCTTGAATGGGGATTTAAATTATCGCATCGACTCCATGACACGCGATACTGTTGTCAGAGCCGTCAAGGATCAAAACCTTAGCAAACTCCTAGACCGAGACCAACTGCTGTTGTCGCGGAAGAAGAACCCAGGTTTCAGGCTACGCGCATTCAACGAGAACTCCATCGGGTTTGCACCGACCTACAAATACGATGTTGGCACTGATAACTACGATTCGAGCGACAAGAAACGGTCGCCTGCGTGGTGTGATCGATTACTTTATCGAGGCGTGGGTCGCATCAAGCAGGTCGAGTATCGAAGACACGAGGTCCGAGTCAGTGACCATCGGCCGGTGAGTGGGAGCTTCAAGCTGAGGATCAAGACAATCAATCAGTCGAGGCAAGCTGTGGTTCGGGAAGGCTTAGAGGCCGAATTTGAGACGGTGAAGGATAGAATTGGGCATGAAGCGAAGTAAGTTTACCGACTTCAGGGAACAGGGGGAGATGAGCACGCGACACCAGAGCTAATCTACATCGACAGACTCGACTATTTGATCAATGTGCTAGGTCTCACGGCCAAAGAAGCCAGTCAAGCGCTAAAAGGGTAGGGAGATCGGAGGGATCTCTCGCTTATCTGCATTCAGGAACACTGTCTGTGCTGTACCAAGTCTGAATCACCGAATTGTGAGCTCTCTCAAGCCACAATGGGGAAAAATGATACCATCACGAATGTCATCAATCGCCGTTTCTGGGGGTAGGCGGCCCTGTGACGTCACAATCGCGTCGTGGTAGTCCGCAACCACGACCCAAAGAAAGTTGCCTCCCTGAGAAATCTGCTGCAGTGACATGGTTTTATATCCCGGCCAGTCTCATTGATATTTCGTTCGCCTCCATTTCATCCATTTCATGGCAGCAAGAGTCAGTGTGTCGAAACTCAGATCGTGCACTACTGTACCCCGTGTCCAGCCCGCAACTACCTTCTTTCAACCCTACATTCGACACTTCGTAGCGCCATCACGCTTAATGGCTCTAAATCAAAGGACTGGAGAGGGGACGGAAGGTCTTGATGAGTGGAAGAAACGTGCACCGTATAGAGTCCACGAACCCAATGAGCATTTTAAAGTTCGATATGAGGCATCCTGCCATTGCGGGAAGGTGAAATATCAATTGAGTAGAGAGGAACCTCTGGATTCGAAATTGTGTCATTGCACGACCTGTCAGACACAGCATGGTATGCTTCTACGGCTCCGATTCTATCCTTTGCATGTACTCCACTTTCTCATGGCGGACCCAATTCTTAGTACTCTGGTGGGAATGCCCGATTAATTTCATCTCTCCAGCTGCGCCTTTTCAATGGGCTGCGATCTTTCACAAAGACGACATCAACTTCTCCCATGGCCACCATGACCTCGAGTGGTACGACCCAACCTCGAAATCCGTCGAGCATCGCCTCCCCTGCAAAGTCCGTTGCGCCTACTGCCACAGTCCCATCATGGATGAAGGCCGCAACATGATCCTCCTATTTCCATCGCTCATCCATCTGAAGACTGAACAGGATCGGGTCCATTTTAGACCGCGATGTCATATGTTTTACGGACAACGGGTCATGGACATCCCTGATGGATTGCCCAAATGGACTGGTTTGACTCAAGAGAGTGATTTGATGGAGGATAGTCCACCGGATATGGTGAGGGAATTAGAAAGAAAGAGAGAGAAGGAGCGGGAGGAGAGGTTCAAGAAGGGTGATAATAAATAGGAATGGAATTAGATTTATGAATTCCTTATCAGCATCGGGTTTTACAAGGCTTTGCATTTGCTGGATTCCACAATAACTTGGTGCATCCATAGATGTGATGGAAAAGGGATTCTAAAGTTAGGGCATTGGGCAATTTTTCAAGAACCGGATTCAGTCAATTCATCTCTTCGTTAGACAAATCGGTCAGCATAAGTCTCGCAGGACAAGCTTCTTGTATAAAAACGCCAATACATGCATCTTTAATGCAATTCTTTGCTTCGCCAGAACGCTCAGTCGGTCCAATCATTGACGCGCCGTGCATTTCCCTTGATATCTATTCTTCAAGCAATAACTCCCAAATGGCATCCTTATCCATGAAAGCATGATGAATGATGTTGACGAGCCAGTAATCTTCTCGTATATTGCGCAACAATTTCGCCGTCGGCGAACGTGCTGGATACACACGCTCCCACTCGCCCCAGATACCAAATGCTTCTTCGCACCAGGCTCGGAATGAGACAGATTCGATGATAGTCGGGGTGATGATCCTAGATCAAAGTTAGCTTAATCACGTCTGCCTCAAAGCACATTGTCAATCAAAGCATACTCCTTTCCACTAAACGACCCCCAAGTCACCGGATTCACACTCTCCTCATCCGACGCCGCGAACTCTCCCGCCGCATTCCCAGCAAAATACGTCACCTCCTCCACCCCCTCCAGCCTCCTCCTCAACCCCTTCCAATCCGCCGCACTCAGAAAGAACTCAACAAACGGCTTCTGAAAGACAAACCCATTCCGCGGCCCCCACCCAAACACCGCATCCGTACTCCTTACCCCATCCACCGCCGGCTGACTCGCCACACTCCACCACCCCTTCCCCATCAACCGCAACAACTGCCCCCGAATCGTCCCCGTCTCCGCACTCAACCCCTCCTCATCACTCCACGGCATCGCCCCCACCCCCCCCTCCACATACCGCCGAAACACCCCAGACACATCCTCCCGCGTCACGGGATACCCCCACAGCGCCACGGCCCGCGCTGCCCCGACCCGCAGGCTCCCGCCGTAGTCGTAGCTGGACCCGTCCTGCGCCCCGAACGCGGGCGATCGCGCGTCGCCCCAGCGGCCGTTCGGGAAGTCGTCCCAGGTCGCGTCGCGGCCGAGGCTGCCTTCGCCTTCGGAGATGGCGAGGGTTTGGGCGCGCGAGTTGAGCGAGTCCTGGGTTATTAGAATGCCGCGGGGGACGCCGGCTTCGTCTTCGGGCGCTTCGAGGGCGTGGTGGGTGGTGGCGGAGAGGCTGGGACTGCGGCTGGTGGTGGTGGTGGAGGCGGTGCGGGAGCGGGAGGAGGAGACGACGACGCGGTTGTGTGGGTTCGAGTTCATGGAGGAGAGGCGGCGGCGGCGGCGGCGGTCGTGGTCGTCGTTTTGGGCGGTGGGAGGGGGTTTGGTGTTGCCGTTGATGAGGAGGAAGTCGGCGTCGCCGGAGTCGGAGACGGCGATGTCGTTGTCGTCGGGGTGATGGTGGTTGTGGGGGTCGAGGCCGACGGTGGGTGTAGAGGGTGGGATGAGATCGCAGCGCTCGAGGATGTGGGCGACGGCTTTTTCGAGGTTGAGCGTGTAGAAGTGGAAACCTCGTGGTCCAGGGGCGACGGACGGTGTGGTTTTGATGGTTTCGATGATTTCGGAGAGAATGTCGACGCCGACGCGCTTTACAGCTTCGTCGTCGCCTTTGACGATGTCTAGCCTCGTGAGAATGTCCTGAGGGAGCTTCGCATGGCTGAGTTTTGTGGTCCGTCGCAGGATCTGGTAGCTTTGGATGGGCATTAAGCCAGGGATTATGGGGATATCCTTGAATAAGCCTGATGGGTGCTGTCGCAGCATCTTTTCGAATTCTTGATAGGCCTTGACGTCAAAGAATAGCTGGGTCATGATGAAATCCGCTCCTGCGTTGGTCTTCTCCGCCAGAAATGGTAGATCAAATATGGGATCTTGCTTCTCAGGATGACTCTGATCCGAATGCCCTTCCGGATACGCCGCCACACCCACGCAAAAGTAATCTCCATACTGTTCCTTGATATATCGCACCAGATCGAGGGCCCACACAAACTCTTCCTTGTGATCTCCATTCAGCGGTGGCGCTCCCTCTTCTCTATATTCGTCACTCCTCGGCGGGTCTCCCCTCAGCGCAAGTATGTTCCGGATCCCTAGCGTTTTTGCTTGCTCCAATGCCTCGTCTATCAGCGACCGGCTCATATTCGTGCACGTAAGGTGTAGACATGTTGTTAAGCCCAATTGCCGTTGACAAATTTCGGCAAGCTCGAGTGATTTCGTCGCCGTAGACCCGCCGGCACCCCAGGTAACGGTTACGAAGAGTGGACGAAGAGCAGTTGACATGCGTTCGAGACGTTGCTGGAGGTTGGAGAAGCCCTGTGCGTATCAGTTTAGCACCTGTCTGTATGAAAAAAGGTACTGGCGAGGAGAGATACCATAGATGTCTTGGGAGGAAAGAATTCGAGAGAAAAATATTGCGATGAAGGCGGTAATGCCGCGATCTTGTCGGTAATTTTCTCCATTTTGCGAGATCAGGTCCACGCAATTGTTTGCTGGTCTGGAGGTTGTTTATGAAAGGCATGGTTGTGGCTAATCTAGGGAAGTACCTAAGGGCAGTAGGACAGTGGGGTGGAATGACGCAGAACCGCATATGTAGCAACCAAATGCATGCTTACCTAGGTATATTTCAAGAAATCTATCTTCTTCTCAAAAAAAACATCGAGGCTTAGTTTTGGTACTCCCCGTGTAGCTTCTGCCGTGCTCAAACAAAGTTGCAGATGTTTCTGGTCAAAAGCACGACAAATACCTTCAGCTTTAATGCGATTAACATTATAAAAGCCCAAACTACGGTATTTACATGCCCATTGCCGACCAGAAAAAGAATCCCCAGGGCATTGAACCAAGCATTCTAAGACCTCGTTTGGTATCCACACCATCAAGTCCCTCAAATATGTGTCAGCCCATGTTCTCCCAGAAATTGGCAGCCCCTTGCAAGTCATCTACATTAAGTAAATCGGCGCCCTCGTTCCACAACAGCCTCCAGATAGCATTTCGCGTTCCAATTGGCCATCCGGGCTGATCCCAGTAGCGGACCAAAATGCCCTTTTCATGTGCAGTAGCGATCTGGGAACGGAGAGTGGCCAGCTGGCTATCATTGAAGGTCTCGTTGCGGACCTCACCGAATACGGCAGCGAAGTCTGTACTAGAAATGGGACTGACGTCGGCAGTAATGTTGCTGGCCGTCGTACCGAGTTCGGGAAGCGGACCATCAAAAAAGAAGTCTCGCGGAGTGACGCCCTGAACCTGGGTGAGAGGGGTATTGCCGGTACCAACAACAGTAACTTGGCCAGCGGTTACTTGGCCAGAGCTGCTGACGTTGGTCAGGTAACCTGCGCTACGCAGGGGCTCTAGAGCTTTGACAACCTCCGGGAATGTGGTAGCGCCGTCGGTCTTTACATCGACGAAGAGGTAAAGAGTCTGGGCGGAGTCTGTATCGTAGACGCCACTGAGATTTCGTGAGAAAGCAATCAAGGTTTGAGCATAGCTTGCAGACATACTTTTTGGTTGGGCCTGCCACGAAAGGCGAGTTTGGATTTTGCCGTCGTAGCGTGTCAAGAATTGGCTGGACGTAGAGAGAGTCAAAGGTGCGGATACTGGTGAGAGCGCTCTCTTCGTGACCGACCTGAGGGAAGTTAGCATCTTTTTCCGAGAAGCCGTTCATAGAAGGTTACTAGAGATTCGGAGACGAGAGAAATTTAGAAACACAGAGAGATTTTGCTCGGGCGTTCACGAGTAGAAGGAGTCACCTACGTGCAAAGTTCCGTTGTATAGCCATACATCGGCTTCAACAGAGACAGCACCCACCGATAAAGCTGGATTTAGTTAGCAGATGGCAATGAATGTTTCAATCCTTGGGGAGATATACCGGAGTAGAATGGCAAGTCTCTCCAATAGTCATTGTGAGAGTGAAAGGCTTTCTACCTGGCGTCAACGCATCGTTTGGCCGCGTCGATTGATTCCTCTTACTGGCACAATACCCCGTGTCAGGTCTGTAGGATAGTGGTACAGATTGCTATCATGTGTATTCTGAAGAATATTCTGTAGCGTGCTAGAGATTGGAAGATCGGACTGAGCTTGGACCGCGCTCACGGCCAGGCAAGCGCGCAGCAAAGTAGACCCTTTCATGATTGTAAAGTTATCAATGCCGCTGTTTGCAAAAAGGAAGAGAATCTTCAGAGAATGTTCATTATAACAGCATATAAAATTATTACTCGGCACTTTACCTCAATGACGATTTTTCTGTGACGCTTATGCAGGTCCGTGTGGAGCTCAGGAATCGGCAAGGCCGTGCAACCAGTACAGGCAGCGATTGGGCCAATGATTCAGGAACGTGGTTGAAGAGCTGCCTTCCCTGGTAGTTCAGGACAAGCCACTTAGCTGCGTACCCACTTCCACAGTACAGACCGCCCATGAAAACTCGACATCCCCAATCTAGCTTGCTTCCTGAACGCTCGTTGGTTTTACCTAAGTAAATCTGGGTGCTCCGAAATTCTTGTCTAAGCACGGGCTTAAATTAGTACCTTGAAGGCCGAGGGGGGTTAAGAAATACAGTCTAGGTCGACATTAATTTTTTAATCAAGTAAAAAAAAAAAATTAGTTTTAAAATAATTTAATTTTTTTTAATTATATTAGTTATATTGCAAGTATATTTTGTACGCGTTTTATATATATTTTATACACGTTTTATACACGTTTTATACACGTTTTATACACATTTTATACACGTTTTATACACGTTTTATACACGTTTTATACACGTTTTATACACGTTTTATACACGTTTTATACACGTTTTATACACGTTTTATACACGTTTTATACACGTTTTATACACGTTTTATACACGTTTTATACATGTTTTATACACGTTTTATACACGTTTTATACACGTTTTATACATATTTTATACACGTTTTATACACGTTTTATATACGTTTTATATATATTTTAAAAATATTTCTAAAATATTTTTAAATTGTTTTAGTATTTAGTTTAAATTTAATTTTTTATTTTATTTAATATTTATTTTTTAAAATTGTTTAGTTTGTTTTAAAATTAATTAAAAAATCTATATTAATTTAAACTATATTTTTTAACCCTTTTTGGCCTTTTAGATAATAATTTAAATTAAAGTAACAAAAACTATTAAAGTAAGTTAGTATAAAATAGCTTTTAAATTAGTTAAACTTGCTTTTATAAGCTATTTAAGTATTTATCTAGATATCTAGATAGCATTTGTTTTTTATAAATTTTATAACGCCAAATTAGATTAGCGTAAATAGCCGCCTTTACTTTTATTTTTTTTTACTTTTTTTACGCAAAGCTTAAAAAGCGCAGCGCCTACGTATTTTATTGCTTATTTTTTATTTTTTTTTAGTTTTGCTGCTTATTAGCTTTAATTGTTTAATTTAACCTCTAGATCTAGCCAATTTATTAATTGTTAAGTATAAACAAATATTATTTTAAGCTTTTACCAAGTTTTAAAATAGTTTTTAATTATAAAGTATATTGTATTTTATAATACTTTTACCAAACCTATTATAAATTAAGGCGTAATATTACGTAATTAAATAATTAAGGTCTATGGCCCTTGCGCACGCTTGGTAATCTCGGCCTTACGCGTATACAAACAAAAATTAAGTAATTCGACTAGATATATAACTAGATCTAGCAATTTTATCTAATATTGCTATTTTTATCTAGTTTGCTTGTTATAACTAAATAGTTATTTATTAATAAAATTTTGTTTAATATTTTGATATTATTTAGTTATTTCTTTAAAATTAAAAGAAATTTTTGTTTTGTATAGACAATATTTTTTGTAGACAAATACTAAATTAATTGTGTATTAAATTATATTTTAAGCGTAAAACGTAAATAATAATTTGGCCGCAATTAACAATTTATTATTAAATTAAAATAATAAAAAATTACAATTTTAATAGCTATATATTAATTCGTTAATTTATTTATTAGATCTAATTATTTTAGCAATTTTATATTAATTTATTAAATTAAATTATTTGTTAAATTAAAACAAATTAATTATAGTTTGTTTT